>CM060921.1:806549608-807141812 GCA_030737875.1 Allium sativum | reverse complement strand
AAGAATACCAGTGCATAAAACAAACAGCGCAATGCTAAACAAAGAACAATGAAGCTGTTATAAGACCCAGGTCCCATCACACAATGCAACGCAAGACGGAGGATAGGGTTTTACCTTATAACAGCCAAAGAATGTTTGATACGCGAAATTTCATCTTTTAATTCTTAATCAGACTCCAACCGTAAATTAGTAAGAGAACGATTCCCTAAGTATTAACCCCGAAGGCCGAAACCAACATCAGACCAATACCCAGGAAACCACCCATCTTGGCTCGTTTCCTGTTAGTTTCTAATTTTATATGCAATCATAAATATCAATCATAGACGACATAAGTGCCCCATACCACTATGTCGCCATATATAGGTATACAATCAAAACCGCAATGTCACGTTTTGGAAATTGGATTTCCGTCTGTGAACCGAGGCAAAAGATAGTCCTCTACCGATTCGAGACGCTCTAGTCCGCCCCTCAGGTCAGAGCTCGAGTGACCATTGGATCATCAGGGCCGGTCCACACGGAGTGGATTAAAATGCCTGAACATGCATTTCCCCTCCCTTTGGGGCGTAAATGAGTCAACGAATGACTCCATCGGTTCGAGAACGACCGATAAATCCGAGGCGCCTCCAATTCCAACAACCACGTGAGTCAAACTCGTCAGCCAGTTCAAGCACTGACGCCACTCCTAACTAGAAAGAAACGCATGCCCTCCTTGAGTCCTTCTCTAGTTTTTGGTTCACACCGGGGTGTGAGGCTCGCGAATTAACGCTACACAAAGCGATGCCGCAAAGGTTGTGCTTTGATCATCAACCACAAGACTTTGTTTTCAACAGAAGCCTTGATCATTTTCATCTTAGCATGCCACACAGGCAAACCACTCCATGCAACCGATATACATCAATCACACAAAATGATATCCAATGTCGGACACATAGTCCATTCACAAGTCCGTTCCGGGTCTGAACGAAACCGGAGGCACCTTGTACCTCGCATATCCATCGATCTCCAAATACGTCTGGACGATCACCAACTGATTCCCTCCTCTTGGGTGTACAGCCCAATCAAGATCATCAGTAATTATCCAAACGATGTGAAGACCTCCGGTCTTCAACCATCGTCTTCATCTTTGACTTATCGTCGTATCAGTTATTCAGAATGGGATAAACCCGGTCTTTCTGAATACCTCGCGTATATAACAAACAAATGTTACACAAACACAACATACACCTCATTCCAATTAATCAGTCACTAACTGTAAATTAGTAAGAGAATAATTCCCCAAATATTAACCCCGAAGGCCGAAACCAATATCAGATCGATACACAGGAAACCATTCTTCTTAACTAACCTACAGTTAGTTTATAAATTTCAAATTCTTAGGGAAAGGTTCCCATTAATTTTATCAAAGATAAATTCTCTTAAATTTATTCTTAAATCTTCCCATCAGTCTCTAACTGTAAATTAGTAAGAGAACAATTCCCTAAGTATTAACCCCAAAGGTCGAAACCAACATCAGATCAATACCCAGGAAACCATTCAACTTAACTAATCTCCAGTTAGTTTCTAATTTTCTTAACTCCATTGGGTCTAATAACAGTATTATTAAATATACCATTCATGACAACCCAAAATCTCATTCCATTGTTAATCGGGTTAAAGAACAAGTGTTATTTCAAAACACTGTTCATGATAAACCCAAAAATCACATTCCATCAATAATGGAATTTTCACGGAAAACAGATCAATATATATAATCGATATCAATTTCCGTATCCAACCAATAATATAAATGGAATAACGGCAAAGCCTTTCAAATTCCATTTATAGTACCGGTCTTCCTCCACAGAAGTTCACTTCGATTATTACCAAATCGAATTCCATTCCATTCCAATTTATATATTGGAAAACTTTACTTTGGAAAATTTCCATTAAATATAAATAAAAAGATTTATAAATTCCAAATCTCATTTCACCGTTAATCGGGTTAAAGAACGAATGTCGTTTAAGACACAGTTCATGATAAATCCAATTCACATTCCATTAGTCTCTGACTGTATAATTAGTAAGAGAACAATTCCCTAAGTAATAACCTCGAAGGCCGAAACCAACATCAGATCAATACCCAGAAAATCATTCAACTTAGCTAATCTCCAGTTAGTTTTCTAATTTTGTTAACTCAATTTGGGTTTAAGAACAGTATTATCAAAGATACTATTCACGACAAACCCAAAATCCCATTTGATATTAAATTCAAGGCTCCGAATAGAAAATATATCGGCTTATATTCAATATCAAATTCTGAAACCAACAAATATCGTATTGCAAATAACGATATAAATATATCTTTCAAATTCCCATAACAATACCTATATAATCACGAAATTCAACATCGAACTATTCCGAAGATGATTTCGATTCAAATCCCTTCCAATTCACATATTGGAAATTCTGGTTATATTAAAACCCATTCTCAACCCATTTTGTTTATTTAAAAATAATGGATTATCATTCTAGGGATAAACTAGTTCATTTCGATAAAAATATATTTTTATCCTTACAAATGTGGAATTTTTCATCCCAATTCTTCCAAGTTCATACATTATGACTTTACACAAATTATAGATATTTTTAATAATTTTATCAAGGCCCGTACAGTCGATTTCTATAAAAGGTCATCGAACTGCACTTACAACGACCTTTTCTAAATTTGATTTGGACGTATCTCCAAATCCAACCATTAGATTTCAAATCTCTAATATTCGTTGGAAAGCTCTTTTCGATACGAACCCAACGGTCCCGGTTTCAGGAGAATCCGACGGTCGGATCTCCCGCAATATCAATTCGAAGTCAATGGTCGAAATTCGCGAACGGCCGCTGCGCGGCGCGTTCTATTCAGGCCATATAATATATATATATATATATACATATATTATATTTCGTCGATTTCCTTTTAAAACAAATTTTATAAATCGTTTTAAATTCCTTTTCAAATCGATTTCAATTTCCTTTTCAAATTCAAATCAAAATTGAATATTCCATATATATTCGTTTCAAATTCATTTCAATTCAATTTGATATTCAAATTCATTTCAATTCCTTTTTGATATTCAAATTCATTTCAATTCCTTTTCAACTCAATTCAATTTCAATTTCTTTTTGATTCGATCCGATTTCTATTCCTTTTCAACTCAATTCAATTCGAATTTCAAATTCTTTTCAATATCTTCTGAATATTATTTTAAAATATTCGATAATTCTGAACTGGAATCAGACTCAACCAATTACCATATAATTTCTGTTATATGGATTTCAACATCACATGTATACAATAATAACGATAAACAATCATTAAAAATTCATACAACATCCAGAGTGCATCCTACAACTGTATAAGCATTAAAATAAATAAATAACGCCTATACAGTCTATCAACCCATCGATTGACATACCACTAATTATCGGGATCAGTGTATGTCAAATATTATCCCAATACCCGTGTGGGGTTTTCAAACAACAAATACTATTGATTATTTGTGCAGTTGGGCGATGTATAAAATTTATCGTCCCAATCCATATCAGTCAAATCAGTGTACATAAACAAACCATCCGGTTTGTAAATAAATAATTATTTTATTCTGAATATTTTCCACAGCTCAGTTATATAATAAAAATGATATTTTTATTATTTAAATATTTTTATTCAACATATGAATATTTTCTACACAGTCCATTTCACATCACAAACAATTTTCACAACACAAGCAAACAAACAAGTCGTCCATGGTCTGTGGACGACGGGGAGCAGTTCATATATGCAGTTATAAAATAAAAAACTGTACAGAAATAATTTTAGTGAGAAGTTCTAACATTGATCGGTTATTTCTGAATTTCCGTTCGGATTCGAAATTGCTTGAAATTCCAACGTGCTCTGTTTCAGCTCTGGTCAGTTCTGAACTGTAGAGTTCGCCGACACGAGTTTAACGCAACTGACCGCTCGTCTTTTCGACCTCGTATGAAGAAGTTATCGCGTTACAAAGCTTGGATAACTAAATTATATAATTAATTAAATTAACAACGCTAATTATAACGTTTAAAACGTTACCCTTTTCTGTTTATTATCTGGCCACCATTCAAAAATCGTTCGCCTCTGACATCTCACCGCTGGTGATGCCCCAGGCGACTGGTCGCCGATCAATGAACCCCACCCTCTACGCCTCTCCACGCCGCGTCTATCCCGACAGGTCCCACCTCCCATCTCCCACTCTTCAGCCTGTAATCCCTCGAAATACGCGCCACCTTCCAGAGTTCTCCAGCGTCGAACAGAGCAGCCGGAGGTCGGGCGCCTCTGGCCACTTGTAGATCTCACCAAGCCGGACCATCTTCCCACAGGTGCCACCATGAACACTTGCGTCAGAGTGGAGATCGGGGAGCTCGAAGTTGGGAAGACGTGGATCGTTGGTTAGATAGGGGCGGCACAGATTTAGGGCTAGGGTTTATTTTTTTCTCCGAATTTTCTGATTGGCTGAGGGGGCTTTTATAAGAAATTATTTTATATTATATCATTATTTAAATTCAAAAGTACTTGTTAATTGGTACCAACTCCAAATCAAACCCAATGACTGTCGCCCCAAGCTAAATACCCCCATTCCGAACACAATGGGATATGTTTCGTAGGCCAATTCCATCGTTTCGATCAGTTTCCATCAAAATCAAAATATAAATCTATATACTGAATTTTGAACGCACATTTTAATTTACTGGGGCCACATACTGACACTAAAAAGTCCAGAAAAATTATTTCTGACTTCGTATTAATGATACGGTCCTAACAAAACTAATTTCGTTAAATTCTGAGATCGTTTGAAAAATGGTCATTTTCTGGTCGATTGAAATTGACTGAAACTGTTAAAACACGTTTAACTTCGCCACGCTCACATATTGATTCAGAAAATTATGAATTTTGAAACCTAGCAATAATTTGGCATCCCGGATCCAACAAAAGTGGTTTCGTCGAAAACCGAGGTCGTTTGCAAAATTTCCATTTTTAAGGGCTTTATATATATTAAAATATATATAAATTCCACAGCGACTTTTCTGAATTTTAAACTGGACGTATCTTTCCACTTCTAAAGTGAAATCTCAGTTTCTTAGATCGGTTAGGAAGATATGATTAAACAGATTCGAATATTTCTGGTTTCGTCCAATTCCGACTTAAAACGAATTCTGTATATTCATTTAAAATTCGAAATCGAATTTTCGAACTGCAGCGCCATTTCAGGCTCATTATATAATTAAAATAAATTTATTTGTTTTAACTTCATCGAAAAAAAAATTCGTCGTTATTATTTAAAATAATTCATTTTAAATATTCGAAATTCATAAAAATCGCCAAAATAAAAATTTTAAATTGGCTCAGAATTTCCGGGTCGTTACACCAATCCTCAAACATAAGGGAGGACCGACCTTGGAGGATCCAGGGGTTTCCCAGAGTGTGTAGTCCCGAGACATTTGCTAGAGTGTCTCAAAGCTGAAAGGAGTACATCCCTTGCCAAGACTCATGACGAAAATCAAATTTCCAATACGTGACATTTCGGTTTTATTTGTAGAGCCTAGTATGGCGACATGATAGATGGTACCCATGCCACCTATGATTGATACATTTATATTTGAAGTTGATTTCTTCACTTATAGTAATAATAAAAGATCAAATTTCACGTATCAAGCACTATTTGGCTATTTTAAGGTAAAAACCTATCCTCCGGCTTGCGTTGCATTGTGTGATGGGACCTGAGTCTTATAATAGCTTCATTTTCTTTATTTAGCATTGCGCTGTTTGCTATATGCACTGGTATTCTTGGGGTTAAACCCATTCTGTGTTATACGGGGTGGTCCCTTGATTTATCTAACTTTAAAAATCAAGCTAATAACTGTTTTAGTTCTCACACCAGTCACATGACTGACCTGGAGTTTATTGTTTTAATCTAAACTCTAGGTGCCCTTATTTTCCACACGAGCAGCTAGTAGTTGGGTTTTGCAGATATTATATTCACAGGATCCTGGTTTATAGCTGAAGGGATATTCATAAAGCTCTGTATCCGTGTATTTCTTTCAGTTGTGTTTTGTATTATTTTTCCGCTGCTTTGTATTTAAAATGTAATTTAAATCTTTGATATTTGTCGAATTTATAATATTAATTCATACTCTGTATATTCTTGTACTCTGATGTAATTGTTGTAATAAGCAATGAAATGTTCTTCTGTTTGCGTTCTGATTTGTCGTGTAGTCAACTCAATCCGGGCTTTCCTTTATGGGAAGTTTGGTTCGTTACAATAATTATATATAAAACTTATAGACTTAAAAACTTGAGTTAAAAATCAAAAGTAAGACAGGAAAATTAATTAGAATTAAAATGGAATTTGAAAAGGGTGCGTTTTTTATAGGTCCCTATTATGTTTTAAAATGTAAAAAAAGTCCGATGATAAAAACTATAAAAATTACATCCCTATTTTTGAAAACCCGCATTTTTAATACCGACTACGCCCTTCAAACCCTAAAACCCCTCTTTCATCCGTTGATGGTATCATTAATCAGGTAGCGTAATTAGGGCAGACGATTTACAAAAAACCTAAAACCATTCAGCCGAATCTGCAATTTCTTCAATCGATCGAGTAAAAAGAAGCAGAACCACTGAAGAATTGAGTTAAAGTCTTCATCGACATGGCTTGAACGAAGGTAAAAATATGATTCTCGTTCATTTCTGATTTACTATGATTATTGTACTCGAAAATCGAAGTAGATCAGAAATTAAAATTTAATTGTTGCTTGATTATATGCATATATTACGATGTACGTGCAAAATTGTTTGAAAACATGTTGCTGGTTGAAAAAAAATTATTGTTGGTCGATGGTTAAAGGTATGAAAAATAAGGGTGATAGGTGATGTAAGGATTTGCATTTATGAACAGATAGATGCATCTTCGTATGCATTTTTTCAGATTTATAACATAAAAGAACAGATTAAGTGCAAGGTTGTTGTACATATTTTTACGTTGCTGGTTGAAAGTGTTAGACATGTTGAAAGGTTAGATTTTTTTTTACAAATCTGTGAAGTCAAAGCAGTATTATAGAATGTAGTTGAAAAAATGAACTTTTGTAGTTGTGTGGGTGTATGTAGGATAACATTAAATACTGCATATTATTGTGCAAGTTTCCCATGTCTGAAGGATGATTGTATGCATGTAACAAATTTTTTTGCGTAAAGTAGAAAATTTAAAAAATGGATGAACCAGTATTATGTGAAGATTTTTAGAATTGTTCGATTCTAAATATGATATGTTCAATGATTTATGGTATATTGCAATTAGCTTTGTATTGAGGACAGATTGCAATTCATTAAGCGATTGAATGAAATAATTTTCATAACAAGTATGATTTAATTTTCTGTAAATGGAGTTATGTTTTCATATGTTTGGGTAGCGGAAAAAATTACGTTCATGTATGCAGTTTATTTGCATTAATGTATGAGTATACTGATAAAAATTGGTTAAAACCTAGGAATTTTTTAATTATGTTGCATAAGTTAATAAGCTGAATAACTAAATATAGCATTATTTTATGGTTTTTTTAGTAATTGGTGCGTACAAATCTGGGTAGTTTAAAAGGTTATTATTTAATAAAATTTGTGTACTAGTAAATGTTGCATACAAATGTGCAGTAGTTAAATGTATGTTGCAGTATTTTATGCAGATAAGTCTGATTCTGGACTTAATGATTGCAAAACTACACCTATAGTTTTAAAATTATATGAAGTGATTGTAAACTTTACAATTCAAGTGTTTATTTACGTATTGGTTGTTGCTTTTGTTGTGTTAGTGCGGATAGTAATATTTGAATAAAAGTGTGCAAATGTTTAATTTTTGTTAAATAGTTGTAAGCGGTTAAAAATTGAATGTTTTAAAATGCAAATTTTTTTTTTGGCAGTTTCCCAATGTAGTAGAAGATGCTGAAGTGGATAGAGAGCTTGATAAAGCGTTAGTTGCTGCCGTCGAACCCACAGCTGCTGTGCAAGTTAAAAAAAAGCAGAAACTTGAGGAGAATGAGAAGAATTCAAAAAAAGAGGAAGTTTACAGAAACAACTTGAAATCGTTTATTGACCTGGTGGAGAAGTTGAAAAATGATCAGTTATATTCTGTACAGCGTTCAGAAATGATGAAAAAATTGCCGCTGGGAAAATTCATTGAAATGATTTTTGATGGTCTTATTTCACCGGCCGAGACGACAAAAAATTCAATAACTTTGGACATCATAATAGGAAGCTTTAAGAAAAACATGAAATATTTTTAGTTTGGTGATTTGATACTCACATGTACGGAAAAAGATTTTGGGAAAATGTTAGCAGCTCCAACAGAAGGTCAAATGATTAAAACAAGTGGACATTTAAAGACAGAAGATAAGGAGGATAAAGAATTTATATCTTTCAGAGATAGACATTTTAAAGATGAAAAAGTTGTGAAAAAGAAGAGTATAGAAAGGGAGATTTTCGCAACCATAGAAATAGAATCTCCGGAAGCACGTTTTGACATGGTGAAACTTATTCTTCTATATTTGGCAGCAACATTCTTGGTGTCCACTCCAAACTATAGCCTACCATGGACACTAATACCATATTGTGTTTGCACAAGAAAATTAAAAGCTATATTGTGGCCAAAAACTGTTCAAAACCATCTATTTACCCAAGTCACCAAGTATTACGATACACCACGCAAAATTAATGCTTGCGTGACCATGCTATTGGTAATATAAATAAATTTAGTTTTTTACATTTTTATTAGTTCTGTTTTTATAGTAGTAAGTTTTTTTTTTGACAGTGGTGGTTTTGTGAAGAAACATGTGTGCTGACGACATCAAAGCCGAAGTACAAGACGCGTTATCCGTTGGCAGGAAAATGGGACATTTCGAAATTGAAGCCGAAAATGGTTCTGAATGTGACCTTCAACAATGTAAGAATATTATAAAAGACGTAGGCTTTGTAGTGAACATTATGAATTTTTTTTGAAATGCTGTTAAGTAATGTGCAATAATAATTAGAAATTAGCGTAAGTAAATTCAGTTCTTAGGTAATTTTAATCTGAAATATTATTTGTTTTTTTATCACTAGTTTAAAAACAAGTGTAGTATAGGTGGGGTAGTAGAAAAGTTTATCGTGTATAGTGCTTAAAATTAAATTGAATAGTTTCATAGTTATATGCAATAATGTGTAAAAGTTGTATGCATATATGCAAGTATTTTTAATATTAGCTGAATAACAAAATTGTTAGATACTAGTATGAAGTATTTTTATATATTTGCACAATTGTGTGCTAACAATTTCAGATATTAATTTGTAATTGTTTGTTGTATGTGTTTGTAGGATGTAGAAGGAAAGGAATTGAAGATCCTTAAGCAGAAGTCGACAAGAATGATGAATGTGCTGGTTTGTACAACAAGAGGGAAAAAAAATTGAAGGACTTAGTAGCGAAATTAAAAGTTGATATTAGAAAGTTAAAACAAGAAAATTTGCGTCTGAAACAAAAAGTGGAAGAACTTGAGGCAGATTCTTCCGAAGATAAAAATGATGACAAGCAACTTGAATTAAGAAATGTTGAAAATGACATGAGTTCTGGGAATGAAGAGGAAACAGATAGTAAAGAGGATGCTGAACAGGAGCAAGAAGAAATGATTGTCGATTCCGAAAGCGAAGAAGTAGGTACTGATGAAGACGAGGGAAAAAATGAGCAAAAGAAAGGTAAACGAAAAGACATCCAGCTGGTGCGTGAGAAGGGTAGTAAAAACAAGAAGGACATTGAAAAATTTCTTATAAGAATGAAATTTAATCAGGATGAAGGACAGAATAGTGGAAAAAGTGATGGAGTTGGTGAACAGAGTGAAGAAGGCGAGGACGAATTGGAAATGGAGGATAATGGGGAACAGAATAGCGAAGAGGGGCAGCAGACTGTAGAGTTGGTCAATGACAAGATGTTACAGAGTAGTAATGAGAAGGAAAAAACAAGGTAATAATAGTTATTTTTACGTATGGGTTATGCACAAATTTATAATTTATATTAAGATAGGATAAGAGGATAGTTGCATACATGTATGCAATTTTACTTGATTATAGCATCTTTGAGTGAGAGAAAAAATATTTAATTTTAAATTTTTGTTTAGGTAATTGAAATTTCTGGATTATTGGCTGCATATACAATTACATAATGCATGGTTAATATTCTGAAATATAATTGAATGATAATTATTATTTTACGGGGAAAAAATACCTTCATGTTAGTATGCAAATTTTCTGAATTATAGCATGCCTAGATTGATAAAGTTAAAATTCTGTGTAGAATACGTGAAAGCTTTGGTAATAAAAAACTTTTTTTCAGCAAGTATTATTAATTTATGGTTTTTATGGGAAGTAAATAGTAGTAGATGTTAGATTAATAATATATATATAAAAAATTAAGCGTATTTGTATGCACTTAATGTGATTAATAGCATGTTTGTAATAAAAACTTTAGAGTTGTATAATGGATTGGTTGATTGCGTTAATGATAAGTGTAAGATAGTGGGCATCTAATAATAATCGTATCGGTTTATTGTGCATGTATTTATAACTATTGATGCAATTATAAAAATATGAACAGATGTCGAGCTAGAGAACAAGGAAAACTCTGAGTTGCAGAATGAAGAACAAGAGGAAATGGATCAGGGGAATGACGAGAATAATGGTGATAAAGCTGAAAGTATTGCAGAAAAAACGCAATTGGTTGAAAAAGAAGACAAACATAAAATGACAGAAATAGAGAAAGTGAATGTTGAAATGGATGTTCTGGAAGAAAAGATTAATGATCAGGAAATAGAGATGAACGAGGAGCGGAACATGGAGAAGGAGGTAAGAAATGTTGAACAGCTAAAAGGTAAGTACAATATTCCAGTGTTTTATAATTTAGGACTAAAAGTATTTAATTTTCATTTGAAACTTATTAGTTTTATCGATTATGATCGTTTATGACAAAAGCTAAAATACAAAGTTGATTTTTTGTGATGAATTGCATTCTTGTATGCAGATTTATGCAATTTATTCATGTAGATGAGAACATATTTGTATATTGATTGTGATTCTATATTTAAATAGAAAGGGAAAAAGGGAATGTGGCTGACGTAGTAGATGATGGAAGACGGGAATAAAAGAAAACGTATTACGGACATGAGTAAGAGAGAGGGAAAAAAGTGGGAACTTAGGTATGTAAAGAGCAGAAAAGGTTAGAAATAAAATTAAGTTTTGAGTTAAAAAATGTTTGTAAAGTGTATGTTGCTGTAGAAAACTGATGACATATGTGATATTTTTTCCAGGTTCCGCTGAAAGAAAACAAGATGAATTTGGAACGGTAGTCGTAGAGGACTATAAAGAAGGACCAAAATGCGAAGAAACACAAATGGGTTGAAAAATGGAACTAAGAACATTAAAAAATGTGCGTAATCTAGAGGAGTATAAGATCAATGCAATGGAAGAATTTGTTAGACTTACTGGCCTAAGGTAAAAGTAGAATACATGTTTACTTGATAATGATTACTTGATACAGTATTATTATTGTGAATAGTATGTAAAATCGTAGATAATTGCAATAATTAGTTTTAGATGTTAAAGAACTGGAATTAGCAGTATATGTTGCAATTATTTCTTTATAGAATATGTAAACTTGCATTAAAATATGCAAATTTTAAGCAAATTTGCAAACATATATTCAACTAAGCAAATTTATTCTGACATAGAACAGGGTCACTGATTCTATGTCTTATTGTAATGGATGTAAATAATTAACAGCAAAAGTGCATACCTAAATGGTGATAAAGACATCTGCATTGTTGGAACTGCATGGGCAGATTTGATACGTGGACGATTTGTAGATTCAGAGGTATAAACGTTTTGAAATAGTAAAATAGTTTAAGAAATTTCATATTTGGTTTTAAATATCATCATATATTCAGACTTCGTAAACAAATTAAATGTATGTTTTGTTGTAGATTATTGATTGGTTTGGGCATGAGTTGCGAAAGGAGCACCCTGAAATTTTGTGCTTGAAGACTTTTGCTTGTGTAAGAATATACATGTTTTGAAAATTAATTGTATTATTCACATGTGAATTTTTTTAATTGTATGAAAAATGACAGGCAATGGTGCGTATGGAATTGGAGGAGAATGTAGAAAAATTAGTGCACAAGCCAATTAGGGAAGAATATAATACTTGTACCAAAATATTCATTCCTATACACGAAAAGGATCATTTTTCACTTTTAGAATTCGTGAAAGAAGAAAGAAGATGGATCCATTATGACTCAAATAAACCAAGACGGGATGGAGGAGAACATCAGAAGTTAGCTAGGACAATGGTATGTAAATTGATATTCTATGTAATTGCAGCATGATATCTGAAAATAATTGTTTTTTTTCAAATAGAGAAAGTACGTAAATGCTTTTGTGAAGAAAATGCTTGGGAAGAATTATCAGAAACACAAGGATATTGAGTTTGCGAAATGCCCGCATCAAGGACAGACGTAAGTAGTTACATTATGAGTACTTGCATAATTTCATGAAATTTATTAAATTTTTTGCAGAAATGTATACAATTATTGGAAAATAAATTGATAAACAATTGAATTCTGCAAATTTAAAGCTTGTTGGTTTCATTTTTTGCAGGGTCGATTGTGCGTTGTTTGTGATGAATTTTATGAAGAAAAGAAGTGAGTATGTAGACCTGGATTTAAATGATGAGATTTATAAACCACAAACAATGTATCTACAAAGAGCTATGTTGGCGTACGAGATTCTGAACTGTAAACCATACAGTTGGACTCCGCTCAAAAACTTGACACAAAACTTCTTCCTATCTGATGCGAACAAGAGTGTTTAAGTTTGGAAAAGAATATCTTAATGTTTGTTGTATATATTAGGAATGGTATGGAGTAGTTGGAGTGCGGTGACTAGTCTATGTAGTATGTTATGTGGATTGATTTTGAATTTTATTTTCAGAATGTAGTAGTTTTGGATTTATCACGCTATTATGGAATGTGGCTTAACCGATGGTATACATTCCTATTATTATCAGACTTGTATACAATGTTGGGTTTTCTGCGTTCGTAAGTATGGGTTGTTTCCAGTAGTTAATTTGACATTATTTTGGAGTATAATGTTTTCCCCTATTTTGTGAAATGGTATTAAAAGATATTGTGAGTTGTTGCATATATGTGTACAAGTATTCGTAATACTTGCACACTTAAATGCAGATGTTAGTGAATAATATATTTAAACGTTTTGTTTCATAATGCAGGATATTAATTCGAAGTAATATTAATGCATTGTTATATAGAAGTGTGAATGGTAATGAATTAAACATTTTGCGTGTTGAACATATGTAGAAAACTTGCGTATATTTATGCAATATTGTAATATATGTGGGTAAAATGTTGCAAATATTTGTAGAATCACTAAAGTAGTCATTGGCGACTTATTTTAAGTCTAAAATTTTAAACTGTAGATTACGTAGGCGTAAAAGAAATTTGATTAAAGAAGAAAAGAAAATAATTCAGTAAGAAAAAAAGAACATGAATACGTGATGAAAATTTGCGTACATGCATGCAAAAAATCAGAATTATTGCATACTTATATGCAAAGAAATAAAGGAAATTTGTAAAGTAGCAATTACTATGTAATTTCAAAGGTATATGCATCAAACATGTTATTTTGAAGCATATATGAGCATTCGCAAAAAACCTTAAGTATGATATAAATAAGCAGTATAATTGCATAAATGTGAGCAAATATGAAGAAAATTTGATTGCAAATAGGCTAATAAAAAAATAAACTTACAAATCAGAGAAGCTAACAATACTTTATTGAACAAATTCTAAAATAATAACTAAAGTTTAGAACAAAGTACATTACAATCAAATGTCATGAAAAAAAACAAGCATGTCTAATATTCTTTTGCTGAGCAAGTCCTTTTGTTATGACCCAACTTCTTGCAACATCCACATCTAATTGTCTTTGTAAACTCACCCGCTGATTTCAACCTTTTTGAAGCTGATGGTCGACCAGGCATTCTTCTATTATTTGGAGGAGCAATTATTGCATCTTCAGAAGCAACGTCTCCACCAATATAATCTATGATAGGATTGATTGGATGGGGATAAGATAATTGAAAATGACCGACTTTGAAATAAGCTTCAATGTAGTCGTACACACTCAAATTTTCACAACTCAAAATACATCTGATGGCATGAGAGCAAGGAAAACCAGTTATTTGCCACACGTTACATGAACATGCACGATTGAATAAGTCAACAGATTGATGTGTTGGGGAATGAACTTCAAAATTATATTCACTAGATTTGATAACAAACCATGAAGCTCCCTCCAAATGAAGAGTACGTAACCGAGTTTCGTTCACTGGACATAAAACACTTTTCCAAGTAGAAGCTGCTTCACGACGATCGGACATAAGTTTCATTAGTTTCAATCTTATTTTATCAAGACAAGCAGTGATGGGTAAATGTCTTTCCTCCAAAATCCACTTATTAAAACTTTCTACACAATTTGATGACATTTCACCGTATCGACATGCTGGAAAAAATACGTTAGTAAACTTCTCAAATGGAATTCCATTCAAAAAGTTTGTACTAGTAGATCCACCAACATCTCTAAAGTTCTTCAAAGCAGCATTAAAATCAGTCAAGTTGTATGCGTAAGCAAGTTTTGCAAAAGTATCCAACAACAACCTCTTATTTGTTTTAGAAAAATTAGATTTTAGAGCAACCTTTAAATTGTTCGTCAAATGATAGAAACAGGACCCATGAACTGAATGTGGAAAAACTTTTGGTATTGCAACTAGAAATCCAGGATGACGATCAGAAATGAAAACATAACTTCTACTGTCTTCTTTGAGAAAATCTTTTAGTTGTTCACAAAACCAAATCCAGTTGGCTTCGTTTTCTCCAGACACAATAGCGATTGCTATAGGGAAAAAACCTATGAAAATAATCAAAAAAAAAAAGTAAATTATTAATTAAAAAAAAGTCAAAATTTATAAAATTTAGCAATAAATCATTCATATTTGTAAAAACATTTTCGTAATGCACTCTAAAATTTAAGAAATGATGAAGTCAATGTGTGTTGATAAAATTAATGCAGTGATGTATGAATATATAAGCAATATATGCACGTATGTATGCATATATAATTATTATTTGTATACCTATATGCAGATTTTTTCAAAATATGCATAATTGAATGTAGTAAAATTATTTAATATGAGGAAACTCAGGATTATAGGTCATAATTACAGTACAACTTTATTCTACAAAAAAAGCCTGATTAAATTTACCATATGTTTCCAAATTGACCTATGTGCATGCAGATTGTAAAAACATTTGCAAAACTAAAAACAGAAAATAGGAACTGATGCATAAATACAGATTGTGTGCTCATTTTTATGCAAATATGTTAAATATTTGCATACCTGTATGCATTTATTCAATAAGCAGCAACATAAATAGAGTATGTTATTAAAAATATTAAACCTGTATGCAGTAGTTTATAATTGCTGCATTAATACGTGAAAAAAATGTATAAAATTAGCATATACTTGAGTATAAAAACAAGGCTATTTTAAATACGAATTAGAATGTAAAACAACGTACCTTCATTACCATTTTTACCCGTAGAAGCCATTAAACAACCTTGAGCTCTCCCCTTCATAAAAGTTGCATCAACAAAAATTAAAGGCCGACAGTACTGAAATCCATATGCACAGGCTTCAAGTCCAATAAAAACTCTCTCGAATTGACGTGTATCGTCCTTGCACTCCAAAACAACCGTACTCCCGTGATTAGTAGTACCAACAGCATCACAAAACGACTGCAAATGATGGTAGGACATTAAGTCACTCCCATGTAAGTCATCTAATGCCAACCTCTTCCCACTGTAAGCGTAATAATACTTCAAGATAACATTATACTCTGTCTGAAACAAATTAATTATATCTTTTGTCTTCATTAACAGATTGGCTTGAATATGATCACAAACCAACAACTTGATCAGTTTACTAGATATAACCGAATTATTTATGTCATGAATTCCAGCACCACAATTATGTTCTGGTTGAATTTTCTTCACAACAAAATATCCAGGAAGATTGATTTGAGAGATGCATGAATCCTAAAGCAACAATTTTGTTTAGAACAAACAGCCGTTACTCTTTCTTTATCGTTCTTGATCAAATTCAGCTTGTATCCAGATTTCATACTATACATCATCAAATAAAGTCTAAATTCAGTAACACCGCCTTTAAATTGCTGACCCACACCGGTGAAAACAGATTGGTTAAAATCACTTTTTAATAATTGCTTAAATTGGATGTTCGACTCGCTAGTACTAGCAAATGAGGAATCAGTACCAATAGAAGATTCACTACCATGAGCAAGTGAAGAACTATTTCGAGTATCGTCAACAAAAAAAATCAAATAATCCTCACGATTATGTGCATCCAACAAAAGAGTTGATTGAAGATCAGAGTTACTTTCTATATTTCTTCTCAAACCATCTCTGAAATGATACAAAGCAAATGACAACGGACTTAGCTCAATCCATTTACCACAAACAGTATCTCTAACGATATCAACGGAACTTTCAAAATAAAGGCGAATGGAACAAGTATCATTCCCATGTTTCAGCATAACCAATACACCAATATTTGCTAAACCACTGGAAAAAAAAATTGTTAATCTGTAAAAAACCACAATCATATATACTGAACTATATGCATACATATACGCTGTAATGTCCCGGGGATTTTATCATCACTGACACAGATATTGATTAATCGTAAGCACGTATTTTCAAATACGATTTAAAATCCTGTCTTAATAATTTGAAAACATGTTAATTCATGAATAACAACACTTATATATGCATATATCACAGCATTTAATAAGATCCATTTTTCACATTCTCAGATGATAGCACGGATTAGATAGCGATTGTTTAAATTCATTTTACACATGATTGAGAACAACACTTATACGTAGCATGTTTTAGAAATGCCATTTCTTTCACATGTTTTACCAAAGAATTTAGAAAATGAGTTTTTGCCAATTTTTGATTTGAAATTTTTTAATATTTGAGTTAAACATGCCAAAGTCCTTTTTCTTTTGTCAAAGCAAGTTTTAAAAGCCATTTCAAGTTCACATATACATACACTAAAACATATAATATCATTTCCTTTTTGCAAGAATGTTCATGAACATAAATACAAGGAAAACACCTACCTTAGATCTAAGCTAGAAAGAAAATCTTGTGAAATATTTGATCACATGGCCAAATCATATTGTATCAAGGCAATTTCAGTTTCAAAATCTTCCTCTTTTCCATCAAAATTTCTGAAAATTGTCACTTATTTTGTATTTTCAAAAACATGACTACTTTGTCAAAGAACATGTGCCTCATAGATTTACAAAATCTTGCATTTATCACATGGATTTCACTTACACTAGTTAAACACTAAAGCACATAGATTTTATAAGATTTTCATGACATATCATCACATGGTCGAGGTCATTTTTGCACAAGAAACTTTCAGATTTTTGCCAACCTTGCAAGGCAAGTAAATGTATCTTACATTTGTTGTAAAATCAAGTTTTCATGAAAGGATTTTGGGTTTAAAAACCAAGGCAAAACTGAGCCTATATGATGCTAGAAAAGGATACTAAAATTTGTTAAATCCAAGGAGAAAGATTTGTGAGATCACAGGATGGTACATTAGAATTTGAAATGATGGTTCATGGAAACCAATAGGAAAAAGAGTGGTGGTTGCCTAGGGGATATTAGGAGGTGATAATGGCTGAGGTAAGCCATGTGAACATAGTGGTAGTACTTTGATTTAGCAAGGGATTTTCTGAATTTTCTTGTCAAAACAAAATCTGAAAACTGATTTTCTCTTTTCTCCAAAAACAGAATTTAATGCATCATAGTTTAGTATTTTTCTACACCTATAAATAAGGCCTGAGCTTGCACTTCTTCACAACACAAGCACTTGAGTAGAATCAATAGGAAGAAGAGGAAAAACTGAGAGTTTGAAGCTTTCCGGTGAGTAAACACACAAATTTTCTGTACTGTTTTACATTTGTTATATGTTATCATGTTAAACCTAAATGCTGATGTTAGTTAAGGATGAAATCATCGCAAATGTTTGATATGGTTTTTATACTAGAGTAAGATCTTGGAGAAACAAAAAAAACCTGCATTTGATAATTCTCATATAACTTGAGTCCTGGAAACACAAAGAGATAGTGAACAAAGGATTAAGACAGTATACATATTGTAGTAAATAAACCCCTTCCCCCTTTTAGATATATTGTTTATTTATATATTTATCAATATAAATAGATATATGAGTGTCTTGAATATATGTATGGCTGATTTGCTCTACCTGTTAAGAACAGAGGATGAAAACTGAGATTTGAGAGCATAAAACTGTAAATAATTCACTTGAAATTTGGTTTGGTAAATATTTGAATACAAAGTTAAGAAGTCATATCTGTTGCAATTTGATAGTTTTCATGTATGTTGTTTTAAGCGGCTAATATATCAAGTTGGATAGAATCTAAGTAGTAGGGATCTTTGAGGTCTTCAATATAAACCATATGATAAGTAAGTAGGATATCTTAAACTTTAAACCTGAAATCATGTTCACACCTTCATCATAAATTGAGTATTTAAGTAAACAGAAGAATTGAAATCTGTAATAAACAAACTCTGTATTTTTAGGCCAAATAATTTGATCTGCGAGTTTTAGTCGATGAATTTTAAAACTGTTTTTAGAGGAGGTGCACCCGAGGTCAGCGGAGGCTTTCGGATGTGGTGGCAGGCCGGACGACGTTAAGAATTGGTCTGACAAGGTGAATTAGTGGAAGAAATATGGAAAGGGCGCATGTGGGTTAGGTTGCTGTTGCGTGGGCTTATGAGAACAGGGACTGAAAATGTATTGAAGAGGAATAAAAAGGAGCAGGAAACAGTAAACTAAAGGGGAGTAGGCGCATGAGTACACCAGTTTGTGGATTGTCCATATTTGTGATGTACTATAGTGAGATCTGTACCAAAATTCTAGATGATTTATTATACAATACAATGGGATTAAAGTTCCATGAATATGATATCTTATATCTTTACAAACAACATTTTCTTTGGCCTTATATGAACTATAAACAATTGAAGTTTCACTGCGTTTTCACCTTACTACACAGCATTTCACCTTGCTACACAGCAAACACTTCGTGTACCGCACCGTAACATCTTGCTGCAGACTCAAGAAATAAGAGTATAATGATGGAATTAATGCATTACATGACAGTTGGTTGTCATAACGGTAGGCAAACATCAAATTCGCATGTGTTGTCATGTTGGTTTGCATGAATACTTTATATGCTGCATTATAGATGGATATGCCTGTTTTCTGTCATCTGTACACGTGTGTGCTAGGGAGGTTACTAAAGCATGAAAAAAGCATAGTAATAATATTACAAAGGTTAGACGTGAATAACTGATTCAGTAACTCAACAATGAGATAAACTTATCAGTGCATTCAGTCTATTTGGGCATGGATAGTCGGAGTAGATGGACGGTGCATGTGCACTAGTGCACAGTAGTGTACCTTGATGACGGATAGAAGAAAATGAACAAAGAAAGAAAGAGCAGACAAGAAAGAAATTAAAGGACTGGCAAAAAGTGTTGCAAGGAATTTAAAAGAAAGAGGACGGAGTGCATCAGTGATTAGCGTGTTGTCTACTGGACCTTGGGCTTGGCCTAATTTTCGTTTAAAAAGAAAAAAGAAAAAAAAAGAAACAGAAATTTGAAGAGTGTAAATACACAGTAGGGTCTCGGCATCCGTTTGGAAAGTGATGCGTGAAACTCCTGGGATTTGAATGGACGTGGAAATCTGATCATCGTAGCTGAAGGTGTGGCGGACGAGTGGGCTTCATGGCAGCAAGGATAGGAGGAAACGAGTATAGACATGGAAGTAGGAGATAACAACAAGTATAGGATGTTGGGGAAAGTGGTGAGTAGCAGGTCTCGGCCAAATGGAGAAATCTGGGCGTGTGTGCATGGCAAAAGGGAAGAAGTACTAAAGAAAAGAAAATGGGATAACAGCACAAGAGTAGTAAAGAAAAAGAAGAAGTGAGAAGAGAAGCGGCAAAAGGGAAAAAGGGCAGCAGTAGTAGCAGGGGACGTGCGTGGGCTAAAAGCATTTGGGCCTGGTTGGGCTACGCAAGGATTCACAAAATAAATAAGAAAAGATAAAGGGAACGGGCCAGGGGAGTTGGGCCAGAATTTGGGCTGTAGGAATAGGAAATAAAAGAAAAAGAAAAGAAAGAGAAGAACATTACAAAAAGAAACAAATAGAAAAAGAAATCAAAGAAATAAAAAGAAAACAAGTACATGGGAATAAATAGAAAAGAAATGCAGGAAAATAAATAGAAGAGTAAGAAAGGTAATATCATAATAACTATAGACAAGGCATAGTAAAATTGAGATATGCTACGGTACATGGAGCTGAAAAGAATAATGGTAGACATGCTTTTACATCATCACTGATATCAACCAAGACTAGTTCAAGAAAGAAGATGAAACATCTCTATGAAACTAAACCGCTGGAAGCTGTCATCGCAAAAGAGCTGCGAATCTCAGACCAGTTGAAATAAAAGAAGCAAGCAATATTAATAAAACAAATATGTTGTCAACTTATATTTGGTTTGTTCAAAATAAAATAGCAGTATATATATATAAGTACTACAAATGTATTGATAATAAAACGAAATTTCAATATAGAAGTAGTCAAAATAAATATAAAGTCAAAAGTTTATCTATGATTTATTAATCCTAGTTGTAATTAATTTAAGTAGTGATTAAATTATTCATTTTAAATAGTTTAAATAACTGGGGGAAATATTATTCAAATCACCCTCAAGACCGAGAAGGTAGTTATAGTCTGAGATGTAAAATCAATGATATGTCAGGATATGAGGAGATGGTTGACTGTCAAAATACCGTTCGACAGTGAATTCAAATGGTTAAATTAAAAATCCTATATATGTATGTATATATATATATATAGGGAAAGAAACCGAAACCAATATGATAAGCAATGTAATCATTGGAATGTGATCATTTGTCTGAAATGATTTTTGTACAATGAGTTAAAATGTTTGGAATAAACATTTAATGTTATTATCACGGACTGTTTGAAAATTAGGAAATAAATTGAGAGCTCAAAGTAATGACAAATAAATGGAATTGAATATAATAATCTGTTTCCCCTTAAGTATCACTTGACCCTATAAGATATTAACGTTGATCGTTTCGAAGAGTCCGGATCTATAATACACTTCGATCCGGTTTTTACATCGCAATCAAGGATTATCAAAGATAATAGAGGACGGCGATATACAAGGACTATTCTTGAATAGTGCCTTCGGTTTGTCCAGTCCCAGGACAACTTGTATGGACGAATGTCTGACAGAGTATTTCCAAAGGAATCACGTACGTTGTTTTCTTCAAACGTACCAGTTGCTGGCACAGAAGGGAAACTTCTTTAGCCTGACAACCAGAGTATTTTTGTGGAAATCAATTAGTGATTGCCGATGGATTTGACGATGTGGCATTCAAAGAAATTAAACAGTGATGATGAAAAGGTAAGTCTAGCCTCAAGCCTCACACCTAGGAAATGACAAAAATCGGGCAGGCAGCATGGCTATGTGGGTCGCTCCCATTAGGGTGTAGCATCACCTATCTAGAGAAATTCCTTTTGTTTCTAAATCTATCGATTCTGCCCATTCGGGAATGGTTGCCGTACACAACCATTGGTGATATACATTCGATACACTCAAGAGAAATGAGTGGTCGGTCATGTGAGGGCCGGGTTGCAAGACGTTCTTGTTGAACCCAGGTGTATTTGCCTCTAGAGATACATCAGCGGAAGGTGGTCCCATACCTTGTCATAGTTGGAAATCCAATTTCCATAAGCGCCAAGCGGTTTTTATTTGTATACTATATAGGAGAATGTGAGATGCAAGTATTCTTCTAGATTCTAAATTATTTGTGAAATACCTAGACACTATGATAATATCTGTTTTCAAGTACAAGGTGTTTTTGATCTCATAAGGTAAAAACCCGTTCCGTATTCATGGCGTGGTTTTATGAGATATTTTGATTTCTTTAAACTGTTTTAATCTGTTTACTCATACCAGTCCCCTGACTGACCCGGAGTTTATTTTTCTGTGTTTCCCTTAAACTCTTGGGTATTCATAACGATTGTTATGAATAGACAAGTGAATCAGGATTTTGATGAAACTTGTGAAGCTGGAATGAAGATTCTGCTGTGTGCTGACCCATCTATCTACTGTATAATTAAGGCTGTCAGTTGATCATCTATGATGTATAATTACTGATGTACTATGAGTGGTTTGTATCACTAGTCCAGTATGACCTGATGTAATATATTCCGCTGTGTAATATTACAAAGTATTATCTTTTATGAAAAATTCTGCTGTGAGATTCCGATGTTTTGTGTTTTATCTCCTATCTATTCTTATTTCTTAATAATGGCACAACTGCCGATGTGTTTGAAAGTTGGGTCATTACAGTTGGTATCAGAGCTTAGGTTACTGATTACCTAGGCTTTGGGTGAGTGTGAGAGAACGTATTTTTATATGAAATTTAAATAAAATTTAAAATAAATTTAAATCAACTTGGATGATATACCTAAGGTAGTTATATCCGATCAAGTCTCGATTGACAACCTGTTACATTCAGGTGATTAAGATGAGTAACCGAGGACGAAGGGGGCGAGCTAGAGGGTCATCCACAACTACTAGTCGCAATACTGGATCCCAAGATCAAGGAGAGACTGTGGGGGAAGTTGTACCAGTCCGGCAGGATAAAAGGAGTTAATTAACCAGGGCCAGCCTTAAGGTTAATTAAATATGGCTGGATTAATTTAGAATAATACCCAATCATATTGATACCGGAAATCAAGTTAGAATTTTAAATTGAATTAAAATTTGGATTTCCTGAAATTAAGGCTGGACTTAGGTACTAATTGGATATGGACTCAGGAAAGAGAATTGGTCGATTTGTGAAATCAAATCATATTTATGAGTCCCGAAATGGAGATGATTAAATAAGTGAATGAAGACTTTGGGTAATACCTAACGAAGTTAAGTAAATGGACCAATGAATTAGAAAGGGAATTGGGACAGATATTTTTGAATAGGAAATTTCTAATAAGTGTTTTATATATAAGTCGATAACTCTAATCTACTGCTTACAAATTTCGGGGACGAAATTTTTATAAGGGGGGGTAGAATGTAATGTCCTGACAGATATTTTTGAATAGGAAATTTCTATTAAGTGTTTTATATATAAGTCGATAACTCTAATCTACTGCTTACAAATTTCGGGGACAAAATTTTTATAAAGGGGGTAGAATGTAATGTCCCGGGGATTTTATCATCACTGACACATATATTGATTAATCATAAGCACATATTTTCAAATACGATTTAAAATCCTGTCAAATATGTTAATTCATGAATACCAGCACTTATATATGCATATATCACAGCATTTAATAAGATCCATTTTTCACATTCTCAGATGATAGCATGGATTTGATAGCGATTGTTTAAATTCATTTTACACATGATTGAGAACAACACTTATACGTAGCATGTTTTAGAAATGCCATTTCTTTCACATGTTTTACCAAAGAATTTAGAAAATGAGTTTTTGCCAATTTTTGATTTGAAAACTTTTAATATTTGAGTTAAACATGCCAAAGTCCTTTTTCTTTTGTCAAAGCAAGTTTTAAAAGTCATTTCAAGTTCACATATACATACACTAAAACATACAATATCATTTCCTTTTCGCAAGAATGTTCATGAACATAAATACAAGGAAAACACCTACCTTAGATCTAAGCTAGAAAGAAAATATTGTGAAATATTTGATCACATGGCCAAATCATATTGTATCAAGGCATTTTCAGTTTCAAAATCTTCCTCTTTTCCATCAAAATTTCTGAAAATTGTCACTTATTTTGTATTTTCAAAAACATGACTACTTTGTCAAAGAACATGTGCATCATAGATTTACAAAATCTTGCATTTATCACATGGATTTCACCTACACTAGTTAAACACTAAAGCACATAGATTTTATAAGATTTTCATGACATATCATCACATGGTCGAGGTCATTTTTGCACAAGAAACTTTCAAATTTTTGCCAACCTTGCAAGACAAGTAAATGTATCCTATATTTGTTGTAAAATCAAGTTTTCATGAAAGGATTTTGGGTTTAAAAACCAAGGCAAAACTGAGCCTATATGATGCTAGAAAAGGATACTAAAATTTGTTAAATCCAAGGAAAAAGATTTGTGAGACCATAGGATGGTACATTAGCATTTGAAATGATGGTTCATGGAAACCAATAGGAAAAAGAGTGGTGGTTGCCTAGGGGATGTTAGGAGGTGATAATGGCTGAGGTAAGCCATGTGAACATAGGGGTGGTACTTTGATTTAGCAAGGGATTTTCTGAATTTTCTTGTCAAAACAAAATCTGAAAACTGGTTTTCTCTTGTCTCCAAAAACGGAATTTAATGCATCATAGTTTAGTATTTTTCTACACCTATAAATAAGGCCTGAGCTTGCACTTCTTCACAACACAAGCACTTGAGTAGAATCAATAGCAAGAAGAGGAAAGGCTGAGAGTTGGAAGCTTTCCGGTGAGTAAACACACAAATTTTCTATACTGTTTTACATTTGTTATATGTTATCATGTTAAACCTAAATGCTGATGTTAGTTAAGGATGAAATCATCGCAAATGTTTGATATGGTTTTTATATAGAGTAAGATCTGGGAGAAACAAAAAAAAAACCTGCATTTGATAAATCTCATATAACTTGAGTCCTGGAAACACAAAGAGATAGTGAACAAAGGATTAAGATAGTATACATATTGTAGTAAATAAACCCCTTCCCCCTTTTAGATATATTGTTTATTTATATATTTATCAATATAAATAGATATATGAGTGTCTTGAATATATGTATGGCTGATTTGCTCTACCTGTTAAGAATAGGAAAACTGAGATTTGAGAGCATAAAACTGTAAATAATATAATTCACTTGAAATTTGGTTTGGTAAATATTTGAATACAAAGTTAAGAAGTCATATCTGTTGCAATTTGATAGTTTTCATGTATGTTGTTTTAAGCGGCTAATATATCAAGTTGGATAGAATCTAAGTAGCAGGGCTCTTTGAGGTCTTCAATATAAACTATATGATAAGTAAGTAGGATATCTTAAACTTTAAACCTGAAATCATGTTCACACCTTCATCATAAATTGAGTATTTAAGTAAACAGAAGAATTGAAATCTGTAATAAACAAACTCTGTATTTTTAGGCCAAATAATTTGATCTGCGAGTTGTAGTCGATGAAATTTAAAATTGTTGTTAGAGGAGGTGCACCCTAGGACAGCGGAGGCGTTCGGATGTGGTGGCAGGCCGGACGACGTTAAGAATTGGTCTGACAAGGCGAATTTGTGGAAGAAATATGGAAAGGGCGCATGTAGGTTAGGTTGCTGATGCGTGGGCTTATGAGAACAGGGACTGAAAATGTATTGAAGAGGAATAAAAAGGAGCAGGAAACAGTAAACTAAAGGGGAGTAGGCGCATGAGTACACCAGTTTGTGGATTGTCCATATTTGTGACATACTATAGTGAGATCTGTACCAAAATTCTAGATGATTTATTATACAATACAATGGGATTAAAGTTCCATGAATATGATATCTTATATCTTTAAAAACAACATTTTCTTTTACCTTATATGAAATATAAACAATTGAAGTTTCACTGCGTTTTCACCTTACTACACAACATTTCACCTTGCTACACAGCAAACACTTCGTGTACCGCACCGTAACATCTTGCTGCAGACTCAAGAAATAAGAGTATAATGATGGAATTAATGCATTACATGACAGTTGGTTGTCATAACGGTAGGCAAACATCAAATTCGCATGGGTTGTCATGTTGGTTTGCATGACTACTTGATATGCTGCATTATAGATGGATATGCCTGTTTTCTGTCATCTGTACATGTGTGTGCTAGGGAGGTTACTAAAGCATGAGAAAATCATAGTAATAATATTACAAAGGTTAGACGTGAATAACTGATTCAGTAACTCAACAATGAGATAAACTTATCAGTGCATTCAGTCTATTTGGGCGTGGATAGTCGGAGTAGATGGATGGTGCATGTGCACTAGTGCACAGCAGTGTACCTTGATGACGGATAGAAGAAAACGAACAAAGAAAGAAAGAGCAGACAGGAAAGAAATTAAAGGACTGGCAAAAAGTGTTGCAAGGAATTTAAAAGAAAGAGGACGGAGTGCATCAGTGATTAGCGTGTTGTCTACTGGACCTTGGGAGGGCCCAATAAATTTCCAAACCCCTTCCCGTACAAAGGAGGTTATGGCGAAATTTTCTGAAATTTAAAGGTGTTAGTGAAATATTTGAAGTGAAAACGATATTGAAAACGTCGAATGGATTTAAGTTATATATATAAATAAATATAAATATAAATTAAATAAAACGAATCGAGGCCGTGCAGTTCGAATTTTGAAATCTTAACTTCAAACGATTATACAGAAAGATTCGACCGTCGGATTTTGACGAAACTGGAAACGCTAGGTTCGCTTTTGAGAGATCTTCCCAACGATATCAACTTTGTAAAAATCCAACGGTTAGATTTCCCGATATGTGTAAAACAAATTTGGAGAAAAACAGCGCCAGTGCCACGACACGACCTGAAACGTCGTTTAATTAAATATGGCCATTTTTAAATAAATAAAAATGGCGAAAAATCGTTATAAAATATTATATGCGATATGGAATGGAAATAAACCAATTTTACTTGGTCTGCTTGATATTTGATGGTTGGATGTGTTTGGCATTAAAATTACACTAATGATTATCCTTAACACCGTCCGTAAATTTTACACATCGCCCAACTGCACAAATAAAATCTGTGTTTGTTGATTTGAAACCCCACACGGGTATTGGGATGATATTTGAAGTACACTGATCCCAATTATTTAGCTGTATGTCGATCGGTAGGTTGACAGACAGATGTGTTGTGCACTTTGGATGATGGTTGATTATTCGTCATTGCTGTTATATACATGTGTTGTATGGAATCCATATAATTAACATTATATGGTAATTGATTGGGCCTCATTCCAATTTGGAAATTAAAGAATATTATAAAATGAAGATTCATGTGTTGAATAAAATAATTTTCATGTGTTAAATAAATAAAAATACTCATGTGTTAACGGTACTCATTTGTTGAGATTAGTCATGTGTTGAAATAAAATTTACATATTCATGTGTTGAAGAAAATATTCGTTTGTTGAATATAACAACGATGCTATTGAAATATAAAGCCGTGTTGGTTAGATTTGCGCCATTTTAACGTGAACGATATTTATATCGATTTTATTCGAATATCGAAAAAGAAGTGATTTCAAAATATAACGTTTTGAAAATATTATCATTTATATATATATATCGATGATATGGAATATTCAATTTTGTTTTGAAATTGAATATGAAGTTGAAATCGTTTTGAAAACGAAGTTAAAACGATTTATAAAATATGTTTTAAAAGGAAATCGACGAAATATATAATATATATATATTATATATATTTAATAGCCTGAACAGAACGCGCCGCGTTGCGGCAGTTCGCGAATTTCGACCATTGACTTCGAATTGACGTTACGGGAGATCCGACCGTCGGATTCTTCTGAAATTGGGACCTTGGGTTCGCATCGAAAAGAGCTTTCCAACGAATATTAGAAATTTAAAATCTAACGGTTGGATTTGGAGATACGTCCAAATCAAATTTAGAAAAGGTCGTTGTAAGTGCAGTTCGACGACCGTTATTGGAAATCGACTGTACGGGCGTTGATAAAATTATTAAAAATATCTATAAATTGTGTAAAATCATAATATATGAATTGAAAAGAACTAGGATGAAAAACTCCACATTTGTAAAGATAAAAATATATTTTTATCAAAATGAACTAGTTTATGACTAGAAAAATAATCCAATATTTTTAAATAAAATAAATTGGAATTGTGAATGGGTTTAATATAACCAGAATTTCCGATATGTAAATTGGAATGGATTTGAATCGAAATTATCTTCGAAATATTTCGATGTTGAATTTCGTGATTATACAGATGTGGTTAAGGGAATTTGAAAGATATATTTATATCGTTATTCCCGATACGATATTTTGTTGGTTTCAGAATTTGATATTGAATATAAGCCGATATATTTTCTATTCAGAGCCTTGTATTTAATATCAAATGGGATTCGGGTTTGTCGTGAATGGTGTCTTCATTAACACCGTTCTTAAACCCAGTTCAGAAAAGATTAAATCTTTTTATTTAGATTTAATGAAGTATACCAATTAATTAATATTTAATTGGAATTAAATCGAAATTGATTTTTGGGTTTATCGTGAACGGTGTCTTAAATAACACTTGTTCTTTAACCCGACTAACAATGGAAGGTGATTTTGGGTTTGTCGTGAATCGTGTTTTTAAATGACATTGGTTCTTTAACCCAGTTAAAGATTAAAACAGAATTAGAGTTTTAATGAAATGTTTAATTAGATTGAAATGATCGAGAATGGAGTATCACCAGTTTTGCTCCAAAGCAATAGTTAAATCTTTAATTAGATTTGAACGTGAAATGGTAATTAATTTTGCCGATAACACTGTGGTGTTAGATATGAAGTATAACCAGTTTTACTTCATGGGATAAATAGGTTGGGGTTGGGAAATAAAATAAATAATTACTTCGGTGTGGTTCGCTAATCCCGACTAGTTTGAAATGATATTCAAAGGAAGATTAAGAAAAAAATTTAGAAGAATTTATCTTCGATAAAATTAATGGGAACCTTTCCCTAAGAATGTGAAATTTAGAAACTAACTGTAGGTTAGTTAAGAAGAATGGTTTCTTGGATATTGATCTGATGTTGGTTTCGGCCTTCGGGGTTAATATTTGGGGAATTATTCTCTTACTAATTTACGGTTAGTGACTGATGAATTGGAATGAGGTGTATGTTGTGTTTGTGTAACATTTGTTTATCATATACGCGGGTTGTTCAGAAAGGCCGGGGTGATACCCATTCTGAATAACCGATTCGACGATAAGTCGAAGATGAAGACGGTGGTTGAAGACCAGAGGTCTTCACATCGTTTGGATGATTCCTGACGATCTTGATTGGGCTGTACACCCAAGATGAGGGAATCAGTTGGTGATCGTTCAGACGTACTTGGAGATCGATGGATATGCGAGGAAAGTGCCTCCGGTTTCGTTCAGACCCAGAACGGACTTGTAAATGGACTGTGTGTCTGACATTGGATTTTGTTCTGTGCTGATTGATCTCTGTTAAATATATATCTATTTGGCAGCGGAGAATTTATTCTCTTGCTTAACGCCCTTCTCTGAGACGTGTGAGCTTAGAGGTTTTATATCGATGGGAATCAGTCGTATGGAGTGAATTGCCTGTGTAGCATGCTAAGATGCAGTGATTAAGGCTTTTGTTGCAAAGCAAAGTCTTGTGGTTGATAATCAAAGTACGGCCTACGTGGCCTAGCTTTGTGTATAGCGTGAATTTGCGAGCCTCACACCCCGGTATGAGTTAAAAACGGGATACGGACCGCTGGGAGAGCACGATGTTTCTTTCTAGCTATGGGTGGTGTCAGTGCTTAAACTGGCTGACATTTATATACTTTTCACCTTGTGGTTGTTGGATGAGGCGCCTCGATATTAGGTCTGTTAGGACCGGGAAACGTGTGTTCAGGAATTGCCAATCCTCAAACGTAACGGAGGACCGGCCCAGCCGATTCCAAGGGTTACCCAAGTGTGTAGTCTTGAGACATTTGCTAGAGTGTCTCGAAGCGGAGAGGATCTTGCCCCTTGCCTCGACTAATGATGGAATCCAATTTCCAATACGTGTATTTCGGTTTTATTTGTAGAGCCTAGTATGGCGACATAGTATATGGTAGCTATGCCGTCTATGATTGATATTTATGATTTTATATAAAATTAGAAACTGACTGAAAACGAGCTAAGACGGATGGTTTCCTAGGTATTGATATGATGTTGGTTTCGGCCTTCGGGGTTAATACTTAGGAAATCGTTCTCTAACTAATTTCCGGTTGGAGTCTGATTAAGAATTAAAAGATAAAATTTCGCGTATCAAGCAATCCGTGCTTTCCTTCATGGGGAAGTTCGGGTCGTTAAAGTTGGTTGATCTTGCCCCTTGCCTCGACTCATGATAGAATCCAATTTCCAATACGTGCGATTTGGTTTTATTTGTAGAGCCTAGTATGGCGACATAGTAGATGGTAGCTATGCCGCCTATGATTGATATTTATGATTGTATATAAAATTAGAAACTAACTGGAAACGAGCTAAGACGGATGGTTTCCTGGGTATTGGTCTGATGTTGGTTTCGGCCTTCGAGGTTAATACTTAGGGAATCGTTCTCTAACTAATTTTCGGTTGGAGCCTGATTAAGAATTAAAAGATAAAATTTCGCGTATCAAGCATTATTTGGCTGTTATAAGGTAAAACCCTATCCTCCGGCTTGTGTTGCATTGTGTGATGGGAACTGGGTCTTATAACAGCTTCATTGTTCTTTATTTAGCATTGCGCTGTTTGTTTTTGCACTGGTATCCTTGGGGTAAAAACCCGTTCCTTGTTATATGGCGTGGTCCCTTGATTTACCGAATTTTAAAAACCAATATTAATAACTGTTTTAGTTCTCACACCAGTCACATGACTGACCTGGAGTTTATTTTTTTGACCTAGACTCTGGGTGCCCTTATTTTCCGCACGGGCAGCTAGTAGTTGGGTTTTGCAGATTTATATTCACAGGATCTTGGTTTATAGCTGAAGTGATATTCGGAAAGCTCTGTATCCATGTATTTCTTTCAGTTATGTTTTGTATTATTTTTCCGCTGCAGTATTGTATTTAAATCTCTGATATTGTGTAATGTGTAATATTTATTCATACTCTGTAATATTCTTGTATTCTGATGGAATTGTTGTAACAAACAATGAAATGTTCTTCCGTCTGTGTTATGATGTGTGTTGTTCTCAAGGCAATCCGTGCTTTCCTTACCGGGGAAGTTACGGGTCGTCTCAGTTGGTATCAGAGCTCTGGTTTACAGAGCTCGAGAACAAGACACATTAGAACCAAACGAAAGAATTCATCAGAAATTGGATTAGCAATATCCAATGAGAATGACTCGTTAGAGATGGGATCAACAGTATCCTAGAACGAGTCGAAATGGAGTTATTTTTAAAATAAAAAAATGAAACCCACTTTTGTTTTGAAAATTTAAACCCTATTATTCATATTTGAATATTTTATTTATTTCGAATTTGGACAATCCAATATATAAAGATTTTGCATATACGCCTTGCAAACGTATATTCGAAGTTTTATTATACTGGATAGATATAGAATCATACTCTAGTCGCCCGGAGATGATACTGATGGTTGATATATCATCATCAGTATTCGTGTTCGAGTTTCGAAAGTGTGATATCTATATATTTCCTTTAGACTGGTGCGAGAACCAAAACTTATATAGGATTATTTGTTGTGATTTGGCATCAAAAACATGATTTTCTGTATATATATCAAAATTATGAATTTGAAACGATAATCCTCTAATTGATTGTTGGTTGTATTGTATGATTTTTGGTTGATTAATTAAAATTTTAAACCATTATGTGAATGTAAGGTATATGTAGTGAAATTGTACCAAATATTGAACTGTATTGAAAAATGATTACAATTGCATGCCTATACATGTATATCTACTGAACAGGTCATAGCAAGGAGGCTAAAGAAGAGAAATAAAATTGTTTGCCCGACAAATAGGTACATGTTTATTGTATTTCTTTGGGTGATGATGATTTTATGAGCCGAATGGCTAGCCGCTTGGCTTTTTCTTTTTCTTTTTATACCACCATTGGATTGGTGAGGGCCATGGGAGGCTATTTGAAATATCCCGAATCTTCCGGTACAAAGGAGGTTATGGCGAAATTTTTCGAAAATTTAGGGTGTTAGCCAAATTTTTGAAAAATTTGAAAGTTCTTAGAATCTGAAAAGTTGAAGAACGTAAGCCGTAACGAAAATATTGAAAGTGGAGTTGATTATTAAACAACTTTCAGCTTCGTTCCTTTTCGAGGACGAAAAGATTTTAAGTGGGGGAGATTGTAACAACCCGGAAATTCTGGGCCAGTTTAAAATTTTTATTTTGGAAATTTTTATAAATTTTAAATATTTAAAATGGATTATTTTAAATAATAACGACGAAAAATATATTATCGACGAAGTTAAAACGAATAATTTTATTTTAATTATATAACGAGCCAGAAATGGCCCTGTAGTTCAAAAATTCGATTTCGAATTTCAAATGAATATACATAATTCGTTTTAAGTCAGAATCGGACGAAACAAGAAATATTTAAATCTGTTTCACCATATCTTTCTAACGAATGTAAGAAACTGAGATTTCGTTGTAAAAGGAGAGAGATACGTCCAGTTTAAAATCCAGAAAAGTCGCTGTGGAATTTATATATTTTAATATATATAAAGGCCCTTAGAAATGGAGATTTTGCAAACGACCACGGTTTTCGACGAAACCACTTTTGTTGGATCCGGGATGTCAAATTATTGCTAGGTTTCAAAATTCATAATTTTCTGAATCAGTATGTGAGCGTGGCGAAGCAAAACGTGTTTTGAACAGTTTCAGTTAATTCGGGTCGACCAGAAATTGGCCATTTTTCAAACGGTCTCAGAATTTGACGAAATTAGTTTTGTTAGGACCGTATCATCAATAAGAAGCTAGAAATAATTTTTCTAGAATTTTTCGAGTTAGTATGTGGCCCCAGTAAATTGAAATGTGCGTTCAAATTAAATATATACTGATTTATGTTTTAAAATCAACGGAAACTGATCGTAACGATCGAATCGGTCTACGATACATGTCCCATTGTGTTCGGAATGGGGGTAATTAGCTATGGACGACAGTCGATGGCCCTCGTTTGGAGATCGAATTTAAAGGTTGACTTTTACGGAGAAATTAAAATTAAAATATAATATAAATTTTCTAATATAACACCCCCTCTCTGTTTTCTCTCTCTCTTCGATTTATAACAGGAAATAAAAAAATATAATAAAAAGGGGGGAGGAGGAGCGGCCGTCGCTCCTCCGTTCAACGCGCCGCCATGCCCTCTGACGCGCCACCGTCGGCGCAGCCATCAGGCCCTCCCCTCTCGCGCCTCTCTCTTCCCTCAACTCTCCTCCTCTGTACGGACCACAACACCCCCAAATCAGCCCACGCCAAAACCCTAGACCTCGCGCCCAACCTCTGACTGCCACCACAGTCCATCGCTCCGCCCCCTCGCGCGCTGCTCTCCCTCCTCTTCATTTCGAACCCCCTGACCACCTCTGCCTGAAGCTTCCCCGCGCCAGCAGCCGCCAAGCACCCCCTCTAGTCGGCCAGCACCGCGGAGGAACCCCCCTTTTCCTTCTTCTTCGCTCGATGGTGAGTTTCTACTTTATTTTCATTTGTTTAGGTGATTTAAAAATCCGATTTTTAACTTGTAAAAGGAGCGATTTTTAACTTGTAAAAGGAGCGATTTTTAACTTGAAAAAGGAGCGATTTTTAACTTGTAAAAGGAGCGATTTTTAACTTGAAAAAGGAGCGATTTTTAACTTGAAAAAGGAGCGATTTTTAACTTGTAAAAGGAGCGATTTTTAACTTGAAAAAGGAGCGATTTTTAAATTGTAAAAGAAGTGAATTAGAATGTGATTTTGAAAATGAACAAAGGATTGATTTTGAAAATGAACAAAGGAGTGATTTTGAAAATGAACAAAGGATTGATTTTTTAAAATGAACAAAGGATTGATTTTTAAAATGAACAAAGGATTGATTTTTAAAGTGAACAAAGGATTGATTTTTTTTAAGTGAACAAAGTTTAGATTTTCAAAAATGAAATGATAGCAAAGTAAAAATATAATTTTTATATAAAGAAAGGTTAATTTTTATATATAGAAAAACAAAATTTTTAAAAAGAGAAAGATCGTATTTTTAAAAAGAGAAAGATCGTATTTTTAAAGGTGAAAAGATCATATTTGTAATAGAGGAAAGGTGAGATTTTTAGATATAAAGAGGTTGGATTTTTAATGATGAGGAAGTTTGATTTTTAATGATTATAAAAACATGATTTTTATTATACGTATTGTAAAGATAAAAATATGATTTTTATATAGTAGCAAATATAAAAATATAATTTTTATATTATAGAAAGGATAAAAATATAATTTTTATACTATAGAAAGGGTAAAAATATAATTTTTATACGTGTAGCGAATTAAAATTGCAATTTTTAATATGAACAGAGTGAAATAGACTGCGATGGAACTGACTGGAATAAAATTCAATTCAGAACCGTTCAGAAATAAAGAATGGAGGAGTGGATCCCTCGGTAAGAACTTCTCACTTTAAATTTCTTTTCTAGTTACAAAATATATACTAGGATGCAGACGGTGTTTAGTAGCACCCGACACCATCGTCCATAGACCATGGACTTGTTTGTTTGGTTGTGTAGTTGGTTAGATTATTTGATTTGAATTTGATTGTTTGGTGAAATGGAATTGGTTTGATTGATATGTGTATGGCGTGGGCCATCACTAGACCGGGGATAAGGCTAGGCCTTGTCCCGTTCCTAGTATCGTGCCGTTATGCCGCCGAAATTTTCCAAAATATGTTAGAAAAATATAAAAAATATCAATTTATTTAATGAATGAACCGAGTAGAAATTCATGTGTTAAAATAAAATATTTTATCGTTAAAAATATAATTTTTAACGTGGATATGAAGAAATTAAAATATTCATTTACAAACCAGACGGTTGGTTTATGTACACTGATTTGACTGATATTGATTGGGACGATAAATTTTACACATCGCCCAACTGCACAAATAAAATCTGTGTTTTATTGATGTGAAACCCCACACGGGTATTGGGATGATATTTAACGTACACTAGTCCCAATTGTATAGTGTTTGTCGATCGATAGGTTGACAGACAGTTGTGTTGTGCACTTTGGATGATGGTTGATTATTTGTCGTTGCTGTTATATACATGTGTTGTATGGAATCCATATAATTAACATTATATGGTAATTGATTGGGCCTCATTCCAATTTGGAAATTAAAGAATATTATAAAATGAAGATTCATGTGTTGAATAAAATAATTTTCATGTGTTAAATAAATAAAAATACTCATGTGTTGACGGTACTCATTTGTTGAGATTAGTCATGTGTTGAAATAAAATTTACATATTCATGTGTTGAAGAAAATATTCATTTGTTGAATATAATAACGATGTTATTGAAATATAAAGCCGTGTTGATTAGATTTGCGCCATTTTGACGTGAACGATATTTATATCGATTTTATTCGAATATCGAAAAAGAAGTGATTTCAAAATATAAATATTTAAAAATATTATCATTTATATATCGATGATATGGAATATTCAAATTTGTTTTGAAATTGAATATGAAGTTGAAATCGTTTTGAAAACGAATTTAAAACGATTTATAAAATACGTTTTAAAAGGAAATCGATGATATATATAATATATATATTATATATAATAAATGGCCTGAATAGAACGCGCCGCGCTGCGGCAGTTCGCGAATTTCGACCATTGACTTCGAATTGACGTTACGGGAGATCCGACCGTCGGATTCTTCTGAAACCGGGACCGTTGGGTTCGTATCGAAAAGAGTTTTCCAATGAATATTAGAAATTTGAAATCTAACGGTTGGATTTGGAGATACGTCCAAATCAAATTTAGAAAAGGTCGTTGTAGGTGCAGTTCGACAACCGTTATTGGAAATCGACTGTACGGGCCTTGATAAAATTATTAAAAATACCTATAATTTGTGTAAAATCACAATATATGAATTGGAAAGAACTGGGATGAAAAACTCCACATTTGTAAGGATAAAAATATATTTTTATCGAAATGAACTAATTTTGAACTAGAATTAAAAACCAATATTTTTAAATAAATAAATTGGATTTGAAGTACTTTTAAAAATAAACAGAATTTCCAATATACGTATTGGAATGGATTTGAATCAAAATTATCTTCGGAATATTTCGATGTTGAATTTTGTGATTATACAGATGTGGTTAAGGGAATTTGAAAGATAAATTTATATCGTTATTCCCGATACGATATTTGGTTGGTTTCAGAATTTGATATATAATATAAGCCGATATATTTTCTATTCAGAGCCTTGTATTTAATATCAAATGGGATTCGGGTTTGTCGTGAATGGTGTCTTCATTAACACTGTTCTTGAACCCAGTTCAGAAAAGATTAAATCTTTTTATTTAGATTTAATAAAGTATACTAATTAATTAAGATTTAATTGGCATTAAATCGGAATTGATTTTGGGTTTATCGTGAACGGTGTTTTAAATAACACTTGTTCTTTAACCCGATTAACAATGGAAGGTGATTTTGGGTTTGTCGTGAATCGTGTTTTTAAATGACATTGGTTCTTTAACCCAGTTAAAGATTAAAACTGAATTAGAGTTTTAATGAAATCTTTAATTAGATTGAAATGATCGAGAATGGAGTATCACCAGTTTTGCTCCAAAGCGATAGTTAAATCTTTAATTAGATTTGAACATGAAATGGTAATTAATTTTGCCGATAACACTGTGGTGTTAGATATGAAGTATTACCAGTTTTGCTTCATGGGATAAATAGGTTGGGGTTGGGAAATAAAATAAATAATTACTTCGGTGTGGTTCGCTAATCCCGACTAGTTTGAAATGATATTCAAAGGAAGACTAAAGAATAAATTTAGAAGAATTTATCTTCGATAAAATTAATGGGAACCTTTCCCTAAGAATGTGAAATGTAGAAACTAACTGTAGGTTAGTTAAGAAGAATGGTTTCTTTGATATTGATCTGATGTTGGTTTCGGCCTTCGGGGTTAATATTTGGGGAATTATTCTCTTACTAATTTACGGTTAGTGACTGATGAATTGGAATGAGGCGTATGTTGTGTTTGTGTAACATTTGTTTATAATATACGCGGGTTGTTCGGAAAGGCCGGGGTGATACCCATTCTGAATAACCGATTCGACGATAAGTCAAAGATGAAGACGGTGGTTGAAGACCAGAGGTCTTCACATCGTTTGGATGATTCCTGACGATCTTGATTGGGCTGTACACCCACGAAGAGGGAATCAGTTGGTGATCGTCCAGACGTACTTGGAGATTGATGGATGTGCGGGGAAAGTGCCTCCGGTTTCGTTCAGACCCAGAACGGACTTGTAAATGCACTGTGTGTCTGACATTGGATTTTGTTCTGTGCTGATTGATCTCTGTTAAATATATATCTGTTTGGCGGCGGAGAATTTATTCTCTTGCTTAACGCCCTTCTCTGAGACGTACGAGCTCAGAGGTTATATATCGATAGGAATCAGTCGTATGGAGTGAATTGCCTGTGTGGCATGCTAAGATGCAGTGATCAAGGCTTCTGTTGCAAAGCAAAGTCTTGTGGTTGATGATCAAAGTACGGCCTACATGGCCTAGCTTTGTGTATAGCGTGGATTCGCGAGCCTCACACCTCGGTATGAGTTAAAAACGGGATACGGACCGCTGGGAGAACACGACGTTTCTTTCTAGCTATGGGTGGTGTCAGTGCTTAAACTGGCTGACATTTATGTACTTTTTCACCTTCTGGTTGTTGGATGTGAGGCGCCTCGATATTAGGTCTATTAGGACCGAGAAACGTGTGTTCAGAAATTGCCAATCCTCAAACGTAAGAGAGGACCGGCCCAGCCGATTCCAAGGTTTACCAAGTGTGTAGTCCTGAGACATTTGCTAGAGTGTCTCGAAGCGGAGAGGATCTTGTCCCTTGCCTCGACTCATGATGGAATCCAATTTCCAATACGTGCGTTTCGGTTTTATTTGTAGAGCCTAGTATGGCGACATAGTAGATGGTAGCTATGCCGCCTATGATTGATATTTATGATTGTATATAAAATTAGAAACTAACTGGAAACGAGCTAAGACGGATGGTTTCCTGGGTATTGGTCTGATGTTGGTTTCGGCCTTTGGGGTTAATACTTAGGGAATCGTTCTGTAACTAATTTTCGGTTGGAGTCTGATTAAGAATTAAAAGATAAAATTTCGCGTATCAAGCATTATTTGGCTGTTATAAGGTAAAACCCTATCCTCCGGCTTGCGTTGCATTGTGTGATGGGACCTGGGTCTTATAACAGCTTCATTGTTCTTTATTTAGCATTGCGTTGTTTGTTTTTGCACTGGTATCCTTGGGGTAAAAATCCGTTCTGTGTTATACGGCGTGGTCCCTTGATTTACCGAACTTTAAAAACCAATATTAATAACTGTTTTAGTTCTCACACCAGTCACATGACTGACCTGGAGTTTATTGTTTTGACCTAAACTCTGGGTCCCCTTATTTTCCGCACGGGCAGCTAGTAGTTGGGTTTTGCAGATTTATATTCACAGGATCTTGGTTTATAGCTGAAGTGATATTCGGAAAGCTCTGTATCCGTGTATGTCTTTCAGTTATGTTTTGTATTATTTTTCCGCTGCGGTATTGTATTTAAATCTCTGATATTGTGTAACGTGTAATATTTATTCATACTCTGTAATATTCTTGTATTCTGATGGAATTGTTGTAATAAACAATGAAATGTTCTTCCGTCTGTGTTATGATGTGTGTTGTTCTCAAGGCAATCCGTGCTTTCCTTACCGGGGAAGTTACGGGTCGTCTCATTGGGCTTGGCCTAATTTTCGTTTAAAAAGAAAAAAGAAAAAAAAAAGAAAAAAAGAAACAGAAATTTGAAGAGTGTAAATACACAGCAGGGTCTCGGCATCCGTTTGGAAAGTGATGCGTGAAACTCCTGGGATGTGAATGGACGTGGAAATCTGATCATCGTAGCTGAAGGTGTGGCGGATGAGTGGGCTTCACGGCAGCAAGGATAGGAGGAAACGAGTATAGACATGGAAGTAAGAGATAACAGCAAGTATAGGATGTTGGGGAAAGTGGTGAGTAGCAGGTCTCGGCCAAGTGGAGAAATCTGGGCATGTGTGCATGGCAAAAGGGAAGAAGTACTAAAGAAAAGAAAATGGGATAACAGCACAAGAGTAGTAAAGAAAAAGAAGAAGTGAGAAGAGAAGCGGCAAAAGGGAAAAAGGGCAGCAGTAGTAGCAGGGGACGTGCGTGGGCTAAAAGCATTTGGGCCTGGTTGGGCTATGCAAGGATTCACAAAATATATAAGAAAAGATAAACGGAACGGGCTAGGGGAGTTGGGCTAGAATTTGGGCTGTAGGAATAGGAAATAAAAGAAAAAGAAAAGAAAGAGAAGAACATTACAAAAAGAAACAAATAGAAAAAGAAATCAAAGAAATAAAAAGAAAACAAGTACATGGGAATAAATAGAAAAGAAATGCAGGAAAATAAATAGAAGAGTAAGAAAGGTAATATCATAATAACTATAGACAAGGCATAGTAAAATTGAGATATGCTACGGTACATGGAGCTGAAAAGAATAATGGTAGACATGCTATTATATCATCATTGATATCAACCAAGACTAGTTCAAGAAAGAAGATGAAACATCTCTATGAAACTAAACTGCTGGAAGCTGTCATCGCAAAAGAGCTGCGAATCTCAGACCAGTTGAAATAAAAGAAGCAAGCAATATTAATAAAACGAATATGTTGTCAACTTTTATTTGGTTTGTTCAAAATAAAATAGCAGTATATATATATATATATGAGTACTTCAAATGTATTGATAATAAAACGAAATTTCAATATAGAAGTAGTCAAAATAAATATAAAGTCAAAAGTTTATCTGTGATTTATTAATCCTAGTTGTAATTAATTTAAGTAGTGATTAAATTATTCATTTTAAATAGTTTAAATAACTGGGGGAAATATTATTCAAATCACCCTCAAGACCGAGAAGGTAGTTATAGTCTGAGATGTAAAATCAACGATATGTCAGGATATGAGGAGATGGTTGACTGTCAAAATACCGTTCGACAGTGAATTCAAATGGTTAAATTAAAAATCCTATATATATATATATATGTATATATATATATAGGGAAAGAAACTGAATCCAATATAATAAGCAATGTAATCATTGGAATGTGATCATTTGTCTGAAATGATTTTTGTACAATGAGTTAAAATGTTTGGAATAAACATTTAATGCTATTATCACGGACTGTTTGAAAATTAGGAAATAAATTGAGAGCTCAAAGTAATAACAAATAAATGGAATTGAATATAATAATCTGTTTCCCCTTAAGTATCACTTGACCCTAAAAGATATTAACGTTGATCGTTTCGAAGAGTCCGGATCTATATTCCACTTCGATCCGGTTTTAACATCGCAATCAAGGATTATCAAAGATAATAGAAGACGGCGATATACAAGGACTATTCTTGAATAGTGCCTTCAGTTTGTCCAGTCCCAGGACAACTTGTATGGACGAATGTCTTACAGAGTATTTCCAAAGGAATCACGTACTTTGTTTTCTTCAAACGTACCAGTTGCTGGCACAGAAGGGAAACTTCTTTAGCCTGACAACCAGAGTATTTTTGTGGAAATCAATTGGTGATTACCGATGGATTTGACGATGTGGCATTCAAAGAAATTAAACAGTGATGATGAAAAGGTAAGTATAGCCTCAAGCCTCACACCTAGGAAATGACAAAAATCAGGCAGGCAGCATGGCTATGTGGGTCGCTCCCATTAGGGTGTAGCATCACCTATCTAGAGAAATTCCTTTTGTTTCTAAATCTATCGATTCTGCCCATTCGGGAATGGTTGCCGTACACAACCATTGGTGATATACATTCAATACACTCAAGAGAAATGAGTGGTCGGTCATGTGAGGGCCGGGTTGCAAGACGTTCTTGTTGAACCCAGGTGTATTTGCCTCTAGAGATACGTCGGCGGAAGGTGGTCCCATACCTTGTCATAGTTGGAAATCCAATTTCCATAAGCGCCAAGCGGTTTTTATTTGTATACTATATAGGAGAATGTGAGATGCAAGTATTCTTCTAGATTCTAAATTATTTGTGAAATACCTAGACACTATGATAATATCTGTTTTCAAGTATACAAGGTGTTTTTGATATCATAAGGTAAAAATCCGTTCCGTATTCACGGCGTGGTTTTATGAGATATTTTGATTTCTTTAAACTATTTTAATCTATTTACTCATACCAGTCCCCTAACTGACCCGGAGTTTATTTTTCTGTGTTTCCCTTAAACTCTTGGGTATTCATAACCCTTGTTATGAATAGACAAGTGAATCAGGATTTTGATGAAATTTGTGAAGCTGGAATGAAGATTCTGCTGTGTGCTGACCCATCTATCTACTGTATAATTAAGGCTTTTGGTTGATCATCTATGATGTATAATTACTGATGTACTATGAATGGTTTGTATCACTAGTCCAGTATGACCTGATGTAATATATTCCGCTGTGTAAAATTATAAAGTATTATCTTTTGTGAAAAATTCCCCTGTGAGATTCTGATGTTCTGTGTTTTATCTCCTATCTATTCTTATTTCTTAATAATGGCACAACTGCCGATGTGTTCGAAAGTTGGCTCGTTACATACGCAAATAATAGGAAAATGTGCATACTTACATGAAAATTTTAATAATACTTGCACAAAACATATTCAGAAAACCACATTCACCTGTACTGAACTATTTGCACCCATATGTGCAAATAATAGGTATATGTGCATACTTATATGAAAATTTTATTAATAGTAGCACAAAACATATTCAGAATTTTACATTCACCTATACTAAACTATTTGCATACATATACGCAAAAAATAGAAATATATGCATACTTACAAGAAAATTTTAATAATGCGTGAACAAATCATGTTAAAGAAAATCCAGAACACATATAATATTGCAACTATATTAATAATAATGAACACAACTGATAATCAGGCAATTAAAACAAAACAGAACCTAAATATGTATGAAAACAAAATATGAATTTTTACAGAATGGTTAATAAACAAAACTCCCTTTTAAAATTCAATACGAAAATACAAAGCAGTATGTCATGAAATTTAAAAATGAAAAGTAACATAGTACCTTGATGAAGACGACGCCATACCCTAAAATAAAAATTGCGAACAAAGTTTTCGTCTGTAAAAGGTGACAATCAAATAGATCTCTGTAGGAAAAAAATTGGATGTTGTGAAAATTAAAACAAAGATGAAGCCGCCATCAGCAGGAAGATAATTGGGTACGTAAAAATTCAATCACAAATACGAAATATCTGATCAGATCCTAAATTAGTGTCGTGATTAGTAAAATGGGCAATTGGGTAAAAAATTAGGCGCTATTTTAAAAAGAGGGATGAATTTTATATGTTTGCAAAGGGGAGGATGTGAGCCTAATTAACTTTAATTTTAAGGATGTGAGGCTAATTTTCACATTTGAAAATGGAATTTGAAAATTGAAAATCAGAATAAAATTTAAATTTGAATTTGAACCTGGAGTGCTATTCAGAGTCTTACATAAACTAGACTTTATTACTATATTTATCTTGAACTCTTGAAATCTTGATTACTCATGAGTCTTGAATCTTCTGAATTCTGAATCTCTAAAAGCTCTTAAATTGTATAGTCTTCGGTAATAATTCCTGTATACAAATCTAACATATGTGTATATATTCTAGATAAAGGTGTTAGTATATATTTTATAATCAATTAATATTGAAATAAGGTTGTTGTCATCAAAACTCCATTCTCCAACAATCTCCCCCTTTTTGATGATGACAACCTTAATTTATAAAATATCATACCTGTATATACCTGTTGATGATGATCCTTCTAATACTCCCCATGTCTATATGAATCCTATATATTCTACATAATGTCATAAACTAAGTCTATGTTTTATAATTTCTCCCCCTTTGGCATTATCAAAAAGAAATTCTAAAACTACTCCCCCTAAATCCTATAACTATCTAAATAATTCCTATACTAAAGCACTCCCCCTTAAATCTAAATATATAATCATAACATACTCCCCCTAAATTTATGATAAGACAATAATCAATACTAAGTATATAAACAAACCGATCCAAGTCGCATAATTACATATGTTTTAAGTCATATATACAAATCAATCCAATCACACCACACCAAGTAATATTTTACATATGTTTAATATATATATATATATATATGTTTTAATTCAAACAATCCAAACAAATCAAATCAATCAAATCATACCAAACAATCAAACGTTTCTTGGGACTCCTACCCATTCATCTTGTTCAGTGATTGGGTTCTTCTTGATGTCCTTCCTTTCCTCTTCATTGGTGAGTGATGCTTTTTTGTTTTCATCTCTGAAATGAGAAGAGATTGACCAACGAATTATGTTAAAATGTTTCTCTTGATATTCAACCATTCTCATCTAAATTAACTCTAGATGACGCTGATTACGTAGTACTATAAAAAGGATTTTCTTGAAGGAATTCAAAGAATCTTCAAGATTTTCACTTATGCTATGAATTGGATTTGCCATAGTTTTGATAAGAAATGAATAGAGAAGAATGAGAAATAATGAAGTTTTCTGGAAGAAATAGTCTTAAATAGGGTCTGGAATTCATTGGATTTTGAATGGACATGAGTTAGTTATTTAATTTTAAATTTTGATAAGTTTTGATAATCTGGTAGTTACGTAACGAATCAGAATTTTCAGCATTTAAATCTTAGAGTTCGGTGTCGGAATTTTTTTTATACTTGATTTTTAATTTAGAATTTAAAATTTTGTGTTGAAATTAAACTTATATCTAACTGAAGACGGCACGCAAAGATGCATGCTCGTGCGCAAGGCCCGCCCAAGTGTAAACTTTATTTTAAAATTCATGTATACATTTTATTCTTCCCCTGAAATATCATTTTTTATAAATCTGATATATTTTTTGTAAAATTCGCTATGAGATATACTGTTGTATATTATTGTGTACTGTGATTCTGTGTGATTATTCTATTTAAACCCTGTAAGCTAATAACGAGCTGTCGTTTGAAAAGTTCTGAGTTGGTTTAAATACCGACTTAGAGCGGTCAAAAAGGCAAGTCGTTACACGTTATATGTCGACATAGCAAAGTATGTATCTCGACATACTTATTTGAAATTTTTTAAATTTTGAATCTTTTGTTTCTATATTATATTATATTTAATTCTAAAGTTTTTACAGTAACTTAAAGATGATTTTGACATAAATAAAGCTCCATTCATTACTTCATAAAAAGTAAATACATCCAACTAATTAAGACATACTAAATACGAGATTCGAAAGCAAATATTAAAGATAAATTAAACTAGATAGGCTATTTTTCAGCGGATGATGATGAGGAAGATGAAATTCCAAGCTTTCTTCCTATCTTGACCATAAACTTAGTCATTTTGGAAAAGTTCTTTTTGAGCTTCTTTTGATTGTTGACAATCTTCACTTGGTTTTGAACAATCATCTCCCTGGAAATGGTTCTAGTGTTGATTGGACACTCAACACTTTCTAAAGAAGTTTCTTCTTCTTCTATAGGTGCTTGTTCTTGTTGCATTCGAGCTTTTTTGTTTTTTATTTTCTCATACGGTTTGAAAGTGAGAGGAATTTGCATAAGGTGTATGTTTGTGGAGCCAAACACCTTTCTTGGCACAAACTCTTCTCCATGAAGATCAACTCCGAAATATTTGAAAATGCGAGTTAGATAAACTCCATAGTAAAGAGTGTTCTCTCTTGATGAAGTTTCTATGGGCTTGAACTCACTTAAGATCGTATCGGCCCAATTGATGTTATAGCCACCAATAATAGCAAAGAGGGCTTTTTGGACCTTGAGAGTTGGATTATTAAAATTTACAGAACGAGGAGTGATGGTATGTTGGAGGAGAAGGTTTACGATTCTTGTTTTTGGGTGGAAAAAGCGATTCTTGAATTCCATTTGAGCATCGCTTTCATATATGTCATGATAAGTTTCTAAATCAGTTTCATCGATTTTGAAATCCGAAAAATCCAAGCCCGTGCTTCTACAACTTAAGATATTACAAAAGATTTCGGAATCTAGGACAATTTGCGTGTCTTTGATGCTACTCCAAATTTGGTCTTCGTTGCCTTCATAAAATCCGCGATTAAGATTCGCATAGAATATCTTAACAAGTTTAGGATAACACACTTCGTCATTATCCCGAGAGTCAATTAGACTCAAGACTTCATTGTGGTTGAAGAGAGAGATAAGATCATAGGAAGGAAAATCTCCAAAGACAACGAAAGCACCCGTATTGACTTTAGCATTTGCTAGATAGTCAACATAGGTTTGTATAGCATCCCTATCATTATGAAGATAACATTTGATGGTTTTAGTTAACTTCAATTTCTGAGATGAACTTAAGGAAGCCATTGAAGTAATTGTTTTGAAGAGTATAAATATGAAGAATATAGTTTGAATTGTGAATGAAAGGTAGAGAGAATAGATGTATATATAGAAATTGAATGGATATGAATTGAATAGGCGCAATTTTTCAGAAATCAATGACACCTTTTCAGACCTTGGAAGTTGGTGAAAAGTTGAAGGGAAGTTTGAAAATTAAAACCTTTGAAATTCAAATTTTGAATTTCAAATTACAAGCTGATATGTCGACATATGGACATATATATGTCGACATATGTGTTCATTTTCAAAGGACATTTGGTTTTTGTGACTTTTGATTTAAATTATCGATTTATATTTCAAGTTTAACGATTTCCTGAAATAATTCTAATCCTAGCAAACATCCAAAATTTATTTTATTATTTTATTAATTATTATTTTATTATTATTATTTTGAATTTAAAAATTCAAATTTCAAATTTGAATTTTAAATTTCAAGTTTAAATTTTAAAATTTGAATTTCAAAAATAAAACAAAGCAAACAATCAAAACAAGCATTCAACCAAAGAAAATTTAAAAACTAATTAAGGCGTACCCGGTTTTTAGATCCTTTTCTTCGAAATTTTCTGAATTTTGAATTGTTGTAAAGCACATATTTTTAGTTTCCAATTTCTAGCTCTTCATCACTTGATGATGAATCTGAATCATCTAATGTTGCTGCATATGCTTTCTTTATTTTCTTTGACAAATTGCTATTGTCCGTTTGTTGAATAAATTTATCTGGATATGGACACATTCTCTTTATATGGCCTGGTTTATTGCAGTTATAACATCAACCATCATTTCTACCTGAACTTCCTTGATTATTATTTTGAAAATATTTTTTCCTTCTATATCTCAGAAAATTTCTAAAATGTCTTATCATTAGGGTTGTTTCTTCATCGTCTACACTACTCGAGTCAGAATCATTTGTTGTTGCTTTAAATGCTATAGATTTCTTTTCATTTGTCTTATTTTCCTTTCTTTTCTATAATTGAACTTAAAAAGACATCAGATTTCTGATTAACTCCTCAATCCTCATTTCGCTGACATTATGAGCTTCTTCAATTGCCAAAGTTTTCTGATCCCATTCTGAAGTGAATGAACTCAATATTTTTCTGACTTGGACTTTTTCAGAATAATTTTTTCTAAGTGTTGTTAATGAATGCACTATCTCTTCACTACAAGAAAAACAGCATATAGCAGCAGCAAAATTCGCTTCTAATCCGTCGCTAAACAGGCCTTAGCGTCGGATTTCCTGCATAATGGTGTGGTTGGTAAAAATCATGATGGTATCTATGTCAGATTTTGCGATGGAATTTAGCATGAGTTTTCCGACAGTTTTCCGTCATTTTACCAATTATATACTAAAAATAAAATTTTATTTATTAATTTAATTTTAATCTATATACTGACTGTTTGCCGACGGATAATTAATTTATAATAGAATATTATTTATAAAAGGCGTTGGTAAACCCTTACTAATTGCCAAGGGATTAGCGACGGATTTTAATTTATGTAAATATTTAAACTAGCATCATCTGTTAGTAATCTGTCGTTGTTACCCTTCTAATCTGCAAATACACATTCATATATATATATATATATATATATATAGACACACACATAAATACATACATGTATATTTATTGAACTAACATCAATCAACTATGAACACTGAAATAAATAACATATCGAAAAATACAAAGATAAATTTGCAGTTATGATTTATTTCTTCGTTCGATACAATCAAATTTGACGACTGCGTATGCCTTGAACTTTTTAATAAGTCCAAGCATACACTAATAATATACATTTAAACAAAAGCAGTTTGACCGATAACCATCTAACATTACACCTAAAATTACAAGAGTCTTCTCTATTAACATCCAAAGAAGTTTTTTTTTTGACTCAAGATCTTGCTTCTAAAAGAACAGCAAATACAGTAGCTCTTTCATTTTGTGCTTTCATACCTCCAACATGTAAAGTTGTCTATCTCCCTCCCAAGTTCTTGAAACATTTGCTCTACATCACCTATAGATAAGCAGTACCATGTCAACTAAAGCTAACACTACAAGAAAAACGGCATGTAGCTTATATTCTTGAATTAAAAAAGAGGCGGACTACGAAATTTTGGGGAAACATTGGCGGTTCTGAATGGCAAAATAAAACACTGAATTCAGTTATGGTTTGACTAAAAAAACACTGGAGCCTTGAACCATTTTCTCTACATCACCTATAAATAAGCAGTACCATGTCAACTAAAGCTAACACTACAAGAAACACCGCATGCAGCTTATATTCTTGAATTAAAAAAGAGACGGGCTATGAAATTTTGGGGAAACATTGGTGGTTCTGAATGGAAAAATAAAACTCTGAATTCAGTTTTGGTTTGACTAAAAAAAACACTGAAACCATCACAAAGAACAAGACCCCTTCAAACATAACCCAAAATCTTCAAAACTCTAAAATTCCAGCATGAGAAGCAATGAGACAACAACCCAAAAAAAACAGAAAAATAATAAAAACAAAACTGAACTTACCCATTGTTGAAAATCCGGATCAAATCGAAGGCTCATCCTTTGTCAAATCCTAATCAAGTACAGCAAAATCAAAATTTTGTTGATAATAATGATGAAGGTTTCCACAAGGTTAAAACCGAAGAAAGACTGATAAGTTTGATAACAAACCGATCAATCAACGTGATCAGAATCTGCTCCTCTGAAATCCAATTCTGAAGTAAGATTTGCTCCTCTCAGCTGCTGCTTCTCGTCTGGGTTAGGCGTTCCTTACAGTACTTTCGCATCCCTTGAATTAGCCATAGAGTGTTCCTCTCCTTTCTTTTCTTCCATTCAGATTTGTCATCATTAGTGTAATGTTCCTCCTATCTGTAGTTACTGTCATTCTCCACATGCCTTTTGCTCATGGATCTAGATGCCTCCTCCCTCCATATTTCAAACAGGCCTAGTAAGCATGATGGTTGGTGAGTTAAACAGGAAAAAGCGTGGGGGTTTTTTTTATGTGTTGACTTGCATCACCGGTTTTAAGTACATTAGCGAATACATTTCTTCAGTTTTTATAGCGTTACCTATAGGTGTGCATAGATTGAGCATTAGATATTGTAAGAACAAGTATTATTAGCAATGTAATACAACTGAAACCATATGTTGGTAGAAGGTAGTGCCAAAAGTGTTAAGATATTTCAGTTATTTTGTCAATGCTAAAAAATAAAAAATATAACGTACAATCTCATGGCATATAACTAACGGTTCTCTGGTGCATAATAACATGCGATCATATTTCACTGATAAATTTCTCATTTACTCGAAAACAGATTGGATACCCAATTAATAATTTGGAAAAGTATCTTAATATTAATTTAATTATGCTATGCTCTATCCTTAAATTTAGTACTAAAAGTGGTAAATAAATAATTTGGGTATCGACCATTAGTTTGATATGCATTTGTTTGAGTTTATCAGTTATCATGGTCAAGAAGTTTTCTGAAATTTTAGGTGCAGAATATTATAATCTGATATGAATTATTATAGTAAATACACGGTACGTTATGTAAATTTCATGAAAAAGGTTGATGTTTTGAACAATCTATAATTGTGCCGAAAGTAGACTCGTGCTAAAATGTTAGGGTTATTCTACTTTAACCACGGTGTTCATGCAGTTACCAAACATAATCAATAGGAAAACCTATAGCTTTAATGGTAATCTTATTGTTGTTTCTCCTTATTCTAGAAATCGGATATTTACCAACCTTAAGAAGTCACCACGCTTCTTCCCTTCGGCTTCAGTTGCTATATCAAGAAATCCAATTGAAGTTGCGATGTTTTAAACCCTGAAAAGAAAGAGAAAAGAAGAATTATATAATTGACTCTTTGTTTCATACATGTAGAGTACAAGTTAAGAAGCTGCATAAGCCTACCCATGATCAATAATCGAACAAATGATAAAACCTTTTTCTGCAAGCTTCTTTCTCCTTTTACGGAATTATAAGTTGAATAAACTGTTAATACCTTATAACTTAAAAATATCTAAAATTAATATTCGCCCAAGGCACCCAGGCTGCTATAACTAAAACTTGTGTTACTTCTGATGTTGAAAACTTGTGTTACTTCCGTTAACTATCTGATATATTTTTCCAGCACAATTCAACCAATTTCGAATCAACCATTAGTTGGAAAACCTGTCTGTTATTTTTTCCTAACTCTGCTATTTTAGCAGCTTTCTTTAGCTAGTAGAAAAAAAATGAGGTTTAAACTGAACAACTGTGTTCTGAATTATGATAATGCACATTATTTTAATGATATAGTCATGTGCATTATGAGAAGGAATTCGATGCTAAAATTGACTCATCAAAGAACGCAAACCGCCAATGGAGATGGTTCCCAACCTGGATTTACATGGATACAAGTAATATCAGATTATAGGATATCAGTTACGATTAAACAATTTTTACTTAAATAAGTGAAGTAACCAACTATTGTAAGTATCAACAAGTTTTAAAAAAAAATCTCAGCCTATTATCTTCCTTTACGACCATTATTAAACTATAGTCTTTACACTTAGATTCAAACTATTCTTAACTCATAAACCACATTACCTCGTCATGTGAGATCTTAAGTTAGAAAAGCAATGTCTCTTACGAACGAAGGAAGGAGCTGCCGTCCATTAAGTTGGAAAACAAGGATGTCACAATCTTGGTAACTGTAACGTCATAGTTTACGCAAAGTATAGCATTTACTGCTAGTTCCATCCTGCCCAGGCACATAAAAACATGAGACAACACCATTTGGATGCAACTGGAAGATCAATTCCATACAGAGCCGCTCACAAATTACATACTTTTGAAATAAAGCATATAATACCAAATCTCGTATAAGCTATCAAAATTTATGAACAAATTATTTCATTATTCAACCCAACTATATCACCAAAACAACGAATAACATATAACAAAACAACTCTTTCTGCAACACCAACAAACAGGTAAAAATTGCAGGCAACTCTAACCTGTAAGTAAATTTCAAAAGTTCTCCATCATGTACATACTACACTAAAACATTATTATATAACATAAACCGGATCAGTAGCTATCAAATTCCTGTTAGAAATTCGTTCTCAGTATAAATATACCAAGAATAGGTCACAATATTTTATAGATTCTCGATTTATAAAAATTTATAATTTTTCAACGCAGGAAAAATTGCAACAACGGATATCAAGTCCCTGATAGAGATTTTATAGATTATCGATTAATAAGATTTACAACTAATGAAACACAAATATTTACAACTACTTTTCACATAGAGGTTGCATGAAACGCAACTCTTTCAATTTAGGATTGTTATTATTCCGTCTAAATTATAATCCACACGACCTTCATGACTGAATATTGCTAAGCAAATAACAATAAAATAAAATAAAACAGAAGTGTGAATGGACTAATATTAAGAAACACTAGGATAATTACCTTATTTTTGGCAGTGAACACAATATTAAAACTCTTCTCTTGTCTTCCCTTTAGAAACCCATATACTGGAACGATATTATCCATCTTCTCTCCTTCAATTTATCAAAACTCCTTTTCCCAAAGTGATTCTTCAAATAATTGCGACTAGATCTGAGGGCTGCTAAAGTATGTACCCTAAACCCATATTAAGCAAGCATTTAGTGGAGAGGAGACGTCGATGAGTAAGAGAAAGACTAAATCTTTGTGAACTAAAATGATTCAAAAGTCGAAAATTCAAAATTTGATTAGGGTTTTTAGCATTTGGGAAAGAGGAAGCGATTGAAAGTGAAAAGATATTAGGCAAACAACATTTACGCACTTCATCTATGATTTAGGTTACATGTTTAAGAGCTAATATCCACCGTTCAATCACAATCAGATTCAAAATAGCAATTCGTGTCATTCCGTTCATTTCTATAAATTAACTTTTATGACATGGATCATTAATTTCAAGTAATAAAATATTTCACAATATCAAATGAACATGTAGTTTATTTACAATATTTAAAAAATGTCATTAAAAGGCCAAGGTATAAACAGAATATTCTATATCACAGTAATTAATGGAAGTTTTGAACATATCTATTTCACTCTAGTTGTAATTCTTTGTTATAATACAAGGTTTAACAAGAGAAAATAAAATTTATGGAATACATTTATAGCAATGCCAATCAATTATCTACCAAATGAGATAATTAAAAAAAATAGTGAAAGTTATTAAGCATAACATTTTTAACAATATTGCTTGCAGTATGAACTACAAAGACTTTATAATGGTTTGTTTAGTTAATAAAATATGAGGAGTTTTGCATTGTTGAATTATAAGTTTATAATGTTTGCTTAAAAAAATAGCAATATCAACAATTACTAATAACAGACAATTAATTACCAAAAATACCTCTTTCAAACAAAAATTATAAATTAACTCATACGAAAAGTTATTATTAATTATTATTTACTCTTTAATAGTAATATTAATCAATTATCATTTATCTATTGATTATGAATTTATTAATTATTTAGCTATTTATTATTTATACATATTCATATTTCGAATTAATTATTAATTTTTATCCATTAGTTTATTTTTTAATTTTTTTAATTATTATTATTTAATAATTATTTATTTGTTTATTGTTTTTTAATTTTTAATTTTTAATTATTATTATTTGTCAATTATTAATTATTATTATTTAATTATAAATATCACTTTATAATAATTAACTTTTATTATTAGTTATTAATTATTAAATATTAATCTTAATTATCATATAATTACTAATAGTTAATTATTTAATAGTAACCATTTAAAATTAATTATTAAAGGTTTGAGAATGAGATTGAACTTTTTAGATACGGGAATAAATAAATATAAATCAACGTCTAGACTTGAATGAAACCCGAACGATGGAGTCAAAAGTTTCACGCGTTGGAGGGAAAGTTTCTCATGCGGAGCCAACGTTTAAAAAAATTGTACTTTATCTTAGTCAGAATTTATAGAAAATTTTAAAATTAGAATATAAAGTATCGTACAATTTAAATTAAACTATTAAATGAACTTTTTCGATATTTTAAAGTTTTGAAATTTTGGTTATTTCGTGTCAAACAATAATTGGTTTTAAACTTTATGATTTATTTCAAATTTATTCAAGGTTATTTCAAATTTTAAAATTCTTCGAAATATAAAATATAATTATCAATTATAACTACAAAATATAAGTATCAACTATAATTGTTAAATACAATTATTTAAAATTAATTATTGAATTCTAGATATCATTTCATAAGTATTAAGTTTTATTATTAATTATTAAGTAATTATTATAATAAACTGATATTTTCATCTCTTACAAATCTGTTGGAATTCTGCTGCAAAATAGCTTCGAAAAATATTCGCCGGTATTCTGCCTGCATTTGCAACGGAAAATAGCGGCATAAATTTTCTGTCGGTAATTTGACGTAATTTGCAACGACTTAGTGAGAGATGACAGAAGGCGACGGTAATAAATAAAAGAAAAAAAAGTTGATAAAACAAAAAACTATCCCTTGTAGATCACACGGAAATCCGTCGCAAATTAGCAACGGAAATTTTCGCTTCTAAATATATGACGCTAAATCAGTGTTTTCTTGTAGTGCTTGAAATCTGCAATACATATCAGAGATAGACTCATTCTCGTTCATTTTAAATAACTCAAACTGATTAACTAACATTGATATCTTAGTTTGTTTAACTTTATTAGTTCCTTCATGAGTAACTTGTAAAGTTCTCCAAATTTCATGAGCAGATTTATATACTGACACTCTATTAAACCCATTCCTATCTAATGAACAAAACAACATATTAATGGATTTAGAATAGCTTTGTGCAGCAGTCTTTTGTTCATTTGTCCATTGTGCAAAATTAGTTGTGGCTTCTACATATTCATTCTGTGTGATATTCCATGTGTCTAATCCTACTGATTGTAAATAAATTTTCATTCTACATGCCCAATATGAATAATTACTACCATTAAACAGTGGTGGTCCAACAGTGGCCTGACCCTCTACAAAAGAACTATTATTATTACCACTGTTAGTTGCCATTTCTAAAAAAATTCAAAAATCAGATTATGAACTTTTTGAAAGACCTTGCTCTAATACCAATTGTTAAGGAATGCTTAATGGATCGTTAAGGAAAAACTAACACTAGAGGAGGGGTGAATAGTGTTTTCAAGGAATTTAAGAAAATCTAAAACTTATATGATCTACTATATGAATCACACACCATAGAAACAATCACATACACAGAATCAAACGCAAACATAAAAAGAAACAGAAATAAAATGCAGAAAAGGAAAGAACACACCGGATTTTATACTGGTTCGGATTACTCCTACGTCCAGTCCCATGCAACGTTGGATTGCATAGATTTTTATTACTATATCAATATCCAAGTACAATCTCCTTGATTTCACGACCACAAGGTTACCACCGACTCCAAACACCCTTGATCAAGTATATTTCCCTTGATTTCCCCGGCTATAAGGTTACCACCGATTCCTTTCCTTGATTTCAAGGCTACAAGGAACATGCCTTTTCCTAAACACTTCCCAAACAATTACAATAGCCCTATAACTCTTCAATAACACTTCGATTCAGAGAGCAATGAGTAGAGAGTGAAAAGAGAAGAAGTTTTATATAAGTAGAATTGAATTCGGCAGAGTATAAGTGTAGAAATCATAAAAATATGAATATTAATGGTGTAAAAAAAGGGATGAAGATAGAGAAGAAGAATGATGAAAAAATTCAAAATTAGCCCCTATTTGTAAGATTTGAAAGGTTACAACGTTTCTGGAATGTTACAAATAGTGAAAAGACACTTCCTTTCAAAATAAAAAATGTGACAGTTATATGTCGACATGGACTATTATGCATGTCGACATATCACGTCATAAATTTGAATTTTGAGCATTTTTATAGTGTTTTAATATATATATATATATATATATATATAATTCTGGAAATTCTTGAATTAAAACATAGTGATATAAATAAGTATTATAAATAGGAAATCATAAATATAAACTATATGAACATATTTATAAAATTATAAAGATTAAAACTATATAAATATAAAGTACATAAAAGTATATAACTATATAATTATATATAAAACTTATAGACTTAAAAACTTGAGTTAAAAATCAAAAGTAAGATAGAAAAATTAATTAGAATTAGAATAGAATTTGAAAATGGAATTTGAAATTTGAAATTTGAAAATCAGAATAGAATTTAAATTTGAATTTGAACCTGGAGTGCTATTCAGAGTCTTGCATAAACTAGACTCTATTACTATATTTATCTTGAACTCTTGAAAACATGATTACTCATGCGTCTTTAATCTTCTCAATTCTGAATCTCAAAAGCTCTTAAACTGTGTACAGTCTTCAGTTTTAATTCCTGTATACAATTCATGCATATGTGTATATATACATATATATTCTAGATAAAGGTGTTAGTATATATTTTATAATCAATTAATGTTGAAATAAGGTTGTTGTCATCAAAACTCCATTCTCCAACAATAGGCTCATCAGTTTATGGTTATTATCATCTATAAGTGCAAGTTTATTACCCCAAGTTATTAGATGTAGTTATGCCTATGATATTTGGACCACTGTTGATAGAGAATTTAATAATCAATGTTCCGCAAAAGTACTTCATTACAAGAATCAGTTGCAAAGTGTGAAAATGGAGAATCTGTCAATGAGAGAATAAATCTCAAAAGTTGAAAAACTATGTGACTTGTTAAATGCTACTAGGAACAAGGTACCTAACAATGATCAAGTTTTATATCTGGTCAATAGACTGAATAATGATTATGAAGCTGTAGTGGCAGTGATAACTTCACAAAAAATTGTCTCACCTATCGATGAAGTACATTCAATTCTACTCTCTCATGAGGCTAGAACAAATGCCAAGAAACCTCAAGAAACTGATTATTCAGTTAATTTCACTACTGGATATAAAGGCAAGAATCAGAATAACAATAATAGAAATGATCAATCTTACCAAAGAGGTGGTAGTGCAAGAAGAGCAAGAGGCAGTGGTAGATGGAATAACTCCAACCGACCAAAATGCCAAATCTATGAAAAGATGGGTCATACAGCATTGAATTGCTATTTCAGTTTCAACACTGACTACACATCTAACCAGAATCAGAGGAACAGTGGCAATCAAAATGTCAATATTTCTCATTCACAATCTGAAAACAACAATCAAGATAATGCTAGCAAAAACAGCAATCAAAATGACACAAGAAAACTGGACACATTACAAGATGATAGTTGGTATCCAGATTCAAGAGCTACACATCATATCGCAAATAATTTGGATAATCTGAATCTTGGAGGCAAAGACTACAGAGGCAATCACTTTATTTTATTGGGTAATGGTAAAAGTATTTCAATTACTCATATTGGTAGTGCTAGCATAAATGGTAAGAGACATTTATATCTGCACAACTTATTAAGAGCACCAAAGATCAAGAAAAACTTAATTAGTGTTTCTCAATTTGCTCATGATAACAGTGTCTTTTTCGAATTTTACCCTAACTACTTAGTTAGGGATATTCTAACTAAGGAACCCATTTTACAGGGTAACATGACATGAGGACTTTACAAGTTTAACGATGTTAAGAATAACTGTGGTATAAAAGGAGAAAAACACTGTAATATGAATGTTTTGGACAATGCTGATAGCAGCAGAAATGTATTTGATCTTTGGCATTGCAAACTTGGTCATCCAAGTGCAAAAATTGTAATGAAAATACTTGCTGAAAACAATATTCAGTATAATCCTGTCTCATTACCTTATATTGGTGATTATTGCCAAGTAGGAAAAAGTCACAAATTGCCTTTTATTGATTCTGAAACAGTTTATACTGAGCCATTACATTTAATTGCAACAGATCTATGCGGGCATGCACCCATACATTCTGATTTTGGATATAAATTTTATATAGCCTTTGTCAATGCTTACTCGAGATATACTTGGATTTACTTTCTAAAATCTAAGTCTGAAACCCATAATGCTGTTATTAATTTTATTACCATGGCTGAAAAGCAACTCAATACTTCAGTTAAAAATATACAGACTGATGGTGGGAGTGAATTTAAGAATCTGAATAATTACTTTACTAAGAGAGGAATTATTCATAAGACTACTTGTCCTTATACGTACTTATCAACAAAATGGTCTTGTTGAACGAAAACACAGACATATCGTAGAATCCGGTTTAACACTGTTGGCACAAGCAAAGCTAACTCTAAAATTTTTGCCAGAGGCCTTCAATACTTCTGTATACTTAATCAACAGACTACCAACCAAAGTATTGAAGGATATTACCCCAATTGAGAAATTGTACGGTGTTAAACCAGACTATAATAGCTTAAAACCCTTTGGATGTCTGTGTTCTCCATATTTAAGGCTTTATAATACTAATAAATTGAAATTTAGGTCTAGACCCTGTACTTTTTTGGGGTATACTACTAATCAAAAGGGATACAAATGCCTTGATGAGACAGGTAAAATATACATAAGTAGGCATATTGTATTCAATGAAACAATATTCCCTTTTAGCAGCAGGGAAATCACTATTACAAATAAGGTAAGAAATCCAAATTTTTCTATACCTGAGATTCCAATTTATTCTGAGAATTGGCATCACAATGATGAAAGTGAGGCTTAACTCATTCGCATTTTGTTTCTCATTTACATTTGAGCTTGTAATGAATAGGCTTTTGACCATTGTACATAGCCTATATATATTGCCACTATCCTGTACATTGTATTATTGCTTTTACACTTTCTGAATAAAACATTTTCTCGATTCAAGCCATAAATCATTCTCTTGTTCTCACCTCTCTTCTGAAAATTATTCAATTCAAATAAGACCACTTTCTATATTCAAGTCTATTTATGTGAAATAATACATGATGAAGAGCGTCTACGGTATAAAAGGAAAATGAAGAGTTTCATGTTTAGATAATTGTATCTATGACTAATTGCACTTTGTTTAGTAGGAAAGAGGCAAGGTATTACTTAATAATGTGTGTAACGAATTGATATTTTACGAAGCAGGACAGCCTAATTCATAGGACATTAGATTGTTGTAGAAAAGTACAGTATTTTGGAAGTGAATGTTGAATTGAAGTTTTACGGTTAAAAAATTGAATTGCTAAAATGTGCAAATATTTGATTTTTCATCCAAGTTTAAAAAATACAAAATCGAAATCTACCATTGTATTATACTATTATTACTTTCGAAAGTAAAAGTAAGTCTATTATTAATGATTAATTATTAAATATTAATAAATAATATAATATTATTAATGATTAATAATTAGTAATATAATATTAAAGTTAGCAATTAGTAATATATTATGATTAATATAATATTATTAATGATTAATTATCAAATGATAAAAAATAATCAATATTAATTTTAAGAAAGTACTGTAATTATTAAATACTGATTATTGAAAATTGACAAAAGACATTTATTACACAGGCATTTTATAATCATTGTAAAATTGACATCGGCTAAAATGGACATTTTATGACCATTGTAAAATTGGCACCTATTACAACAGGCATTATCCATTGTAAAATTGGCACATTTTACAATGGGCATTTGGTGACCATAGTAAAATAGGCATCTATTACGATATATATTTTGTGACCGTTGTAAAATATGCATCTATTACAATGGGTCTGAAATGACCGTTGTAATAGTATTATATTATAACGGGAAAATTCACGCCCATTGTAAAAAGGGCATTGTACATGACGTCTGCTACAACGATCCAAAAATGACAGTTGTTATAGCAATTTATTACAACGGGCAACCCTTACCCATCGTAAAAAGGGCGTTGTAATAATGTATTTTTGTTATAGTGGGTGGATCCCTCTTTATGAGATAGGGACTTCCTTCAGGATTTCATAGTCAGAACATCCCCTCTGAATGAATCAAAGAGTGCATTCTGATTCTTTAATCATTGACTAGCTCCACTTTAGCTTATTTGATGGTCATTGTTTCGGAAGATATCCCCATCGGCTTTATCAAAGGGGATTGCTTTCTTTTAAGGAAATATTTTACTTCTACCACTTTCCTATGGATGTAGTTCTTAATGAAGTGCCTTCGGATGGACCAAAGCTCCTTATTCTTGACACATGTTCACCTTGTTTTTGTTGTCAGCATTGCTTAGGTTATTTCGGCACCAACTTTTGCCCCCACTAGTAAAAGGGTTTTCTTAACTTTTCAAGTCAACAATTCTTGTCTTCGGTGCCTATTGAACTTTCCTGCCTTTTAGCTTTCCAATATGGATGATTAGATTTAATCCAAAAGTCACCTTTGTTTTCTTTTTCTTTCTTTATAAATAGTGTTTCCCTTCATCTTCTTCGTTCACTTGCTAGTATAGTTTTTTTCAAGCGCGAGTGTCAAGATTTTCTAAGAACTCAAATCCATTTTAACTCAATCAATTATAGATCGAGGTAAACAATATATGTTTAAATTTCTATTCCATAATCGACTTCCAATTTCTACCTTTTTAGGGTTTTAATATCTGTGATTTTTATATTGAAACTGGAAATCGATTTGAGTTTAATTACATGTGAAATGATGAGGTACAATTTTTTTATAAAATACTAGAGAATATTACAACCCAGTTCCATATTTTTACTTTTGGTTAATTGTTGGCAGATTGGAAATATTTACTTTTGATGCAAAGAAGTGGTGTTGTTTTCATTTACAAGAAATGAAAATAAAAGAAAGGAGGAAGTAATGATTGAAGTGTTCTATATATACAATTGTGATTTTTAAGTTTCCATTTAAAACTAAGTTAACCAAATTAATTAAAATTATAGGGTCATGCATGATTTACCGTTTTTAATTTTAGCTTTTCATCCATATAAAAATGCGAACGAGTATGCATATCATGAAAAACGAAAATTTAATAAAACGAAGTTAATACACAAGGCATAAGTCCTTTTTATTTATATTTATTTATTTTTTGTATTTTTGAAAGTAATGGAATAACGATAAATAGCCCATTCCTTGGCCATCCTTCAATTCCCTCCTTCGTCCCTAAGCTCTTCTTACCTTTTGTAATTAATGTTGAAGACCCGAGACACAATATAAATTATAAACCGATCACCATGTTAGCAAACCAAAATTCAAGACATCCCTCAGATGAAAGTTAAATCAAAACTATTGTTTAAGGCAAAAGCTTTGTTTTCGATTTGGTTAATTAGTTTTGGGTACCCCGCTATATAATATTATGTACAGTTGCTCACATACGAGTTGCAAACACATAAATAAAAATACAACCACGTACAAAAATGCAATGCGATCATAAAACAACAAATTACACAAGTTATCTAATGTTGCGATGTTTCAAAAATACAAAAATTAGCCGCAAAATTCATCAAACGAAAATTTAAGCATTTTCCAAAATAATAATTATTGTAAAGTATCATTATTTTAATAAACATATATTATTAAAAAGGGAACAACTTTTAAGACACAAAATTAGAAATACAAGTTTTGAACCATTGAATTTGTTCGTCTTTATGTAAAACATGAAGTTCAAAGGAAGTTTAACTGGTTGAGATTTAATGTGTTCAATTTTGTGTTTAAGTAGAGTTCCCATTAAAAATTAGCTCGTTTTATTTACAATTGATTGTCTTATTGTTTATTACATTTGAATCAAATTTAAATATTTAAATAGATTAAACATTCTCTTTGGAGAACTTAGAACTTTTAGGTTGTTATAAAGAAACTCTCCCTTATTTATATTTTATAGTAACACGTTACCTAAATAGATGGTGGAGAAGTATTCTATTCGATAATTAATAATTTTTCTTTAGAGTTTTATATGATTACACTTGACTCTTTAGACATTACAGAAATGGACTTGATCTATAGACTTAATTTTAGTCTCTTATTAATTATTTTTCACTACAACAGAATCACCATATTACAACGGTGTAAAACAGTTGTAAATGACCTATTACAATAGTGATTCCACCATCGTATATTAAGAAGTTGTAATAGACTAAAATCTTTTACAACTGTGTAACACCATTGCAACTACATTTGTCATATACCCTATTACAACTGTTATACACCGTGTGAGTAATAACTACTACAACTGTTGTACATTGTTGTGACTTTGAAATACTACAACTATTTCTGATTGTTGTATTACATTTTATTACAACTGTAATTGATAGTTGCGTTTAAATCCCAACAAGTAATATATACACAAATTATTCACATATTAATAATAATAGAATTCATTCATATATTAGTAATAATATAATTCATATATCATTGCAACAAATATAACTAAATCAGATTCATTCATATATATTAATAATCATAACATTCGATTAAAATACAATACATACCCAACAAAACAATCTAAAGTAGTCATTCGCATCTCCAACTAAACCGTTACAAAAAACAAAGTCATTCCATAATATATACATTGATACAACACAAAAAATACATATGAAAGATAAAAAAATTAGTCCACAAAAGATTGCATACCCTTTGGGAGTACACTAGTCGAATACAATGAAATCTTTGTGCCAAGCCACAATTAATCCAACAGTTTCTCCAATAGTGCTCATCTTGGAATTCGGCTTCCACAAGAAAGCTTCTGGATCCACCGCCACATCAATCCAAACTTTACAAGCTTCCGGTCCAAGTTTTTTAAAGTGCATCAAACAATTAGGATCAGTGGATACCCTGCATTTGATACAATTTCACAAATTATGTTTCTTAGTTTGATTCTATATACATAACTAGCGCGAAGAAGAACACAATCTTTATCGTAACGATGATAAACATGACATACACGTATAAAATTTAATTAATATATGCCAAATAGCACCAATATGGTGTCCAGTATACTGTCAATTAACAAACACTTTACATGCCCAATATATAAACCATTAGGATGATGGATCTTATTTTCTAATCCTATTAACACGTGTACCTCATGTTATATGCACTTAACAAGCAGAACCCCTTCATGCTCCAAGAAATAGGTCTACCTTTGGCAAGAAGAAGACTGCATAATATTGAAAATATAAACTAGATGAAACACATATGTATTAACCAGCCCAACCATTTTATTTCACCTGAAGCACTGAATATATATTAACACTGATGCACAAATTCACCTAAAGCATTTAATTTATATTAACACTGCACATTTAAACTTAATCATCTCAACCAATATTTTGTGGCATTTTGAATTCATACCTTTATTTCACCTAAAGCATTGAATATATATGAACACTGCTGCACAAATTCAGACCATAAATGAAACAAGTTTAATATTTTTTTCATTTTGTATGAGATAGTTACTGACATAACACCGAATTAGAGTGTTTCTAGCATAAGAAAAAAACAGTATACCTGCAGCAATCATATGCAGAATTTGAAGAATTCAAATTTTATTATTATATATATAAGATTGAAGAGATAATATTTTTACCTTAAGATATAGTGGCCAATCCTTCCCTTTGCAAAAACACTTTTAACATCCAGTTGTGGAATTCCATGAACAAGCTGTTGCCTCCATGTTTTTACTCTAGCTCTGGATATGAAGATGATCTCTTATGGGCAAGTACATGGATGTACCGTGCTACCTGGGAGCAGCAGTACCTGGATTTTATCAAAAACTCAAAACAACCTTGGTGGTGTAAGGTCACAGTTCACATGTCATGACAAATTTGTTGGAGCCCAAGTTTAGATGTCAAAGCTCACACGTTGGAAGGAGCTAAAAGTAAGGGCAGGATGTGGAAGATGAAGAACAATGGAGAAAATTACGCATGCAATGCGATTCAAAAGGGTAGTTCTTGTTCGAATATGAATGAGCATGAGTAAGAGATATTTGGGAAGAAGAAGAGTTAGCAATTTATTGCTTAACATCATTAAAATGTAGGGACAATAGTTGCTACTTGGGCTAGTGCGTTAAATGAGAATTATTTACTCAGAATATGAAAGGCAAGGCTGTTCAGTCCGGAATTCCAAAGGCATGGCTGTTCAAATTACAACCATTGGAATTCTAAGCACATGCACATTAATAACCGAGTGGTTAAAGGGTCGCAACCTTTCCACTTCAGCGGTTACTAATATATACGAATAGGCACTCCTCCAGCCTATAAATTCACTACACAAAACTAGGCAGAAGATGCCTTTGGATCTGCTTGCATTGCTTCCTCTTCTTCAACTTAATTTCTCCGATCTAGTTTCTATAACTTTTTCAGTTCGTCAGGGCTCCGTTTGTTGGCACTACGCTACGGAGTTAGTCCGTTTTATCCTGGGAAACAAATTGCAACAAAGTCTTTTGTTGCATATGACGGCGATATTGTTTCAAGGAAACAGAAACATCTCTGGACTCGGATATTACTTTCTTCTTCTTTTCTATTGAAGACAGTTCTGTACTGCTTCAATTTGTTTTATAATCGGTTGCGCTTTCTGTGGTTACTATGAACACAGTTTGACGTGACAATTGTTGAATAAATTAGTAACATTGAATTTGTTGCAATTATTGAACAACATTGTTTGTTGTTACTGTTTAATTTGCAATACAATCATGTATTGACAAAAGATTTAACTTTGTAATACAATCATGTATTGACAAAGAAATTTTCTAACAATCTTGAAACAATATTTTACTTGTTTGAACATATGCTAATTTGATATATTATAAACATATCTTATCTTCATAAGTTTGGTATAGACTCAGGTGTCCTTTGATGTTGATTCAGTTATATTTGTGTATTTGTTTCTCAATTAAATCAACCTGAGTTTCATGTTCAGATTTAAAAACATTGTGTTTCCTACAAGTGGTATCAAAGCCACTCTTGGTTAATTCTATTGAGGAATCTTTGTTTTTATTTAAGACATGAATTATTGAAACATTTGAATCTTAAGATACGTTGAATTTGTTCAGATCTGTACAAATATTCTTAAAATTCCTTTTCCTTCTTCTCTGATTCAGTTGATGCAAACATCTTCAAGTATTAAATGATTCATTTATATTATTAAATGATTCATTTATATTTTTAAATGATTCATTATATCAATCGATCGCAATACCATTTAAAGGTCACACATATATATTGTCAGTCTTTTCCTCTTCTGAAATTGGAAACATGTGTGAATTAAATATGAAATTCATATGTTGGTAACTGACATTTGACTATTCATATTCAAAATGATTTGTGCTTTAAAAGTATATTTAATGAATCATTTGGCTTGTAATGCATGATATGTTTAGCATATTCAAAACTTAGTGTGAATTGCATGAACTATATTATGAAATTGCATTTTTAGCTTGCTTTCCAATGTTTGACTTTTCAATATTGTCATGTAGCTTGCAATTCTCTTTGGGCAAAAGTAGCATTTGATGTGTTTAAACAATACAAAGTGGTAGTTGAGAATCAACTCAATAAGAAAATGAAAAGCAAAATGGAGAGTGTAAAGCAATTTTTAGTCCCATATTATGAAATATATGTACTCTCTTTTCTATAATCTTATATAAATAAAGAAGAAGAATGCCTATATTAGAGTGTGACTAAGCCAAGACACAATATCATATTGATGTAAAATTGGGCTTAGTGCATCGAGACTATTAAGGTCTAAGACACAATATTATATTGATGTCAAATTGGGTCTAGTGCCTAGGGACTCTTGGGGTACATGACACAATATTACATTAGTGTCAGAATTTGTCTAAGGACCTTGGCGCTCTCAAATGTATGCTTTATTGATAGTTTCTGGCTTGCCAGATAACTTTTGGGGAGAAGCTATTCTTTCGAGAAATCATATTTTTAATAAAATACCCCGAAAGAAACATGTAAATCTCCTTATGAACTTTGGAAAAACAGACCACCATCCTATAAATACTTAAAAATGTGGGGGTGTCTTGCCAAAGTAGAGGTACCAAAACCAAAGAAGGTCAAAATTGGACCAAAAACATTTGATTGTGTATTCTTTGAATATGCACTAAACAATGTTGTATACCGATTTTTGGTACACAAATCTGAAATTTATGATATTCATGAAAAATATCATCATTGAGTCGAGAAATGCTAGTTTTTTTTTTCATATATTCCCCTTGAAATAAAGAGACCAAGGGAAGATGGAGTTCCTTATTCTCTTGAGAATATTGAACAAAATAAAACTCAGCAAAGTAGTGCTGAGTAGCAAGTGGAGGAACCAAGAAAAAGAAAAAGGCCAAGGACCTTACAAACCTTGGAACAGAATTCTATACCTTTGTGTTTGAAGATGATCTATTTTCATACAAACTAAATGTGTCTTCCAGCAACGCCCCTCATTGAAAGAGGCGATTAACAGTAAGATTGAATCCATTATGTCCTATCATACATGTGGATTAGTTGATTTACCTTAAGGGTGTAAGACCTAAGGTAATAAATGGATACTTGAAAAGAAATTGAAACCTGATGGTTCAATAGACAAGTATAAAACTACAAATGCTGAAGTACAACTTTTATGGGCAATTCATCTACTTCAAAGTTGGAAGGCAAAGGAAAAGTTGTGCTGAAACTGACTTCTGGAAAGGAACTAAATTTAAATTCAGGATCATTACTGAGTAATCATGGTTTCAAATTAATATTTGAAACCGATAAATTTGTACTTTTCAAGAATGAAGTGTATGTTGGAAGAGGATATGTGTGCGGTGGTTTGTTTAAAGCAAATGTAACTACTATTGTACCACACATTAATAAGAATAAAAGTAAATCTTCTGCTTATATTGTTGAATCTTCCAATATATGACATTCTAGATTAGAGCATGTAAAATTTGATACATTGCGAAAATTGATTAATCTAGAATTTATACTAAAATGCAATATAAATTCCAACTATAAATGTCAAGTTTGTGCAGAAGCAAAATTGACAAGGACCTCGTCTCATCATGTTGAACGAGAAACCAAACCTCTAGACTTAATACATACTGATGTATGTGATTTGAAATTTTGTCAAACTAGAGGTGGAAAATGGTGCTTTATTACATTCATTAATGAATGAACCAGTTATTGTCGTGTATATCTCCTTAGAAACACGGATAACGTCAATAATAATGTTTATTGCAATTGCATCCATACATGACTTAGAAATACATCAAATGGATGTTAAAACCGCACCTTTGAATGGTGAACTAGAGAAAGAAAATCTATTTGAAACAACCCGAAGGATTTCTGACCTCAGAAAATGAGAATAAAGTTTGCAAACTGATAATAATCCTCTTATGATCTTAAAAAGGCTCCAAAACAGTGGCATGAAAGGTTGGATAAAACTATGTTATCAAATGGATTCACGATAAATGAATCAAACAAATATGTGTACATAAAATACACACATATTTGATATGTCATTGTTTGTCTCCATGTTGATGACATGTGGCTCCTAGGAAACAACAAGGGCATAATAACATCTACAAAGGATATGTTATCCTCTAGATTCGATATGAAAGACCTAGGACTGGATGATGTGATATTGGGTGTAAAAATTCTGAGAACACCACAGGGATATGCATTATCCCAATCGCATTACATCACCTAGATACTTGAGAAATTCAAGCAATATAATGTAACTATTGCAAAATCACCAGTAGATATGAACCAAAATTGGGTAAAGAACACTGGTGATGGTATTTACCAATTGGAATACTCTCGTATACTAGGAAGTATCATGTATGTTATGAACTGTACTAGGCCTGATATCGCATATGCTGTAAGCAAACTAAGTAGATTTACCAGCAATCCTGGTAAACATCATTGGAAAGCGATAATCAGAGTTCTGGGATATCTAAAGTATACACAGAGTTATGGTTTACACTATACAAACTATCCTTCAATAGTGGAAGGATACAGTGACGCAAATTGGATCACTGGATCAAATGATACAAAGTCTACAAGTGGATACGTGTTCACATTAGGAAATGGAACAATTTCATGGAAATCATCCAAACAGACTTGTATCGCTAGATCTACGATGGAATCAGAATTTATTGCACTAGATAAGACTGCAGAAGAAGCAGAATGGATTCGAAGCTTCTTGAAAGACATTCCTAATTGGAGCAAACCTACGCCTCCAATATGTATACATTGTGATAGTCAATCAGCTATTAGAAGAGCTAATAGTACACTATAAAATGGTAAATCTAGGCATATTCATCGTAGACATAAAACGATAAGACAACTTCTCTCTAATGGGGTTATCACAATAGATTACATTCGATCTAAAGATAACTTAGCGGATCCACTTACAAAAGGCTTGCCAAGAGAGAAAGTTCAAATCTTATCGAAGGGAATGGGGCTAAGGCCTATAGACTGAAGGTTTTTTCTAACATGGAAACCCCACCTAGTTGACTGGAGATCCCAAGATCTGGGTTCAAAGGGACAACGAAGTTTAAGATAAACTTGATGGCACTGTTATACACAAACCATTCCTATGATAAGTCAGTGCATTATATGTTGAATAAGGATAAGTATCAGTACTTTTAATGATGTCTGTATTTGAGAAAATAACAGAATACCCTTTACAGAATCACCTACGTAAGTGCGAAGGCGCCACTTCAAAGAGAATTATGAGGCCAAATTCTCTAAGCACTTATGAGACCAGGCAGGTGTTCAAGGAAAAAACGAACGCAAACAGAGAACGAAGAGTTACAAGAAACATTTATCATGTGTTATCTACTTTGGAATTACACAAAACGCTTACAGTTCAAGGACAGTCTATGTCTACTGATTCACCTGTGATTCAAATAGATAATGACTAGGAAAGTTCAAGGCCCATGTGCTACTTTAACCAATGCGATAAATGGTTCGTGAAACTAAGATCGACTGCTCATTCATGTGGGGGATTGTTGGAATATGAATGAGCATGAGTAAGAGATATTTGGGAAGAAGAAGAGTTAGCAATCTATTGCTCAACATCATTAAAATGTAGGGACAATAGTTGCTACTTGGGCTAGTGCGTTAAATGAGAATTATTTACTCAGAATATGAAAGGCATGGCTGTTCAGTCCGGAATTCCAAAGGCATGGCTGTTCAAATTACAACCATTGGAATTCTAAGCACATGCACATTAATAACCGAGTGGTTAAAGGGTCGCAACCTTTCCACTTCAGCGGTTACTAATATATACGAATAGGCACTCCTCCAGCCTATAAATTCACTACACAAAACAAGACAGAAGATACCTTTGGATCTTCTTGCATTGCTTCTTCTTCTTCAACTTAATTTCTCCGATCTAGTTTCTATAACTTTTTCAGTTCGTCAGGGCTCCGTTTGTTGGCACTACGCTACGGAGTTGGTCCGTTTTATCCTGGGAAACAAATTGCAACAATGTCTTTTGGTGCATACGACGGCAATATTGTTTCAAGGAAACAGAAACATCTCTGGACTCGGATATTACTTTCTTCTTCTTTTCTATTGAAGACGGTTCTGTACTGCTTCAATTTGTTGTACAATCGGTTGCGCTTTCTGTGGTTACTATGAACACAGTTTGATGTGACAATTGTTGAATAAATTAGTAACATTGAATTTGTTACAATTATTGAACAACATTGTTTGTTGTTACTGTTTAATTTGCAATACAATCATGTATTGACAAAAGATTTAACTTTGTAATACAATCATGTATTGACAAAGAAATTTTCTAACAGTTCTAACCTTAAAATGACCCCGGCTTGTTTATTATGGACTCAGTATGCAAACAATTTGCAATACACTATGGCAACTTCTCTTGTCATTTCAGTATACTCCGATAGCCTTGCTGCTGCTAAGACCGGCCTTCAATGCCCTGGTGGTTGGGTTACTTCTGGTGATCTCTTTCGTTTTGTTCAAAAGCAGGCAGACTACATTCTCGGTGACAACCCACATAGACTAAGCTACCTTGTTGGTTTTGGAAATTCATTTCCATAGAAGGTGCACCATAGAGGAGCATCAATGCCATCGATCAAGGTGGATCCAAACCCGGTTGGCTGCACATATGGATTTAATATGTACCTGCATGTTTCAACTCCCAATCCGAATGTTTTGCCTGGTGCAATTGTTGGAGGCCCTAACAATAAGGATGAATATAGCGATGATAGAGATAATTCTTCTCAAACCGAGGCTGCTGCAGCTACTACTGCTCCATTCGTTGGTGTGCTTGCATGGCTTGCATGATTGTCACTAGTCATTGGCTAGTTATCTTCTTATGTACACGACTGCCAATTAGAAAATAACAACTCGCTATCTTTATGTAGTTGTGAAGATGAAATAACTAGAATTTCTTTTTGTTTGCCAAAAAAAAGTTTCTGGGCGAGCATTGCCCTATGAATTCCCTTTGGATAGTTGGAAACATGATCCTAGGATTTTCTCTAATTCGATGCCCAATATGAAAACATGATTGAAATAGCTTAAGTACAGTACAACAATAAAGTAAGTGCAAAACTGGATAGATTATAGACTGACCAAACTGGTGTGCAAAACCGAATAGATTATAGAATGACCAAACTGCACTTAATGAATGAAAGAGGTGAGCATAAGTTTCGCTTACCCATGTAACAACTAGTTCCTGAAAATTTCATTCTTTCAAAGCTTCTTAAAGAGAGTACTCATCATGTCCACTGAGCTCTTCAAGTATAATGATGCAAAATTGTTTCTACAAGCTGATTTATAAGCACGTCAGCTGAAATTTTTTCATTGCCAAATGCATTAAGATAAATAGTTTCTCAGCATAATATAATATGTTCTTAAATGAAATAGTTCAAATTACGTATCCTGCACACATTGTTCATCCACCAAAACCAAAACACAGTAACATATATCAAAATTCTACAAGCTACAAGAGCATATAAATGCATTACAAACCAAAACACAATAACCCAATTCAAACAAAAATCAGGCTATAGATACTAAATCAACCAAAGCTTCTAGAACTTCCAACCCAGAAAACAAAAGATACCAAAAGAAAAGCCAGAAACCGCCACAAGAAGGTACCATAACCAAACCATCAAAAAATCTACCAACCACAAGGCAAAACACCTAAATACCAACCTTAACCCGAAGAACCACAGTCACAGATAAACCAAACCGATACCAAGGTAACAACGAGCCAAGCTCATGCTAAGAACCAAGGACCAGATTCAAATATCAAAAGATTTGTTATCGGTACATGATATGTCAAAGAGAGGCCTGCTTTGCTGAAAATGTCGCAAGAAGGCCAAAGGGACAGGGAAGACAAACAAGTAGAAATAGGGAAGGAGAACTCAGATGAAGCAGAGAAAAAACAGCAGCAAACCTTTGAATAAGAATTCAACAAATGCTTTTAAAATTTTCACAGGGCATAACCAGCCCAAATATAAAAACCAATTGTCAACTAATGCATGTTGATTACCTGATTGGAGACAAAAGTTCTAGCCACCAACCAAAAGTCGGATCCAACGTTCTTCACCAAGCAGTAACCAAAGGACCGAATCAGAAACTACATAAACAAGCAAATCCAGCTCACCGAGCAATTCTCGATCCAAAACCAACATCGAGAACTTGGCAGATCTATGCAAATTCAGAGCGAAGAAGACAGGTGGTGCGGCCTAGTTAAAAAGTTTGAAGCGGGGCTCCAAATCGGAGAAGGCAAAACGATGAGGGTGAGGGCCCGTAAAAGATTGTCACAAAAGGAAATTGCACTACCACTCAGGCGATTGTCACCAAAAACTTAGATCTGAAATGGAATCTTTCAATCGTCAAAAAAGGGAACTGGAAAATTGAAAAAGGAGCAGACTAATGTGGATGAGGAAAGCTAGGGTGGGGGAAAGGGAAACGAGAAATAAGGGAGAGAAATGAACGAGATTCAGAAACAAGAAATTAGGGATTAGGGTTTTGTTTCTTAACGGGTTTGGGATTGGATTTGGCGAAAGCGCTTTTCCAGATTAGTGGGTGTAGAAGTTACGCGAGGGAGACATGAGAGAGAGGGACTGAAAAATTATACGATAAAATACCGATCTAGAGAGCAAAATTTTTGTTTTGGAGCCAAGAGGAATTTGAATTTAGAGCCAAAAGAGAATTTGTAACCCCTACCATATAACATTCTATACTAAATATTCAAAAAAATCAAAATTAACCCATATCCGTATTTGAAAAATAAATACGGATATAGTCACACTCGCATCCGATGATTATTCGTTTGAGTACAATTAAAATTATACTTAATTTTTCGTGTAATTTAATAGATAAAGTTATTGTTATTTATTATTTTATATAATTAAAATATCTTAAAACGTATTGTTATTTTTATCATTTTTAATATTAAAATTTAATTTTAACTATTATTATTTAATCATCGTCCAATTAATCAATATTTGTTATAAAATTTATAATTAATTATAAATTACAACATTCAATAGTGAATTATTTATAAATTATAGATTATAACGAAAATTTCATCCAAATTTATAAAATCAAGTATAATAAGTCAGAAATAATAAGTAAAAAATTATATTAAATATAATATGATTTTTTTAGAATTATATTTTATTTAAAATTAAATATTACTTATAATAATAGTTATTATTAGCTAGTAGTTATTTCTTCTTAGTTATAATTGAATATCAATTATCAAAAATTAATTACTATGTACATGTTACTAGTTATTTACTATTTATTAGTTACTTCGTATTTAAAATTATTAATACTATTTATTAGTTATTTTTATTATATCTGTTATTAATTATTTAATGTTAGTTATTTCGTATTTAAAATTAATTATTATTATTTAATAGTGATATATTATTGTTTGTTATTTGAAAATGAAAGTATTTAATAGACATCTATTACAATAAAAATAGGCATCTATTACAACTTGTAAAATTATAGAATAGAGGAACTTTTGTAGAGAAAGAATTCCTTGAATTTGTTTTTGTCACTTTTTTCTCCACTTCTTATTTTTCCTTACATGCTTACAAAATGACCACACTTATATATAGTGGACTACATGACCTTACAAACACTAATAGACACCTTTCATTTCAATGGACACGTCTTTTAAACTAATTATTTAATTTTGGTTTATTCCAACAAATGTCTCTCTTAAACCAAAATTTATTCAAACTTACAATGATTTAGTCTTTTAGGGGGGTTTGTATATGTCAACGACCAAATCAACATACGGGGGCGTCTCCTCCTTAGCAGGCGCGAAATTACCAGAAAGATAATGAAGAGGTTTTGAGGAATCATGCATAAAAAAGCTACTATTTAAAAAAAAAAAAAACTGTGTATATTTTTGATAAACTTAGAATACTTAATTTTAACGGAGGAAGAACTTCTTGATTTCTTACTTCCAATACAACAAATAACCACATATATATAGTGTTTTACATAACTTTTCAAATAGACACAACACTAATGGACATGTCTCTTAAATGAACAAACACAACACTTGATGAATGGACATAAAAACTATTTAATTTTCTTGGATTTTCACCTACAAAGGCATTTGTCCCTTCATTTTTATCATTCCACTAATAAAGCATTTAATGTTTATCTAACAAAACTCCCCTGTAAATTTAAAATCAAGTCTATTTCAAACAACAATCAGATAAGAAGAATAAACTCTTCAGGAAGGCAGAGAAATGGACTAAAAGAAAAACCTACGAACTCATCTATATTATGTCAAAAAAATTGTACATTTATATTCACCATGTTGACCACAGTACATTGAACTTGGTTAATTTATAGCTCCAAGCATATTCACAAGAGACAAAGCATTGCTCGTAACCTTACTCAACTGAATCACCTTCTTCCTCAAAGCACCTTGCATGCTATTACTACTCTTACTACCATTACCAGCTTCCACCAATGAAGCAATACACATATTCTGATCAGTAAGGGCAGCACTGACCCACGTCATAACATTACCTAACTTAACCCCATATGAAAGCCTATTCTTCCTTCCCAGTTTCCTCAACTGAGCCATCGACTTGCTCAGCCTAGCTGCACTATCAGACATTGTTACCATGCAGTCGTAATAAACAGTGTACCCATTATTATCAGCTGCGGGTCTCGTGCTTCCAGATGAAAGTATGGAGACATAGGTTGATGCTTCCTGGGCTCTACGTGCACTTAGAGACAGCGCCGCCTCAGCAAGCTGACGTGGACTTTTGTGCGTTTGTGATGAGAAGGCTGCCAGGGTCTGCTCGCATACCTTTGGATATGAAGTTGCCTTGCATGAGGTTTTAAGAGAAGCATTTGAGAGGTGTACATGAAAAGAAACTGAGAATATGTAGATAATACTGTATGAAATTGCCATTGATCCTTAGCTCTCTTTTTTCTTTCTCTGTTGATGTAATGTGATATTGGCCTTGGTCAGTGGTTTATATATAGAGAGAGCATATATGTATTATATTTATGGAACGTGAAAGGTAGTTTTATATATAGCTAGATTGTTGTATCAGCATGCATTTGGTCGGTTGCTAAGTGACTGGAATTGCAAAAACTGAATATAGAATGTGCTTGCTTGTTTCCTTCCAACTGTAATTTTGCTGTCTAGAGATCTGATATGACTGAACGAAGAAGAACAAGTTGAATGTTGAAACTTGGACTTTGCTCATGGAAGCTTCGTTGCAGTTCAAGAAAGTATTGCTCGTGGGATTCCATTTTATTTCAGTTTTCTATGGCAGCGGGAGCTGTATGTCAACGCACTCATATCATTTAGGTCATGGCCCTCCATAGCATTAAAAAATAAAAATGATTCGTTGGATATTTATGCTAGCGTTTAATATCATGTTTAATTCAGCTGTAGTTAAAGAACAAGGGGGCACATGAACTTAGGATAGAGGGAAATCGATTTTTGTAATATCAATCGATCCATATATTATTTACCGTTTTCATTACACATCTTCATGCATGGCGGACTTGAGCCAACTACATCATGCGATCATTTGATTCTAATTTAAATGTTAGACACCTGCATGCATGCTGGTTAAACATATACGTATCTCTTGGTAAATCCAAGCCCAGCCCAAGATCTAGGCAACCTAGGCCTGGGCCTAGAGCAATGCATGTAGAGGGGGCAACAAGCTTCTTGTTATGTTTATGCTTTAGTGTAGGACTGTCATTGGCTCTCTGTGTGACTAATTTGGTCTGTTCAGTGCATTAGTAAGTTAAGCACCCAGCTATGATTCTTTTTGGGGCATAATATTCTGAACTTCTACATACTTTTCTACTTAGTATTTAGGTTGGGTTTGGACAACATTACTGATTGGGCCGGCATTTCTACTTATTTAAACCACCATTTCTACTTTTATAACATGCGAACTAACGATCATTGCAATCTTAATACTTGACGTCGTTCAACTTGTTATAGTTCGATACGAACCCTCATATCAGATCTGATCCAACTCCTAGATCTGAACTAACGATGGAATCAATCTTTTGCTTTGAGCTCCAACAATCCTAGGTAGACGGAGACGTTACAGGCAATGTTGGATGATCTTTACATCGATGAAAGTACTTGGATTCGTGGGATTGATTGGATAATAGGTGAAAATCCATCCAATGTCAGTAATTTTGTTTTGTTGACTGCCATTTAACTATTTCCAAAGGTGTTTTCAATGCTTTGGTTAGAGGCCTGAATTCTATTTGAACAGACAGCGATGACGATCACATCAAGCGACATCCAGATTTTCAAATGAACCCCAATACAATATCAAAAGGTGACGCTACACAACATTGCACTAAAATGAGGAAGAACAACTCTATTGATGCACTAAAACCAACCGAGTCGTATTCACAAAACATATAAAATGATATTTTTCGTTTTGAAACATATCAAGGATTAAACTACTTTATTTAAACTAGGGATAAAAATAAACCAAAAAACAATAAATTCTTTATAACTACTCTTATGAACTCCTTTTAGTAAATCTCATTTATTTAAGGAAATATCTTTACTCAAATCCAAAATCTGTTTATAAAATTTCTTACTAAATCTCTAAGTTTATTTATAAAATTCTTCAAATAAATATCTAACTATTATAACTCTTTATACGTATTTCAAATCCTTTATAAACTTCCTTTATACATATTCAAAATAGTTTGTAATCCTTATTTATAAATATGTAAAATCATGTACAAATTTATTTTATTAAAATTATAATCATTTTTAAATTATCTTTATAAATAAGAGATGATTCAACCGACTATTAGATAAACAAGTTATTATTCAAGAATTTCTTCCTATAAATTTCCTTAAACCATATTAACAAATAAAGGCTTTAAAACCCTTTTAAAAGTGTTAATTTTCAACATATCCTTAAAATAAACATTAGTTAAATTAGCTTTTTATATATCATATTTAAAATGATAATAAACTTGAACACTACTCAGATTATTAAATATTGATTTCAAAACATAGGAGGCTTAGAAACCATAATAATTCTTTTATATCTTTGTTCAACTTAGCCAAGTTACAAACTATAGCAGGCAGGAAATTGTTCAGTTGAATATATGTCAAAGTTAACTAACTAGAGGTGTGGGTTTTGTTCTTCTTAATAGATGTCCAATACCATTTATAACTAAGTTATTATAGTACGAAAATGGAATTTACTAATAGTTATCCACACATACCAATCACTATGTAACATACCGGCCACAACAAGAATATAACATGTCCACAATAATATTGCAACATGAGGGTGATTTGTCTTATTAGAAAGATGTCCAAATCAATTTAGTTTAAAAGCAGAGCAGGGTTTTTATTATGATAACATGTGCGCATACAACTCAATCAATTTTAGACTAATTGTAGATAGTGTTTGGTTTTGCTAAACGACGTTACTTAAACCCTAATCCATGAGGTAACTTATAGATATATGAAAATGAAATATCCTAGATTTAAACATCTTTTAAACACATTTTAAGACCAAGTAATTCAACTTAAAAGCCTTTATTCAATAATTACATAACAATAAACCTTTAATTACTAATTATTCAACCTCTAAATGATAATTACTTGTTAAATAATTAAGCTCCAATTAACATTTAATTAATTAAGAACCTTTAAATGAATAACTAAATATTATTTAACCTTCAAAATAATAGTAAAATAACAATTAATGTTTCCTAAAATAAATAGATAAAACCTAAATTAACTATTAAATAATTATATAAAAATTTACACCTTAACTAATAATTAAATAAACCTTAACTAGGTTTTTAAATGAGTCTTAACTTAATTAATAATAATTGAATGTTTAAATCCTTATTAATTAATTAATGTTGACGTCAAAAGTTGGTCTAGTGACAGTCAACCCCCAAAAGCGTGTAATCCACACACAATTATAATCACAAAGTGCAAGAAAAAAGAGTAAACGTGGGATACACAATATTTTTATAGCGGTTCGGCTTCAACCAAGCCTACATCCACTTAATAATCTCTGTTTACACCGTCGATTACAGGTTACGGTTATTTTGATAGAAAGAAAGCAGAGAAAGAAGTGATTTATACACAAAATCCTTGTGTTATGAAGTTGAAGAATCGAAGTGTACAGTAGGCTATTTTTGGAGTGCCATCCATGAACTTTTCAGCTGAAGATCCAGAATTGCTTTCTATTTCAGGAAATAGTGTATTTATAGGCAAAAAGTCGAGTCGGAATGCTACATGGCAATCATCCATTCCAGGGTCGGCCACATGGTACTTTAACCAAAAAAGTAAATGTAGGTGGCGGGACCTATTCTTCTGCTGATGAGTAGTTCTCCTCGGTAACTGCGGCGTACGTGGAGCTCGGAACTTGGTGTATGAACAACAGAATAGGTCATCTTCGCGGTTATCAAGGCATATGTGGACCTTGAAATCTGGAGTAAGGGAAGTCGAATAGGCCCAGTTTGACCAATAAAGCAGCCTTGAGAATTTTGCTTTGTTGTGTAGCGTAGGAGATGGATCATCATAGTTGGGGGTCGATCAACTAGCTCGATCGACCCGATCTTCGAGCTCCGATCGATTTGTTAGAGAAGTATACTTCTACTTGGGAATTGCTGATCTGGGTCGAGCCAAGTTTTGATCGACCGAGATACCAATCGATCTGGAGAGAGATGGTCCAACATTGAGTTCGTGACGGCTTTTACCAAAAAGTTGGTCAACATTTCGCTCTCCAGAACACATCTTTCTTGATAAAGAAAGGTATGTTCTGGATTTTCCAAGAAATGATGCATAGAGATCCGGTGCATAGAAATCCAGATAGTTATGGTTACGCCGAACCATATTATAGAATGGCCATAAAACCGACGATAACAATCGTATTAAGGCTGAAAGAGAGATGAAAGAACCAATTATTAGATTAGTTTGATTGGTTGCGAGTATGATCTGTACCTGCAGAAAAGGGAAGAGAGTATGCCAAACCCTGAAAATACTGTTCGACTATTTAGAGCCTAAACCATGGTTACAGATTTGTTGGACTATAAACCATACTAAAGTAGGGTTCGAGTTATTTTTCCAAATCCTGGCAGGGTAGTTTGATTCACCAGGTATAAGCCATACTTGGGAGTCGAGTATAAACCATACCCAAGTAGTAATTGAGTTTGCTTGCCATGACCTGGCAAGACAGTTCATTCTTTCATGTATAAGCCATACCTGGAAACCTAGAGTCGAGCATCTACCATGTTCGGAGTGTGATTTTTTTCAAGGAGATTGAGTATAAACCGTACTTGAGATTTAGTAGTATTTACTCGTCAAGTCCTGACAAGGTTTGGTTCAAGTATTATCCATACTCATATTGAAAGAGAACTAAGCTTGTCACATCATGACAAGTAGGGTATTAGTATCGGTATCATCCATACCTTAAGTAGATTATAAGCCATATTCGGTTTGAGGGAAAGTTAGGTTCGTCACATCCTGACGAATCAGCCGTATGTCCTGGTATCTGCCATACCTTAGGGACGAGCATAAGCCATGCTCGGTTTTAGATTGAAAACTTTGTCGCATACTGGCAAAGTACTTACATTCATCAAACATAATCCATGTTCGAGAAATAAATCTTATTGCTGCCACTACAAGAAAATTACCTTTTTATAGCGTTTAAAAAACGCTATGAAAGGATACGATGGCGTTTTTATAAACGCTATATATCAACATGTTGTAATATGTCAGGTGTCTATAATAGCAAACTAATAATCGCTATAAAAAACATGCTATAAATGATGTTACTCATGGCGTTTCAGAATTGCTATTAAATGGACGATTTGTAACATACAAATTCTTATCTATAGCGTTTATTGCTTGTTATAAAAAATTTACGCAGAGTTGTGGTTTATACTGCTAATATTAATGACATCATTTAATTGCTATTTATAGCAACTATAAACGCTATAGATAGACATTGCTTGATTATTACAGCCACTATAAACGCTATAGATAAACATTGCTTGATTATTATAGCAATTACAGACGCTGTAAAAATTTCATAATTGATTATTATAGCAACAATAAACGCAATAGAAACATTATAGAAATTTTAATATAGTATTTTATTGCATTATTTACTTGCCATGAAAGCTATTTAATCATTGTAAAATATTTTTATTGCACTAGCATAATGCTTTAGTATGCATAGCCATTATTAAAAGTTTTTCATGCACAATATTAAACATATAAATATTTGTAATCAAAAGCATATCATACAAAGTTCGAAGCATATAAATATTTATGATCAAAAGTAACAATTCTTACAATTATTGCAAACCAAAACAATACATACTAGAAAGAACAATTCATAGAACCGTAGCTAACCAAAATGATACATAGTTAAAGTAAAGATGTATGAACATCGACGCAATATACATTTGAAGGAGAATGAGTGCAAGAACATATTTTTTTCATGCCTTTCACCATAGCGTAAACCTAGAGCATCATACAGTGCCTGTCAAAAAATAAAAATAATAATAAGTTTATTAGTCATAAAATATAAACATAAACCATCATGAATAGCAAAATATGGAGGAAAGTAATTGCGACAAACAAAGAAAATACTCAAAAGTGAGCTAATGTATGTATGTTGTAGAAGCAATTTGATGTTTTGTCAGATGTGCATACATAAATGGGTTTTCAGCATACATAAGATGTATATGTATGTCTGGGCTATGAATTACCCAAGAAAAACTAAATTTTAGCTTTCATAAACTTAGTTCATTTATATAAACTAGTTAAATTATAAAATTTAGTTAATTTATATAAACATACGATATCAATAACATTTGGAATTTCTTGAAATGAACGTTTATTTTGTTTTAAATACTTTATTTAGCAATTACATGTCTGTTGTTATAAGCTTATTAATTCTTATAAAACTTAACTAAATTTTATAAACTTATATAATTTAAAAAAATAGTTGTTTATTTAATTGTTTGAAAACTTAATTAACTTAGTTACTTATTTTAAACTTAATTACTTTATTATTATTATATTACGATTATTATAAATTTAGTTAATTTTATGAACTTAATTAATTTTTATAAAACTTAGTTAACTTAGTTAATTTTTATAAAAAATTAGATAATTTTTATTGAACTTAGTCAACTTTTATAACAATTTATCAAAGATTTCAAAATAGATAACATGTATTATTCATAATAATAATATTAGTAAATTATTAGTTAAATATTTATAATATTAGTCTATAAATTTATTATTATTGTATTACTATTATTATTATATTATATTATTATATCATATTATATTATAATATTATTATATACTTTTAGTTAGATAAATTATATAAAGCTCAATTAACTTAGTTAAATATATATAATTAGTTTATAAATTTATTATTATTATATTACATTATTATTGTATTATTATTATTATTATTATTTATTTTTATATATCATTAGTTAAATTTTATAAAACTTAATTAACTTAGTTAAATTTTATATAGCTTTAGTAAAATTTCACAAAACTCACTTAACTTAGTTAAACATTTGTAAAATTAGTTTATAAATTTATTATTATTATATTACTATCATTATACTATTACTATTATTATATTTTTATTATTTATTAATTTTTATATACCTTTAGTTAAATTATATAAAGCTCAATTAACTTAGTTAAATATTAATATAATTAGTTTATAAATTTGTTATTATTATTATATTACAATTAATATTGTATTATTATTATTATTTATTTTTATGTCTTTAGTTAAATTTTATAAAACACAATTAACTTGGTTTAAAATGTTCCAAGATTATTTTTTTAAAATTGGTCTTCCATCAACAATGTCGCTGGTTTACTACAGAAAGACACTTACATAGATGAAGTGAACTTCACAGAATTGAATAAACTTCATCAAAGGATGGTTTTGTCGACAAAAAAGGAAACAATGGTCAATAAAACCTTTATTCTATCAGTACAATAAATGCTTCACCTAAAGCCCAAAAAGATTAACCTAAAGCCCAAAACTCATCTTAGAAACAGCCAAACCATTTATTTGTGCATACAAAACGGGGTATATATCAATAAATCTATGGTCAGTCCATAAAAGAGATCTGTCAACGCAATCACAGCAACATCTTCCCCCCAACAAAAAAAAAACTTAAATGTCATAAAACTATGGTTCAATGAGATAACGGAGGCATCATTTACCCTATGGATTGAATCCTGAAGTGCTCCCTATATGGTTTTGGCAGATTTCTGTTGTTAGCATAACGAATATGCCAAGTAGCATGACTCAGTTAAAAGTTATTTTTTGTTAGGGTTGTCCTGTTGATCATCAATGGAACAAATGTAACATCAAAGGAACAACCTTTGTGATCAACAGGACAATGCATGCTAATAAAAAATTGTCTACAAATTTTAGTGTCTAAAAATATATTATTCAACAGTAAGGAGTATTCAAACATTAGACTTCAGGAAGCCAAATAAACTGAAACTAAAAGATAACCTGTCTAATCTCAACATATTTATTCTGTAGCATTTCAGCTGCCTTTTCAGACAACCTTGGATGGCAGCGACTCCTGTAATATTCAATATACCTAGACAAGGCATAAGTAATAAAAAAAAGTTAGCACACACTCATGTCTTCAAATGGAACACGTTACTACAAGTAATACCTCTTGGTAGCCAGTTTTCTCCTTCATAAACATCGGTATTTTTTGATGCTGCAGCTCCACTAGCTTGCACTTTGATGATATGTGGCCAGCAATAAGCTGCATGCAAACTTAAAATTTTTAGTTACATGATTATTATTTTCAACATGGTAGTCATACTTAACATGGTAGTCATACTTAACAGTCTGTGCATAAGAAAGAAAGAAAGAAAATAAGCAATGGCTGCTAAAAAACATAAATGGTAGTCGTTATCATATTCCGGCAAGAGTTATAAGTCAATATACATATCAATAGAGATACTCCAGGAATGATTTTTTCTCGAAACGTTCACCTTTCAGCAAGTACGCACAGTTTTTAACTGCTACAGAATTATCTACTTTTTCCATGTTTAATATTCGAGGAAGCAGAGTCAATGCTGCCTGAGCTTTTCTACAATTGAGTATGTACAATTTGATAGAGACGCAAGGACACTAATACTGGTAACACATTACTCAATTTTGCATTTAATCTAATTTTCTTATTTCCTGTATTTTACTATCAGTCAATGCGCTGGTCTTGTTATTAGTAAGATTTTATCCCATTGAGCATGTTTAATGCAGAAATCAAGAAGCTACTAGACAATGTTACTGATCTGCAAAAATCTAATTCTGAGTGTATTTACTGCCTATTTCCATGGCATACATAACGAAATTCTAGCACAAGAGGTCACAAGAATAATATTATATATTGAACACGTAATTTTTTCCACTACTACTATATGAATCATACATGTTCATTTAGTCTTAATTGTCACTGATTAACTACAGAGGTTAGTCATGCATTGTCATGTGTACATGTCCTTTTTTAGTTATTCCTAGAATATTGATGTCAATTAAAAATAATGAATAATATATATATATATATATATATATAACTATAATATATGAATAAATATGGTATACTTCATCACCCATTTGCAAGGGTTTGGATAAGTCAATTGATTGATTGAAAATACAACAATATCTACTTTTGATTATAACGAATTCACAAAGTTGATCCATTCAACCAAACTCACATATACAACATGCAATTTCAAGAATGACAAACAGAATAAAAGCAGCCATGTATCAAACCCTTTTTAAAAGTCAGATAGTAATAATTTTTCTACATGTAAAATCCATACCTTTCTTTATGAATTCTGGTCTCGACCGAATTGAAAATCCATCCCTCCTTGGAAACCCACTGTGTACTTCTTCACATAATCACTCAGCATGCGCTAATTTTCAATGCAAAATACAAATAAATCGTCTAATTAGGACTATATAATATTCATGCCATAGAAAAAGAAAAATAAAGCAGTGCTAAAATTAACAAGCAAGAGCCTGCAAAAATCGTGCAGTGTATCTATTATATACCAAAGTACATATCGATGCATATCAGAACAAATTAGGACTCTGATCCTTGTTTAAAAGGCTTTGTGATATTATTATTTTAACTCAAAAACCTCATATTAAGCAGTATATCATGTTCTGAACATAACTAAACAAGCATCATGACACAATAACACTAGTTGTCCAACAAAAATTTAACGAATTAAATAAAAGTTTCAGCTTCACTTTCCGGAATGTTATATAGACCATCAACGTAACATCAACTCTGGCTAATATCCTCAGAATGTGGTGCAGCTACTACTACAGAAGCGCTATCAGTCATAGCATGCTCTTACTCTCTTATAGGTCATGTAACTGCAAGTGCTTGTATCTTCAAGCTTTTGAATGAGCTTTAGGATGTATCGATCGTTAATTTATCAGTTTCCTGAAACAAATGTCCAATACTGAAGATAATGACACGTCTCACTAAATTCAATTGCAAACAGAAGCAACAATAAGAAAGCATCCTAATTGACCCATTGCCCAAGCTAATGAAGAACCCCTGATCCAGCTACCGCAGTAACTGTATGGGCACTAGCAGTAAACACTGTACCTTGGGGAAAAAATCGTTGCAAGAGATCAGTGTCATTCGTTGTGTAGGTGAAAGGCTTATCCAGTTGAAAATTGATTCAAGTATAGATGTGCCGAGATCCACTTAACCATGTTCATAGCCATATCAAATAAGATTGTTGACGGTTTCCACAGGATTAACCCAATTTCAGATCTTTACACTTTATGTTTCTATAAATTGATCACGGTAATGATAATGTGTTTACATCTGAAAAGGGAAAAGCATGTTGTACAACAACAGAGGTAAACAAAATGAAAATTTCCTAGAACAAAAGGGAGCGCTGCTTGATACCTGGAGCATACTGCTTCGTATCCCTGTAACTTGGTCTACCAGTTTTGACTGACATATAGCAGAAGACTATATTAGATACTGGAGATATTTGAAACTAGAAAACAAGTACACATCTATAATGATTACTAGCATAAAAATGATGGTGAAAGGAAAAGTTTTCTTTGAACAGTCTTTACATATGAGCCATTGTACTTTAGTAAACCATCGCTCATACTACTCCTCAAACAACTTCAAGTACTGTTTTAAAATACAAACAAGTCTTCATTCTTTTTATAATACAAAAACTTAAAATATGGATTGCAAGATAAACATATCCAAAGCGCTAAACCAATTGATTAGTCAATGGACTCAAGTACTATTACACATCTAAAATTAGCTTGCGTAATTCGTACGGATGCAAACTACTTGCAGGTTCTTAGAGTCACCAAATATAAATTTTAAATCACCAATAACGAGCTACAAAATATAACTGCAATTTGGGGAAACAATTATCATACTGAACCTTACTTGATTCATCTTGTAAATATTCTTGTACAAAAGCAACTAAAATTTAGCATTAAGGAAATGAATGATTACTTGAGAATCTAATAGCAGAAAGCATACAATCTCTTCAGTTGTTTAATTTCGTTTGCCCGCTTTTAAATTTTGATGTCTCCGCGAGTTTAAGGCGCAAGCCAACGCCATGCATATTTTATTTTATTCTTGACCAGAGTAATAACAGCAGCCAACTTCTAAACGCCTTCGAAAATTGCAATTAATAATCATATTTCTTGTAGTCTGAGAAAAAAATAAACTAAACGATAGGGTGGAATATTGAGATGAAACTAAGCTAGTTATAATGTAAATATCATTTAGACACAAGTGTAGTGTCGATTGTATTAATATTGATAAAATCCAAAGCTGTACTACAAACCAAGTAGGAAGGTTGTGGACAAAAGTGGTGTAAACTGATGTAGTTGCACTGATCGGCTTGATCCGAGCTGTTAACACAATGTAAACATATATGCTTATACATATACTAGCTGAATGTGTGTGTATATATACAGTACTGACAAATATATCATTGAGTAATGCATAAGGTCACCAAGTATGAGCTGTTATATCACTGCATCAGTGTATCGCTTAATATATACACAGCAGCATGTAAATGGATGACAGAATGCCTTTCCATAAAATTTCAAAATATATACACAGCAATCCATCATCCCAAAAATATATAATTGACACATACTGAAATGAAGCAAAACTTCAAAATTAATCCACTTGACGGATGTAAAGTTTCACAAATAGTCGTAAATTTCTTTATCTATAAACCATGTCAATATATAGCAGTGCTATAAATTTCTGGGTTTATAAGCCTGCCAATGAATTCGTCATCTTTATTTTTACAGCGTTGTATAATGAGATACTTATTGACTTCATATTTTTATGGAAGTAATAAACAGCGATGGTACGTTCCTATTCGATAAATTAAACATTATGTTGAATTACGAGGGAGAAATTAATGAATCAGCCAAGTAAGATACTTCCGAGAAAATTAGGTACCTGTACCAATGTTGATCTCTACTCTTTGGCCATTTAATAGGTGGTTTGCAACCAGGTGGAGGAGGTGCTAAACATTGCTGCCTATCAAATAGTGGTGGGCAATGCCTTTCCATAAAACTCAGTCTGCAGTTTCCATATCTTCTCCATCTCAGTGAAATATTCATATATTATGCCTAGAAGAGTGTAGTTTCTTAAAAGTAGCAAGATTATTTATGATGAGATTTTAATATCCAACGCCTAAACAGAATAAAACAATATAACTATGCTATTGACAAGATGACATAAGGACAAACAGATCTAATATTTCTAAAAAATTTGTTAGTTATTTAAGGAGGAAAAAGCATAGCAATACAATGAAATAATTCCCCTAACACTAAGACCTGTGAGACATACGACTAGCATTTAGTGAACATCTAACATCTCTTGAACACAACTGAAGCATATTCAATAATTGAATGTGCAGTAACGTTAGGCAGTTGGAACAGAACCGAACAAACGCAAATAATCTGTAACATTTCTTAAGAATATAATATGAGATTTAACGTAGTATTCTTTAGATCATATGTTGTACATACATATACTAAACAATGGATATCTAATATGTATTCAATACTTATTTTACTGATTTATATCTTTGAAAATTTTGTATCAAACATATTATTTTGGGCCTTCCGAATAGTGAAGAAAAAAAAGATTATTATCACCAGAAGATTTTTCATGACTGAAGAGCTGTTTCGCTTGGTTAACCTAAACTTCAACACATTGTATGATATAATATACAAAAAAGAACAGAAAAATATTGTGGTTCTTATTATTAAAAAAAGGGTCAAAATATAATAAATTAATTAACATTACAACCTTTGGGTCCGTGCATGGTGTATAATCTTGATAGTCAATGCCACACTCAGGAAAATTTTGAGAATTTATCTGAAGTGTTGATTCTGTAGATTCTTTTTTGGTATACTTAAAAGATCTAGCATCTGGATTAACTTAACTAGAATTATATGTGCAACACCATTGACAGTAACAAAAGTAGAATACTTAATGATGTGGAATCCTAAGGTTTGGGGTATCAATATTTTAGCTTATGAGTTTCAGTTTATCTCATGTTGCTCCCAAATTAAATGCTTGTGGTTTGAAACTGAATTTTACAGTTATCTCCGTTTTTATGCACACCAACAAGCAGAAATGGCCTATGGGATCATTTGCAGTTCCTAGATAATAACTCAATTATACCTTGGTTAGTTGATGCCGATTTAAACTATGCCATCTACAACACCGATAAGATGGGGTTTAACAACTCAAATAAAAATGTCGCTTTTCGCTATAATAATAACTGATGTGGAGTTAATGGGCACAACAATGTTATTAACAGCGCCTGGAACATTTCAACCATTAGTAACCCACTTTTCAAGTGGCTTTATAAACTTAACAAAAGGATGTCTAGAAGAACGGAATAAAGGAAATACCTACATTCATGACATGGCGGAACAGATTAGAGCCAAAAACAGTGATATGTATTTTCAGCTTTTAGCAAATCTTCGCAATTAATTCAGCATTACAAAGATGGTTTACTTGAACTGAAGCGATTAGCGCACACCCAAGCTACAGAGAATACGCTTATATCTGCATTTTTGGAACATCGTCATTATATTTTCAACAACTTAAAACATTCATTTTGACTTCCTGCATGATCTTCTGCGCGAAATTCAGTTATCCTTGACCACAATTCTGTATCAATTATATATGTCTGAGAAATGTTGTCAACTTATGCTTAAAGACTCATATATATTAATCATATACATTTGGAATCTTTTTGTACAAAATTTTGAAAATCATTATTTCTTTGAACTCAAATCTATGCAGATGAGACTATACATACAAAATTATATAAATATACTTGAAACTAGGCACCCTCATATTTCCAAAAGTCTGGTGCACAGGACAACAATATATTTTGAAATCTCTGTGCTTGAAACTAGATGCATACCCTGACATTATAACATATTTATATTTGCAGGTCGCATACGAGATTTAATATACTTAAGAATCAAGCATGTGAAACCTCTCATCGAAAACACATACACTGAAATCTGTTACCCTCTGCGGAATACATTTCTAAAATTATTTGAAGGCTTGCACTCTAAACTGCTATATTGAGTTTCTCAATAACTCAGACATGAGAACTATATACGTGATTAAAGTTTTATGTACTCATTCATATATCATATATTTTATAATTTAGAGGATCATGCATATAAATTAAAATCAGAAATATTAAACAGAGCTGAGTGTATCTAGAAAATTTCAATATGTCCCACCCCTTGTAACATCCAGAATTTCATTCTCTTGAGGAAAAATATATGTTACCTTCAAACTTTTTAAAACATAGATTTCGAAATTCTTTTGAAATGGGGCTTGACAATTTAAAATTGAAATCGGATAATAATTTGATATTGGATCCTCAGAGCAAAATTTGAGCATAAGTTGACATATAATTACTAATTAAATTCACTGTGGAAGATGGCAACACAAATTTAATCAATTTTATATCAATTTTAGAAAGTACCAGCTCCCATTTTCATCCTACCATAAAATAACAAATACAATTAGCTTATGAATCATGTTACTGTAATTTTGACAAAATTCAACTCATAATCCTAAACCATATTTGTGCATTCTAAACTTCAGCAGTTCTTCTCAATACTGTGCTGATGTTAAAGTTCTATTGTTGGTTTATATCCACAGAACTACCTAATAACATCATAATTCTATTGTTGTATAAAAATGTTCCAGGTTACTAGACGCGCACACTAAAAATGGCACAATACATAAAGCAAAATCACAAGGATTCATATGCTATGTACAACACACATTTGCCAACACTGTTTTCCCATTTTTCAGTTCAGAAATAGTTACTGTGGAATAAAGCTTTAGCCAATGCCTTAAGTGCTTTATCGTACGATACGAAACCCATACAGTAAAGGCTTATATTACATAATCAAAATTTTGACACCAGTAAGATGCACACGTGCAAAATAAATACAGTTTATAATACCTACCTTAAGCAGGGTGAGAGCAATATGTGTATGGTTATTAATATAAATACAAAATTCACTTCAAACACTGTCAAAGAAATAAGAATTCAACATTCAATGAAATGAAATAAGGACATAAAACCATTAAAATTTAATTCAATATTAAATGTAGAAAATGTTGTACTTCTCAAGCTTGGAAAAGCTTAGAAAATGTGCTTGTCAGCAATGATTTGAAAAGCTGTCAATTAAACAAATCAAAACAGCATGTTAAAGCTGTCAAGAGGCACCCTACAGTTCTGATTAACAAAATATTTATAAAAAAAAAATTACACAAACCTGAGCAATGCAGCAGTTGAGAATTGCAGCATTTCAATAATAACAAGCGACCTAGTATGACCATATTAAGAAAATGATATGCATATTAAGAACACATCACCAAGGATATGGATATTAAGCAAATGATACAAAGTATAAAATAAAAGCAACATATATTGAATTGCAAGCAGCAGTCTATTTAATTTAGTATACTCTACTAAAGACAATAATCATTTCTGTTGTGCTATTGACAATTAAAATAGGTAACCTGGCACCTCAATATCACTGACTTGTTTGGGACACTTTGGTAATATAGGTTATAATATCCCGATCCATATATTCTTCTTAGAATCAGAATTTTTTACCGTTCGTTGTTCTTTGTACTTTTCTCTAGGAAGGTAATTACTCTTACAAAAGAATCAATCAATGAGTTATACTCAGATAATGTTCTCAGTACGTTATAAACTGTGACAGAAGATATAAACAAACAAACTGAAGCCAACAAACTGAAATGACCAAGAACAACCTAAAATCGAGTTCGCAGATTTAATGATCGCTCAATGATTTAAAGAAGAAAATAAATCGTGTTCGCTGTTTATACCTAGAATCGAGTTCAATATCACATGAAAAAATCGCTCTCCGCCGTCGACTTCGAGATCGAGGAAGGTGCGTTGATAATCGCACATGAGCTTCTGCGAACCAGGGATCGAATTTCGACATGAGGGAATGGCTATTGAAGAGAGTTGGTGAGTGGAGAGGGGATTTGGGGGGACTGAATTATCGAGTGGAGAATGAAATGAGAAGGAAATTTTAGCGGCATCGAAATATTAGAGGGAAGCGTGAAATCTTGACCGCCAAATTTTTAGGTCATTGTTTACTATTGCATTGCCCTAAGCTGTATTTTACCACTTGGAGCTATGTTTTATTCTAAATAATGACTAGCATACTTAACAATAGCAAGTTAAAATTTCGTGCAATCCTTGTTGCTTTTAATAGAACATTTTCTTGTAGTGTGCTAATTATTACAAATTCAAAACAAATCTTAATGGGTATATGGTTAAATCCAGAGCACGCCTTCGGATTAAATCCTAACCCCGTACGTGTGTACTTCAACATAGCCATTTTATTTTAAAATAACAGAAATGCATTTCTTATATCCTAAGAAATGGTTGTGTATTCACAATGATCTAACCTAGATCAGTTGATGATGATACCACGATTACTAGGTTTAGGATCCTTTCCATTTCGAGGAGCACAGGAACCGTTCTAAATAGCTTGGGAAGGTAGCTGTGGCGGTGCAGATGTTGCAGGTTTTTTAACATACTCGGGTAGCTCTCCACGTCTAACCTGTTCTTCGATGAGATCACGCAAGTGTCTGCAATCGTTGGTACTATGACCTTCCATGTAATGAAACATGCAGTGCTTTCTTGATTCACGTTCTCTTTGGGTCGGCTCCCTCCTAGGAGGCTTAGGAAAGGGAAGAGTTCCCCGTACATTGAGGTATATGTCCAATTGTGAGGAATTGAGCTCGGTGTAGCTATCATACTTGGGCTCCCTTCGGAATCACACATTCCTGTCATTCTTTGCCGAGACTGTCACTTTACCCTTGTTTTGGACAACGGTGGACGGTCCTCCATCCTTTGTAGCAAGTATGTCGAGATTTTCCATCTCGATGTTAGCATCTTCTTATCAGAGGAATCTGTCTACTTCAGAGTAGAAGTCTCCAATGTCTCCGGGATGGTCCCTCTAAAGGGAAATTTTGAAGTCTGTTCGATCCAAGACTCCCGCCATGGCGGCCATGAGCACCATCGATGGTTCAGGTCGATCAACTGATGCTACCGCGTTGAATCTTTCTAAGAAGGAGCATAAGTTCTCGCAGGATTGCTGCCTGATGGATTTGAGGAACATAATGCTCTTCAGTCGAGACATGTAAACTCTGAACTGTTCAATGAAGCGGGTGACCAACATATTCCAACTATTTATTGATTCAGTTGTTAGTTGTTGAAACCACATGGAGGAGACATCGGTTAAGAAAAGAGGGAAGCATTTGGCCATGACATTGACCGATGCTGATAATACTTCCATATGGCGCATATATCGCATGAGATGTATGGTTGGATCGGTCCTGCCGTTGTAAGATTCCAGGACCGGAACCTTGAAGTCAGGCGAGTTGTGGGAATTCCTGATTTCACGTGTAAATGGACTGCGATAGATGTTATCCACGCCTTGTTGAGAAGTAGTGCCTCGGGTGAAGTGCTTAATGACGCTAGCGATTTGGTTTCCATCTCCAAGAAGTTGCTGCCACGAATCCAATTTGGCACCGGGGACATAGGCGAGAATACCACTACGGGGTGGAAGCATGCCCTGAGTTCTTGGGGGCAGTTCGATGTGGCCTATGAGTGGAGGTGGTCCCCAGCGATGGTTGTTGGTTCAAGATTGACTGGGACCTCTTGGTCGACATGTGAGTTAGGCCGAACCATGTCCATGCCGATAGGATTGGACCGGTTTGGGTGAGCGTTATCAGCTCGGGGTTCGGCATTTCCTCCGCTTGGGGAGATATCAGAGTGGTTTCCAATAGCGTCTCCCTCCGTCCAGTTAGGACTTGGTATGGTAGAGTGATCTTGGAGAGACAGAGGGTTGCTGCCCCCAGCCCCTCTTGTTTCGACATGCTTGGAAGGCTGGGTGGGGAGGAGCATAAGTCTGGTTTGTGGTAAGATGCCGGATTGGACCAGAGGTCGCATTGAACCTTAATCTGGTCGATCCGGAGGTTTCATCGATCGATCTGATCTAAGACTCGGTCGATCAAGAAGTGAAATTGGCCCAGGTGGAAGAAGAGTCGTAGAACTATCTGGGGATTGGATTTCATCGACTTGAAGGTTAGTTAGTGCCCCAACTTCGCCTGGTGTAGGAAGTGATGCTTGGTTGCTCGACCTTCCATACATCAGAGCGAGGAAATCATTCAGCATTTCCTGCTGCTTTGAGAGGAGTTCATCTTGGTGTGCCATCTGAGTTCTAAGTTCGGCGAGAACTCCGTCCATCTTGTCCCTAGTCAAGTATCGGGACGGTTCTTCATGAGAGGAAGCCTCCTGGCTTGCCTCCGTTGCTACGTCTGCTGGACCAATAGGTTGAGCGTGGGAAGGTGTTGCATCCTTCTTCCGTTTTTCCATTGTTTCTTCAGGAACTACCGAGGGTGGTTATGCGAAGGTTCATCGCCCCCGTCCTGGTGCGCCAAAGTGTTGACGTCAAAAGTTGGTCTAGTGACAGTCAACCCCCAAAGCATGTAATCCACACACAATTATAATCACAGAGTGCAAGAAAAAAGAGTAAATGCGGGAGACACGCAATATTTTTAGAGTGGTTCGGCTTCAACCAAGCATACGTCCACTCTATAATCTCTGTTTACACTGTTGATTACAGGTTACAGTTATTTTGATAGAAAGAAAGTAGAGAATGAAGTGATTTATACACAAAATCCTTGTGTTATGAAGTTGAAGAGTCGATGAGCCGATTGGAATGATATGTGGCAATCATCCGTTCCAGGGTCGGCCACGTGGTACTTTATCCAGAAAAGTAATTGTAGGCTGCGGGACCTATTCTTCTGCCGAGGAATAGTTCTCCTCGGTAACTGCGGCGTGCGTGGAGCTCAGAACTTGGTGTATGAACAACAGAGTAGGTCACCTTCGCGGTTATCAAGGCATACGTGACCTTGGAATCTAGAGTAAGGGAAGTTGAATAGGCCCAGTTTAACCAATAAAGCAGCCTTGAGAATCAGGCTTTGTTGTGTAGTGTAGGAGATGGATCATCATCGTTGTGGGTCAATCAACTGGTTCGATCGACCCGATCTTCGAGCTCCAATCCATTTGTTGGAGAAGTGTACTTCTACTTGGGAATTTCTGATCTAGGTCGAGCCATGTTTTGATCGACAGAGATACCAATCGATCTGGAGAGAAATGGTCCAATATTGAGTTTTGACGGCTTTTACCAAAAAGTTAGTCAACAATTAATTAATTAAAATAGTCTCAATTAAGTAATAAATCATAATAAATACTTAAATAAGGTTATTAGATAATAATTAACATTTACCAATTATATAAATATAATTAATTTTCTTAATTAAAACTTAAGGACAAAAACTTAATTTTTTCATAACTATGTAGTAATTACTCTGTTTAATTAATTGAATAACCATTAAATAAATAAGTAAATAAATAAATGTTAATTCCTTATTTAAACATGAGATAAGTTTTGAACCTATTTTCAAAACATATTAAGGTAAGAATATATTTTAGTAGCAAAATCAGTTCATTTCAACGAACTACACTTATAACTACTATTGCTTTAAAACCCATAATTTTAAATTTTGTTTTTTGATCCAAAATAACTTCAAAACCTCAACATCAATATTTAAACGACTTAATAACTTATAAATAAGTTTCTGAATGCAATGATAAGGATCCTGAAATCTAAATTAAAGTATTTCAATGCATTAAAGTACGGTAAGAACTTTTAAACTTAAGGATCTTGATGTCTCAAACTACACATTTTAATACTTGTCTTAATACAATATAGGCAAGATACCAAACATATGTTTGTATCAGTTCCATATACATAAGCAAAGAACATAACTTGTTAACTAAATTAAATTAACTTCCATTTTCAAGACCATGTCACAACATATATACCTAATATACACGCACATACACATGCAAATCAACATCATATTTACCAAATCAAACCATGATTCAACATCCAAGTATTCAACAAAATCAAAGTTAGAAATTATATAATCTAATAAGTTTTACTCACGTTAATGTTAAGTGTTTCTAACCATAACCTACTTAAACCCAAACATACATCCACTTGAGCTTTCAATGACCTTGGATCCATAATTTTGGCCTCGAAATTTTAAATTTTAGCTCGGCTTATAAAGGATGAGGCTCGGCCATGAGGATATGTTATAGTTTTGGTGCTTGTTTGGCAAAAGAAGGAAGTAAAAAAAAGTTTTTAAATATAATTTTAAGAAGTTTAACAATTGAAAATTTATTTTTTAAATTCAAAAAAGGCATGAATGGAAAGGCTGAATTTTGAGAAGCTTGAAGAAAAAAAGAACCGAGAGAAGGTAGAAAATTATGCATTTACAAAAAATTTACCAAATACCGCCTTACTTAAAAATGTACCATACCTCCCTCCGTTATGTGGCACCCCAACCCCTTCCATACACTTCCTTCACATGCCCTCCTCCCTTCCATGGTTCATCCATCCATTTTAGCATTTAGGGAACATACTTATTACTTACGTACAAATATAAAAAAGAAATAAGTACTTAAAATTCTCTTTTCCTCTTGAACATTTAAAAACTAAATTTGTTTAATGTTTAATCATTACTTTATTCAGATAACAAACTATGTTTAACACTAGTTTAGGTTTATTTACTTACGTACATTTCTTCTATGATTTTTTGAAAACTTTTTAGAAACTATTACAGAATCAAAATCAACATTTTTAAAAACTCTTTCGTTCAAATTCTTATTTTTCTTTGAACTATTTTTCCATATACCAAATTAAAAACTATTTTTCTTATCATTCAGTATAAATAAAAAGATGGTATTTTAGTTAAAAATACATTATTTTTAATATTTGAAATTAATTAAATATCCCCAACAAAGAGATAAAATTATAGATTGTTACACAGTGGAGAAGTAGGCTCCTTTATTGATTATTTAATCCTTGGTAGTTGCAAGAAATTTTATTTAAATGTGTAAAGATGTTTTAATTTTCGTTATATGGTTTCCAGTCCGATTCTCCTTCTTCGTCGAATACGGCATCTTAACTAATGGTTATCTTCGCGCTATCGAGATTGTAGAGCTTATAGCTATTGGTGTTGACTTCGTAATTAATAAAGATGTAAGTCTCACTTTTGTCATCTAGATTGCTCTAATTCTTGTCCAATACATCAATATGAGCTATGGTTCCAAACTTTCTTAAATGAGAGATGCTAGGATTTTTCCGCTACATCTTATTATGGTGATTCTCCCTACACACTTCTTATTGGAGATCAGTTTGACAAATAAATAACGCATGCAACTATATCTACCTAAAACTCTTTTGGCACCTCTTTCTTTTGTGTATGCTCCTCATCGTATCAAGTATAGTCCTATTCTTTTTTTCTTTTGCTCCATTTTGTTAAGTAGATCAAGGCACCATCAATTATCGTCGGATTCCTTTATCATCACAATATTTTTGGAATTTTTTGATGTAAACTCTCCTTCATGATCAGATCTCATAGCTTTAATCACAATACCATGTTCCTTGTCAACATGATTTTTGAGCATCTTGAAGATCCGAAACAACTCTAGTCTTTCCTTTAAATAATATACCCATGTTTTTCTTAAAAAATCATCGATGAAAAGAAGAAAGTAGTTACTGTTTCTTATTGATAGCACGATCAAACCCGATGCATATGTGTGTATAAGTTCCAATGGTTTTTTATCTCTTGGGTTTGACTTCTTTGGAAAGCTCATTATAATACTTTTCATAATCGATCGAGATGACTGATGTAAAGTAGTCCTCTTACTATTCCTTCTTTGAGACCAACTCTAATCCTCTGAAATTGAAATGCCCAAATTGAAGGTGCCAAAGGAAAGAGGTATTAGTATAGTACATCTTAATAAAATTTACAATATCATTTTGAATTTTAAGACTTAACATTCTATATTTTGACATTGATGCCTTAACTATGAAGTTAAATGTGCCATTTCTTATAGAAAAGTTATTATCATTTAATCAAATGTCGTAGCCGTTTTCTAAGAGTTGTCCTAGGCTAATGTTGCTCTTTATGCTTGACATATAGCAGACATTCGAAATGAATTGATGCTCTACATTCTTCAATTGAGTGAGAACATATCACTTACCTTTCACCATCACTTTGGATTCATCTCCAAATTCCATGTTTCCCTACATCGATTCATCAAGCTCTATGAATATGCTTCTTCTTTTGCATATTGCTTGTGTCTCTATCTAAATATCATTAATTATGCTTCACCTCTTTCATTTTCCATGTAAGCCAGCCGTAAAAAACCATCATCTTGACTTCTTACTTCAACATAATTGGCATTCTCTACAATTAATTTTTTTGGCAAGGCCAACGGGGTTGAATGGACCCCTGCCACTTTATTAATGCACCGAAGAAAGGTTGAGAATACAACACACACGCACAAGAAAACAAAGCAACACGGTACATCAACCACTAGAAGACAAACAGAGAACACATATTTACATTTTTTTGCTTCTTAAAGAAGCTGTAGCATGATTCCATGATCAAATGTGAATCCTAGTAACTTAAATCCATTTCGCAGATCCAATTTAACACATTTCTTTAGTTGATCACCATCCTTCGCTTCAACAGGATTAAAAATCCTTCTATTCCTTTCCCTCCAAATAGTTGATATGAATTTTTTAAGTGTAAAACATGATAGTCTACTCCTGCAACTTTTTTTGCTCGTTAGCTTACTCAATCTCCTCTATTCAGCTTTACTAGTTTGTCTAACACCCCTGCTTCCAATAATAGTCATGATATTACTCCATATAGGATAAGTTGTAGTGCATTCAAAAAATATGTGATCAACACTTTCATTCTGCAAACCGCACATCACACACTGCAAGTCAGTCTGCATACCCCTTTGATAAAGCTTGTCCTTTGTTAACACTGCTTTCACCAAAATTTTCCACAATAGCATGTTCTCCTTCTTACAATTATTATTGAACCAAATCTTCTTTCCCCACTTACAATTTGCCATTGACGCAAAGCCTAAAAGGTTTAGTGCATTGTTTTGATCCGATATGGCCTGTCATCAGCTCTCCACTGAGTGATCACTTCATTCGCATTATCCGCTTTTAGTCTACTTACGGTTCCCCATAGTTGATTAATGCGAGCAACACTAGTCACAGGTAAACATATTTTATCATCATGAATGTATTGACTTACGTTTGTATTCAAACTCAACCCTGTTACTTCAATCTCAAGGCTACTTAATTCTCGGCTTAGAATGAATCCTTCCTTCAACCAAGGATCATGCCATAAATTGATTAAAGGTGAATTGCTGACACTGTAAACAAAGAAGGGAAGAATACTCTCACGTAGTTTGAAAATGGACTTCCACGTCAACCTCAGATTTTTTGGCTGTTGCATAGTCCATAAGTCTTTAGATTTAACTACATGCTTCCAAGACCATTCGACCCAAACATTATCACTTCGCTTCGGCAAATTGTCAATATGCTTTATAAAAGCTGCCTTATTCCAAGTTCTCATATCTACTATACCTAAGCCACCTTTGCCTATAGGTTTTTCAACCAATTTAAATGCAGCAGGTGCGAGGTATCGACCATTCAGCCTACCTCTCCATAAAAATTTCATAAAGGCTGATCTGATTATGCTAATAATTTTTATGGGCATAAATGAACGTTCTTGACCAGTAAACCTGCATAGAGAAGATAATAGCTTTTATCAAAGTTAAACGCCCTCCTTGACTTAAAAGTCTTGTAGTCCAATAGTTCATTCTAGCCGTAAGCCTGGTATATAGAGGCAGACATTGTATTGTAGTTATCTTTGTAGTTGTGAGAGGAAGACCCAGATAGGAGATCGTGTCATTGCTTCTTTTCAATCCAGTTTTGTTGCATATTTCATTTATATAATCACTAGACACTCCAGCAGCTTTCACTTCAGATTTATCAGCATTCACCTTCAAACCTGTCATTTCATAGAACTTCGATAGCATGTCAAAAATTGAGTGGATAGTGCTTTCATTAGGGTTCACTAAAACAATAAACGCTTTTCATAGCGTTTCAAAAACGCTATTGTATCCTAACATAGCGTTTCAGAGAACGCCATGTAACGACATGCTATGTTAGACCTGCTGCCTTAAATAGCAGAAAAGAAACGCTATGAAAACTGATTTTTCTATAGCGTTTTACTTTTACTATCGAAAAAAAATGCTATAAATATACCATGTAATACTTTCTTTCTATAGCGTTTGCCTGTATGCTTCTATAGCGTTTGCTTTGTGTTTCTACAGCGTTCCCACTTTGTATTTATATAGCGTTTTCTGTACAATAGCGTTTTTTAAACGCTGTCGTCTATAATATTAATTTATAGGTTTTATTTACTACCGTTTTGGTTTATTACATATTTATGCGCACACAACATATTTTCACAAACAAATATATAAATTACAACGTAATATTTCATATATATCAATCAAATGACTTCTCATATACCAAAACATAGTACTTCGTACATATCATTCAAACAACTCTTAATATATTCAAACTTAATACTTCATACATATTGTTTTATCAATTTTTCCATGTTAATATATCATACAATTTTACCATCAGCAAGCTGCTCACAAAGCGGATAAATGGTAGATCTAATCTTGCTTTGCTTATCATATTTTCTTCTTAACATCAACAATAAAGATCCTGTAAGTGTCAATAAAAAAGGTATTAGTAGTCATTATATCATATACTCCCAGAGTAAAAGCAATCTAAAGGAGAAGAAAAAATAATAACATTAAAAATGCAACATTTTTAAATACAAAGCTAACCTTTTTGAACAAAACCACCTACAATGGCCTCCAACGCAGCAATGAAGTCTTCATTCACCAATTTAAACCCATCCCTGGAAACATTTTAAATCCTAGTTAATTTTTATAAAGTTAATAGTTAAGTCAAATTTTATAATACTTATTTGATTTTTATGTATCCTACTTAATTTCTATAAAATTTAGTTAATTTATTATTATTGTTTTCAAAATTGATTTAATTTACTGATATTATTATTCTATTATTATTATTATTATAAATCTAGTTAATTTTATATAAACCTAGATAATATTTGATAATTTATTATTGTTATTATTATAAACTAAGTTAATCATCATAATTGTTGTTATAAATTTTACAAACATAGTTTTTTTTATTGTACTTCGTTAATTTTTATACACTTATTTGATCCGAACAGTTTCTAAAAATGACTCTGTAACAACCCGCAAAATCAGAACCAATTTAAAAATTTTGTTTTAGAAAATTTTAATGAGTTTTGACAATATAGAATAATTTATTTAAATAATAATGATCACAAATTTGATTTAAATCGAAGTTAGAATGAATGATTTAATTTTAATTAACAAAAGAGTTAGAAATAACGCGGTAGTTTGAAAAGTCAAACTTGAACTTTGACTGACCGTACAGGATGCAAAATTTAACAGATTTTAGTGAAACCAAAAATATTAGAATCTATTTAAAAATATCTTTCTAACGAATCTGAAAAATCGAAATTTCATAGCGGAAATCAAAAGTTATGGCCAATTCAATTTTTAGAAAGGTCGTTGTAGAATATATAGGGCCCGAAAGGCTACTTTTCACATATATAGGAATTTGGACTCGAAACCACTTCCATTGAGTTCGGAATGACGTTTCTGCATTGAAAAACAGTAAACACTTATATATTTTGAGTTTCAAAAATTATTTGTTTAAAAAATATATTTTTAATATTAAATATATTGGCCTTAAAAATAGTCATTTTTCAAACGACCTCCGTTTTCGACGAAACCACTTTTGTTGGAACCGGAATGTCAAATTATTGCTAGGTTTCAATTTTCAGAATTTTTCGAATTAATATGTGAGCGTGGCGAAATAAAATGTGTTTTGACTATTTACAGTTAAATTTAAACGCCTTAAAAATAGCCATTTTTCGAACAGTCTCAGAATTCGACGAAAATAATTTTGTTGGATTCGTATCGTCATAAGAAAGCTAAAAATATTTTTTTTAGAATTTTCTGAGGTCGTATGTGGCCCCGGCACATTTAAATGTACGGTAGGAATTAAATAATTAATTTAATATTGTATTTTAAATTAAAACCGAAAATAAAACGTGTAGACATCAGAATTGGACATTGGGACATAGCCCATCGCGTTCAGAAGGCCTCAAAACGTTAAGATCGACAGTAAGCAGGCCCAAATCCGAGAAAGTTCAAAAATCCACTTTATTTCACGAAATTCGGAATTTAATATTAAAATAATATAAAAATCCGAAAACCCTAACCCTAATACTGTTCATGGCAGCCGCCGCCCAGAAAATCGATGGCCAGAATTGCTCCAACTTCAAACGCTAATATCTCCCAATCCGTTCGACGAAAATTGACGTATGACCTACCAAATCGAAGAGAATTCAGAGACCTTTCAATCTATACGGTTAAGATCGGATTTAGGTGCACGAATTTCACGAATTTTAGCCGAGAAAGGTCTGCGGTTTTTGTTGATTTGCGGGTCATAGGGGAGGCCGAGTTCAACGTGGTTGATGGTGTAGGTGGCTCTCGGCATGGCGGTGGCGGTGGTGGTGTTGGATCGAGGTTCGGTGGACTGGTGGGCCGCGCGCAAGGGGGAGGTTGAAGGTGGAAGATGGGTTAACGTGTTCGGCCGTGCGTGAGGAAGAAGGGTCCGATCCTTTTTTTTAATTATTTTATTATTTTAATATTTTAATTATCCAATGTTTGAAATTCAATAACTCTCTCATACGAGGTCCGTTTGACGAACCGTAAATTGCGTTGGGATCACAAAATTAAGAGCTTCGCGATGGCGCAGACCACACCTGATTCTGAGACAGTTGATTTTCAGCCAAAATTTGGGGTGAGAGTTCAAATCTTTATTATTTAATTAATTATTAATTTATTTTCCCTCATTAAAATAATTGTATGATGATGATGATTTAGTTCTGAAATGTTTTGTGTGTATGAATTATCGATTGTTGCTTGTGGTGTGCTTATTGTTCATGTTATGCTTAAATCCGTCTTTAAATTGTATATGTTATTGAGTTTAAATTGCAGTTGGAAAATTAAATCTAAATTTAGATTTAAAACATATTTTATTCAAATCTAGACGTTCTAATTTATTTTATTTTAATGTCATTTTCATTCTTCTGAAATGAACAAAGAAATGGAACGACAAACAAAACTTTATTTGTATTTGTTGATGTTACAATGAAATTTGAACGACAAATAAAGCGTACCTCTATTTGTTGATACTACAATATAATCGGAATGACGAAGAAAGAAAAAAAAAAACTTTTTTTTTTATTGGTTGATTTTACTATGGAAATTGAATGATAAATAGAATATTATTTTTATTTGTTTGTTTACAATAGACTACGAACAACGAATAAAATATATTTCTTTTTGTTTGCCTTAAAGGTTAACTAACAAAGTTCTCATTTTTGGTTGCATAAAAAGAAAACAAAAACTCTTAATTTTGTTGCATTAAAAGTTAACAAACAAAAATTCATATTTTTTGTCATTGAATAAAAATGAAACAAAAATTTATATTTTTGTCATTGAATATAGATGAAACAAAAATCCATACCTTTGTCATTGGGAAAAAAAATGGAAAAAAAAAAAGAAATTTTCCTTTTATTTGAATTGATGTGAAATATCAATTCAATGTTGATAAAAAAAGGATTGTGTTTTGTTTGCATTTCTCAAACAGAAATGTACGAAGGAATAAAAAGATTGTATTTTGTTTGCTTCCCTTGATGCGAACAAAATGACAAAATATAGATTTACATTTAAAATAAAAAGAATTATATTTTTCTTGCATTTCTCAATGCAACAAAATGTTTAAATAAAAAGAGAATTATATTTTGTTTGCATCCCTTGACGCGAACAAAGTATTGAAATAAAGATTTACATTAAAATTTATATTTTTATTTGTGTTTTCAAGACACAAATGAACTTGAAACTTACTTTTTATTTTTATTTTATTTATTTACATTTCATAATGTAAATATCACTTGAGAATAAAACTTACCTTTTTATTTATATTTTATAATGTAAATGTTACCTGAAAACTAAAACTTGTTTTATTATTTGCATATTACAATGCAAATGAGACTTGAAAACAAAACTTACATTTTTATTAACATTTCATGATGTGAATATAACTTGATGATAAAGCTATTTTTATTATTTGCATACTATAATGAAAATAGAACTTGAAAATAAAATTTACATTTTTATTTGCACTTTATAATACGAATATAACATTGAAATAAAACTTACCTTTTCATTTGCATTTTATAATGCAAGTACAACATAAGGATAGAATCTACTTTTTATATGCAATTTACAATGTAAAATAAAAAGTACATTTTTATAGGTAATTAGAAAGGGGATTTGCGATAAAAAATAAACTTACATTTTTATATGTAATTTATGATGGGATATATAATTGTAAAATAAAGTTTACATTTTTATATGTAGTAAGAAATTGAAAATTCGCATTGATATTAAAATAACACTTTGGTAAAGATATTGCATTAGAATAAACAGATAATTTTTGTCGCTTTTTCTTTTAGAATTAAAAACATATTTTGTCACCTTTTCTTTTTAACATAAAAAGGGTCATTTTGTCGCTTCTTCTTTTTAACATTTAAAGAACATTTTTATGTCATGTTTCTTTTTAGCATTAAAAGAAGCATCTTTGTTGTTTTTCCTTTTAGTAATAAAAAGAACATTTTGCTTTCATTTCTTATGATAATATTTTATCGTCATTTTGAATGCGGTAAAAATAGAATTGTGAATGTTGAATATTTTATTGTCATTTTGAATGCGGTAAAAATAGAATTGTGAATGTCGAATATTTTATCGTCATTTTGAATGCGGTAAAAATAGAATTGTTAATGTTGAATATTTTATCGTCACTTTGAATGCGGTAAAATTTGAATTGTTAATGTTGAATATTTTATCGTCATTTTGAATGCGGTAAAAATAGAATTGTTAATGTTGAATATTTTATCGTCATTTTGAATGCGGTGAAAATAAAATGGTTAATGTTATCATTTTTATCGACATTTTTGGTGCGATAAAAATAGACAATGTTAGTGATTCATTTTTATCGACATTTTTGGTGCGATAAAAATAGACAATGTTAGTGATTCATTTTTATCGACATTTTTGGTGCGATAAAAATAGACAATGTTAGTGATTCATTTTATCGACATTTTTGGTGCGATAAAAATAGACAATGTTAGTGGTTCATTTTTATCGGCATTTTTGATGCGATAAAAATAGCAATGTTAATGTTACATTTTTATCATCATTTTAGATGCGATAAAAAGAATATATTTTTGTGTTACATTTTATTGTCTTTCTAGAGACAATAAAAAAGCATAAAATTAAAGAATTACAATTTTATGTAAAATTGCTTTCATTGAAAAGAATAAATATAGAAGACGAGACTTTTGTTGTTAATAATAAACAATGAAAAAGGGAACATTTACATTTTGATGTAAATAAACAATAAAAAGAAAAATTACATTCAAAATGTAAGTTAGAATAAAAAGGACATTTTGTTAAGTAAAAATGTAAATTACAATAAAAAGTATAGAAATAAAGATCACATTTTTATTGACCGTTTATAGGCAATAAAAGGAATACAATTAAAAGAGACATTTTTATCGTCGTGTTATATATTGTGTAATACACTGCCATTCACAAGTTACCCGACTTGTGTATGTGATTGGGACGATAATTTTCACACATCGCCCAAGTGCACAAATTAGTTTATCATTTGCTTGATTGGTTGAAAACCCCACACGGGTGTTGGGATGAAAATTTACCTACACTAATCCCAATATTTAGTTGTATGTTGATCGTTAGATCGACAGTCTGTGATGAGCATTATTATTTAATTTTAACGCTTACACAGTGGAAATTTACACTTTGGATGTAATGGATGACTTGATGATTATACTGTTATTGTCATATATATGATGTGTGTGAAATCCATATAATCCAAATTATATGATAAATGGTTGAGTCGCATTTTGATTCAGATGTTCTTTTAAATAAGAATATTTTTACATTAGAAATTCTTTTTATTTGAATATATATATATATATATTTTAATTAAGTATATGTTAAACAAAGAATATTTGTAAAAGGTAAAAATCTTTTATATAAAGAATATTTTTAATGATTATCTCTAAAATACGTTTCTCTTATAATAATAAATATTTAAAGAGAAATCTTTTATTTAAGATTATTAGAATTTGCAAATCTTATTTTATGATATGAAATAAATTGAGATGTGAAGTGGATTTATCGTGGACGGTGTTTTTAAAGGACATTTCTCCTTTAATCCAATTTACATTGAAATTATTATTTGGAATTTATAAATCTATTTTATAGATTTAAAAAGAGCATTTCCTAAAAATCTAGTTTTCCAATTTAATATATATTCAATTGGGAATTAAGTGGAAAATTCGATTGGTAATAATCGAGATGGGCTTCTGTAATAGAAGACCGATATTATATATGGAATTTAAGAGGCCTTGCCATTATTCCATGTATATTGTTAGTCTGATACAGAAATTTATATCGATTATGTATTGATTGGATTTCTGTGGAATTCCATATTTTTAGAAATTGATTTATAGATTTTATTTTAAATATTTATCTTTGATAAAATTAATGAGAATCTTTTTAATTGAATATCTTATTAAAAAGAATATTCTGAGTTGGGATGTGACGAAATGTGTGATTTTCCAATATTTGTTTTTAATCCCAAATTACGCAAGTTATTCAGAAAGACCGGGTTTAACCCATTCTGAATAATCATCACGACGATCAAGAGTCGAAGATGAAGACGGTGACTGAAGACCGAAGGTTTTCACATCGTTGGGATGATGATGACTAGTATCTTGAATTGGGATTGGCCTTCCAAGGCAAGGTATTTGGTAATGATCGTCCAAACGCATTTGGAGATCGACGGACACGATGTTTCGCTCAGACCCAGAGCGGACTTGTAAATGGATTGCGTGTCTGACATTGTATTCCTTTCTACTGTATTTGTTGAACGCTACTGATTATATATTTCTGTTGGTGGTGAAGAATTTATTCTTTACTTATCACCCTTCTCTAAGACGTATGAGCTTAGAGGTTATATATATATTGGTAGATGATCAATGATATGGTAGAGTCTGACAATGTGGCATGCTAAGATGCAATTGATCAAGGCTTTGTTGAAAAGCAGGCCTTGTGGTTGATGATCAAAGCACAGTCTATTTAGGCATAGCTTTGTGTATATCGTGACTTCGCGAGCCTCACAGCCCGGTAGAGTCTAAAACGGGAGAAGGGAACGCAGGGAGTGCGCACGTTTCTTTCTAGCTAGAGTGGTGCCAGGGACCTACCAGCGCTGGCATTTATTCATTGTGGTTGTTGGATTTTTCGAGGCCTCGGGTTTATGCGGTCGCTACTGGCCGTAGTATAGGTCCAAAAGGACCGGGAAGCGTGTGTTCAGGAATTGCCAATCCACAAAAGTAAGTGTGGACCGGCCCTGCAGGATCCAAGGGTTGGACAGAGTACCAATCCTGGGGCATTGCTAGAGTGTCTCGAATCGGTAAGGATCTCCTCCCTAGCCTTGACTCAGATGGAAACCCAAATTTCCAATACGACATCACGCGGTTTTGATTGTATACCTATATATGGCGACATAGTGGGATGGGGCACTCATGCCGTCTAGGATTGATATATTTACTTTGATGTATTTCAAATTGGCTGCACACTATTATTATGTAATACCGTGTTTCTCGTATCAAGCATCTTTTGATCATTATAAGGTAAAACCCTATCCTCCGGTTTGCGTTGCATTGTGTGATGGGACTTGGGTCTTATAATGGTTTCATTTTTCAGAAAAAGCATTGCGTTATTTTGACGATTTACTTTAGTCATGCACTGGCAATCCAATGGAGTAAACCCGTTCCGCGTTAGCGGCGTGGTCCTGTGATTAGCCTTATTATTAATTAAGGTTAGTTTAAGAATTCTCACACCAGTCCCACGACTGACCTGTAGTTTGTTTCACTTTGCAAACTCGGGTGCCCTCTTTCCACACGGGCAGTCGAGTAGCTTTTTTGCAGATATAGTTAAGCAGGATCCTGGATTGAAGATTGAAGCCGGGTCCAGAATATTGATGGCCTTCCGCTGAGATTAGTTCCGCTGCAATGTATTTAATTTAATTTAAATTTTTCTTCCGCTGTATTATTTATCGATGTACTCTGATATGTATATTCTGTACTCTGATGTAACATTCATTATAGTGTTATAAAAGTCTTCTGTTATCTGTTGTAATGTGTTGTATGCCCAAAGTTAAAGTATTCGTAGGTTTCCACTTTTTGGGTCAGACCTGTGTGGTTTATGGTCGATTCAAAGGGCGGGAATTTGCGGGTCTTTACAGTTGGTATCAGAGCTTAGGTTAGCTCAAATCTTTGGGGTACAACTCGTTAGAACTGAACAAAAGACTCATCAGAGATTGGATTAGTAATGTCCAATAAGAATACTCATTAGAGATAGGATCAGCAGTATCCTAGAATGAGTAAACTCGTCAGAGATGGGGTTAGTAATGCCTTAGAACGAGTTAAGAGTTACGAATTCATAATTAACGTATTTTCGATATATATAATCTATTCTTTGAAATATGATTTTTATAAATATAAAGTTATATATATTTTGAAAAGATAATTAACCATTAAAATTTATAATTAAGATAGTTAATTTTACAATTTTTAGCTACGTTCCTTTTCGAGGACGAAAAGTTTTTAAGTGGGGGCGATTGTAACAACCCGCAAAATCAGAACCAATTTAAAAATTTTGTTTTAGAAAATTTTAATGAGTTTTGACAATATAGAATAATTTATTTAAATAATAATGATCACAAATTTGATTTAAATCGAAGTTAGAATGAATGATTTAATTTTAATTAACAAAAGAGTTAGAAATAACGCGGTAGTTTGAAAAGTCAAACTTGAACTTTGACTGACCGTACAGGATGCAAAATTTAACAGATTTTAGTGAAACCAAAAATATTAGAATCTATTTAAAAATATCTTTCTAACGAATCTGAAAAATCGAAATTTCATAGCGGAAATCAAAAGTTATGGCCAATTCAATTTTTAGAAAGGTCGTTGTAGAATATATAGGGCCCGAAAGGCTACTTTTCACATATATAGGAATTTGGACTCGAAACCACTTCCATTGAGTTCGGAATGACGTTTCTGCATTGAAAAACAGTAAACACTTATATATTTTGAGTTTCAAAAATTATTTGTTTAAAAAGTATATTTTTAATATTAAATATATTGGCCTTAAAAATAGTCATTTTTCAAACGACCTCCGTTTTCGACGAAACCACTTTTGTTGGAACCGGAATGTCAAATTATTGCTAGGTTTCAATTTTCAGAATTTTTCGAATTAATATGTGAGCGTGGCGAAATAAAATGTGTTTTGACTATTTACAGTTAAATTTAAACGCCTTAAAAATAGCCATTTTTCGAACAGTCTCAGAATTCGACGAAAATAATTTTGTTGGATTCGTATCGTCATAAGAAAGCTAAAAATATATTTTTTAGAATTTTCTGAGGTCGTATGTGGCCCCGGCACATTTAAATGTACGGTAGGAATTAAATAATTAATTTAATATTGTATTTTAAATTAAAACCGAAAATAAAACGTGTAGACATCAGAATTGGACATTGAGACATAGCCCATCGCGTTCAGAAGGCCTCAAAACGTTAAGATCGACAGTAAGCAGGCCCAAATCCGAGAAAGTTCAAAAATCCACTTTATTTCACGAAATTCGGAATTTAATATTAAAATAATATAAAAATCCGAAAACCCTAACCCTAATACTGTTCATGGCAGCCGCCGCCCAGAAAATCGATGGCCAGAATTGCTCCAACTTCAAACGCTAATATCTCCCAATCCGTTCGACGAAAATTGACGTATGACCTACCAAATCGAAGAGAATTCAGAGACCTTTCAATCTATACGGTTAAGATCGGATTTAGGTGCACGAATTTCACGAATTTTAGCCGAGAAAGGGCTGCGGTTTTTGTTGATTTGCGGGTCATAGGGGAGGCCGAGTTCAACGTGGTTGATGGTGTAGGTGGCTCTCGGCATTGCGGTGGCGGTGGTGGTGTTGGATCGAGGTTCGGTGGACTGGTGGGCCGCGCGCAAGGGGGAGGTTGAAGGTGGAAGATGGGTTAACGTGTTCGGCCGTGCGTGAGGAAGAAGGGTCCGATCCTTTTTTTTAATTATTTTATTATTTTAATATTTTAATTATCCAATGTTTGAAATTCAATAACTCTCTCATACGAGGTCCGTTTGACGAACCGTAAATTGCGTTGGGATCACAAAATTAAGAGCTTCGCGATGGCGCAGACCACACCTGATTCTGAGACAGTTGATTTTCAGCCAAAATTTGGGGTGAGAGTTCAAATCTTTATTATTTAATTAATTATTAATTTATTTTCCCTCATTAAAATAATTGTATGATGATGATGATTTAGTTCTGAAATGTTTTGTGTGTATGAATTATCGATTGTTGCTTGTGGTGTGCTTATTGTTCATGTTATGCTTAAATCCGTCTTTAAATTGTATATGTTATTGAGTTTAAATTGCAGTTGGAAAATTAAATCTAAATTTAGATTTAAAACATATTTTATTCAAATCTAGACGTTCTAATTTATTTTATTTTAATGTCATTTTCATTCTTCTGAAATGAACAAAGAAATGGAACGACAAACAAAACTTTATTTGTATTTGTTGATGTTACAATGAAATTTGAACGACAAATAAAGCGTACCTCTATTTGTTGATACTACAATATAATCGGAATGACGAAGAAAGAAAAAAAAAACTTTTTTTTTTATTGGTTGATTTTACTATGGAAATTGAATGATAAATAGAATATTATTTTTATTTGTTTGTTTACAATAGACTACGAACAACGAATAAAATATATTTCTTTTTGTTTGCCTTAAAGGTTAACTAACAAAGTTCTCATTTTTGGTTGCATAAAAAGAAAACAAAAACTCTTAATTTTGTTGCATTAAAAGTTAACAAACAAAAATTCATATTTTTTGTCATTGAATAAAAATGAAACAAAAATTTATATTTTTGTCATTGAATATAGATGAAACAAAAATCCATACCTTTGTCATTGGAAAAAAAAATGGAAAAAAAAAAGAAATTTTCCTTTTATTTGAATTGATGTGAAATATCAATTCAATGTTGATAAAAAAAGGATTGTGTTTTGTTTGCATTTCTCAAACAGAAATGTACGAAGGAATAAAAAGATTGTATTTTGTTTGCTTCCCTTGATGCGAACAAAATGACAAAATATAGATTTACATTTAAAATAAAAAGAATTATATTTTTCTTGCATTTCTCAATGCAACAAAATGTTTAAATAAAAAGAGAATTATATTTTGTTTGCATCCCTTGACGCGAACAAAGTATTGAAATAAAGATTTACATTAAAATTTATATTTTTATTTGTGTTTTCAAGACACAAATGAACTTGAAACTTACTTTTTATTTTTATTTTATTTATTTACATTTCATAATGTAAATATCACTTGAGAATAAAACTTACCTTTTTATTTATATTTTATAATGTAAATGTTACCTGAAAACTAAAACTTGTTTTATTATTTGCATATTATAATGCAAATGAGACTTGAAAACAAAACTTACATTTTTGTTAACATTTCATGATGTGAATATAACTTGATGATAAAGCTATTTTTATTATTTGCATACTATAATGAAAATAGAACTTGAAAATAAAATTTACATTTTTATTTGCACTTTATAATACGAATATAACATTGAAATAAAACTTACCTTTTCATTTGCATTTTATAATGCAAGTACAACATAAGGATAGAATCTACTTTTTATATGCAATTTACAATGTAAAATAAAAAGTACATTTTTATAGGTAATTAGAAAGGGGATTTGCGATAAAAAATAAACTTACATTTTTATATGTAATTTATGATGGGATATATAATTGTAAAATAAAGTTTACATTTTTATATGTAGTAAGAAATTGAAAATTCGCATTGATATTAAAATAACACTTTGGTAAAGATATTGCATTAGAATAAACAGATAATTTTTGTCGCTTTTTCTTTTAGAATTAAAAACATATTTTGTCACCTTTTCTTTTTAACATAAAAAGGGTCATTTTGTCGCTTCTTCTTTTTAACATTTAAAGAACATTTTTATGTCATGTTTCTTTTTAGCATTAAAAGAAGCATCTTTGTTGTTTTTCCTTTTAGTAATAAAAAGAACATTTTGCTTTCATTTCTTATGATAATATTTTATCGTCATTTTGAATGCGGTAAAAATAGAATTGTGAATGTTGAATATTTTATCGTCATTTTGAATGCGGTAAAAATAGAATTGTGAATGTTGAATATTTTATCGTCATTTTGAATGCGGTAAAAATAGAATTGTTAATGTTGAATATTTTATCGTCACTTTGAATGCGGTAAAATTTGAATTGTTAATGTTGAATATTTTATCGTCATTTTGAATGCGGTAAAAATAGAATTGTTAATGTTGAATATTTTATCGTCATTTTGAATGCGGTGAAAATAAAATGGTTAATGTTGTCATTTTTATCGACATTTTTGGTGCGATAAAAATAGACAATGTTAGTGATTCATTTTTATCGACATTTTTGGTGCGATAAAAATAGACAATGTTAGTGATTCATTTTTATCGACATTTTTGGTGCGATAAAAATAGACAATGTTAGTGATTCATTTTATCGACATTTTTGGTGCGATAAAAATAGACAATGTTAGTGGTTCATTTTTATCGGCATTTTTGATGCGATAAAAATAGCAATGTTAATGTTACATTTTATCATCATTTTAGATGCGATAAAAAGAATATATTTTTGTGTTACATTTTATTGTCTTTCTAGAGACAATAAAAAAGCATAAAATTAAAGAATTACAATTTTATGTAAAATTGCTTTCATTGAAAAGAATAAATATAGAAGACGAGACTTTTGTTGTTAATAATAAACAATGAAAAAGGGAACATTTACATTTTGATGTAAATAAACAATAAAAAGAAAAATTACATTCAAAATGTAAGTTAGAATAAAAAGGACATTTTGTTAAGTAAAAATGTAAATTACAATAAAAAGTATAGAAATAAAGATCACATTTTTATTGACCGTTTATAGGCAATAAAAGGAATACAATTAAAAGAGACATTTTTATCGTCGTGTTATATATTGTGTAATACACTGCCATTCACAAGTTACCCGACTTGTGTATGTGATTGGGACGATAATTTTCACACATCGCCCAAGTGCACAAATTAGTTTATCATTTGCTTGATTGGTTGAAAACCCCACACGGGTGTTGGGATGAAAATTTACCTACACTAATCCCAATATTTAGTTGTATGTTGATCGTTAGATCGACAGTCTGTGATGAGCATTATTATTTAATTTTAACGCTTACACAGTGGAAATTTACACTTTGGATGTAATGGATGACTTGATGATTATACTGTTATTGTCATATATATGATGTGTGTGAAATCCATATAATCCAAATTATATGATAAATGGTTGAGTCGCATTTTGATTCAGATGTTCTTTTAAATAAGAATATTTTTACATTAGAAATTCTTTTTATTTGAATATATATATATATATTTTAATTAAGTATATGTTAAACAAAGAATATTTGTAAAAGGTAAAAATCTTTTATATAAAGAATATTTTTAATGATTATCTCTAAAATACGTTTCTCTTATAATAATAAATATTTAAAGAGAAATCTTTTATTTAAGATTATTAGAATTTGCAAATCTTATTTTATGATATGAAATAAATTGAGATGTGAAGTGGATTTATCGTGGACGGTGTTTTTAAAGGACATTTCTCCTTTAATCCAATTTACATTGAAATTATTATTTGGAATTTATAAATCTATTTTATAGATTTAAAAAGAGCATTTCCTAAAAATCTAGTTTTCCAATTTAATATATATTCAATTGGGAATTAAGTGGAAAATTCGATTGGTAATAATCGAGATGGGCTTCTGTAATAGAAGACCGATATTATATATGGAATTTAAGAGGCTTTGCCATTATTCCATGTATATTGTTAGTCTGATACAGAAATTTATATCGATTATGTATTGATTGGATTTCTGTGGAATTCCATATTTTTAGAAATTGATTTATAGATTTTATTTTAAATATTTATCTTTGATAAAATTATTGAGAATCTTTTTAATTGAATATCTTATTAAAAAGAATATTCTGAGTTGGGATGTGACGAAATGTGTGATTTTCCAATATTTGTTTTTAATCCCAAATTACGCAAGTTATTCAGAAAGACCGGGTTTAACCCATTCTGAATAATCATCACGACGATCAAGAGTCGAAGATGAAGACGGTGACTGAAGACCGAAGGTTTTCACATCGTTGGGATGATGATGACTAGTATCTTGAATTGGGATTGGCCTTCCAAGGCAAGGTATTTGGTAATGATCGTCCAAACGCATTTGGAGATCGACGGACACGATGTTTCGCTCAGACCCAGAGCGGACTTGTAAATGGATTGCGTGTCTGACATTGTATTCCTTTCTACTGTATTTGTTGAACGCTACTGATTATATATTTCTGTTGGTGGTGAAGAATTTATTCTTTACTTATCACCCTTCTCTAAGACGTATGAGCTTAGAGGTTATATATATATATTGGTAGATGATCAATGATATGGTAGAGTCTGACAATGTGGCATGCTAAGATGCAATTGATCAAGGCTTTGTTGAAAAGCAGGCCTTGTGGTTGATGATCAAAGCACAGTCTATTTAGGCATAGCTTTGTGTATATCGTGACTTCGCGAGCCTCACAGCCCGGTAGAGTCTAAAACGGGAGAAGGGAACGCAGGGAGTGCGCACGTTTCTTTCTAGCTAGAGTGGTGCCAGGGACCTACCAGCGCTGGCATTTATTCATTGTGGTTGTTGGATTTTTCGAGGCCTCGGGTTTATGCGGTCGCTACTGGCCGTAGTATAGGTCCAAAAGGACCGGGAAGCGTGTGTTCAGGAATTGCCAATCCACAAAAGTAAGTGTGGACCGGCCCTGCAGGATCCAAGGGTTGGACAGAGTACCAATCCTGGGGCATTGCTAGAGTGTCTCGAATCGGTAAGGATCTCCTCCCTAGCCTTGACTCAGATGGAAACCCAAATTTCCAATACGACATCACGCGGTTTTGATTGTATACCTATATATGGCGACATAGTGGGATGGGGCACTCATGCCGTCTAGGATTGATATATTTACTTTGATGTATTTCAAATTGGCTGCACACTATTATTATGTAATACCGTGTTTCTCGTATCAAGCATCTTTTGATCATTATAAGGTAAAACCCTATCCTCCGGTTTGCGTTGCATTGTGTGATGGGACTTGGGTCTTATAATGGTTTCATTTTTCAGAAAAAGCATTGCGTTATTTTGACGATTTACTTTAGTCATGCACTGGCAATCCAATGGAGTAAACCCGTTCCGCGTTAGCGGCGTGGTCCTGTGATTAGCCTTATTATTAATTAAGGTTAGTTTAAGAATTCTCACACCAGTCCCACGACTGACCTGTAGTTTGTTTCACTTTGCAAACTCGGGTGCCCTCTTTCCACACGGGCAGTCGAGTAGCTTTTTTGCAGATATAGTTAAGCAGGATCCTGGATTGAAGATTGAAGCCGGGTCCAGAATATTGATGGCCTTCCGCTGAGATTAGTTCCGCTGCAATGTATTTAATTTAATTTAAATTTTTCTTCCGCTGTATTATTTATCGATGTACTCTGATATGTATATTCTGTACTCTGATGTAACATTCATTATAGTGTTATAAAAGTCTTCTGTTATCTGTTGTAATGTGTTGTATGCCCAAAGTTAAAGTATTCGTAGGTTTCCACTTTTTGGGTCAGACCTGTGTGGTTTATGGTCGATTCAAAGGGCGGGAATTTGCGGGTCTTTACAGACTCGGAGCAAAATAGCTTTTTAAAATGGAAAATTTTAACATACACTAATATAATTTAAAGAATGTTTTAAATCCCTTGTAGTTTTCTTTATAAGATACATCCCTATTTTTAAAAAAAAGACGAAATTCAGAAGAGTGTTCAAGTAATTTTACTTACATTAACAAGCGCTCTTAGAATATACATACATAACTCATAACTGCCCGTAATACATGTCTTGATAGTGATTTCTAAATTTGGAATAGAAGCATGAAAACAAAAACTGATGATATAATTCTAAACAATTAATTTAAAGTTTACATCATACTCTAAACAATTAATTTGATCAATTGATGTAATCTAATTCATTTATTTAAAACTGAATATTTTTATACATATAAATATACGGTCTCGTCTATAAATATAATTCTATATGTCAATAACTATTTTCTAAAGTAACGTATAATTCTAATGGGTTAAGAATAGTGCAACATTTAAGTTTAAAATTACTTGATGGAGAAGTAACATATTTTTGAGTAGCTATCGACTTACAGCTCTTTAAAGACATCACTGATGTCACTAAAAGAACAGTGCAACACTCAAGTTTAAAATTTATCTACTTACAGGATGATGTAAAACTGGGTCATTAGATCATGAACATACCTTGTGAATTTTGAAAGGATGCAGAAGGTCGAAAGAACGATGATTATTTTGCCAACCTCATCCTCGGCTAAGGATTTGATCATATTAATTTTTTCTGTCAGTTTGATAACCTAGTAGTACAATCCTCGTCGACTCCTTCTACTGGCCCATTCTTTAAAAAATGCGACCAAACAATTCGAGTCTACTTCATAAGTAAATGACGCCTTGCGATATAAGTGGAAACTAACAGGATAAGAGCTGATTGGTGCTACCTCACTTGCTCCTTTCTATAAAAGTTTATAAATTTAGCATCGAATCTGGATTAAAGCCTGCACTCAAATGTTATTGTCATTTGACTGTTTGAACAATGTTTAACTAGATAGTAGGCACACAGACTTACTCTTTAAGCACAGCTAACACAATGAATTGTTTCTGGAAGAAGCACTGTTATTTTGCAAAGGATACGTCTTCTTCCTCCTGTTAATGCAGCTGATCTTATTTTCTTTGAATCGGAGACAAGTGGGTTTTTATTCTGACTATTAAGAGCACATATGGAAAACGACTCAAGCCGCTTCATTAATTTCGTAGTGCACATTAAAACAGAGAAAAACAAGCAGTAGCTTATCTCTGAATCAACTTACCAGTATAATGTCAAGTCATTCCGCTTGTTTTGATATGCATTCATACATAAAAAGGCTATCCTCCTGTGCGTTGTCAGATTGTCCAAAGTTGTGACATTCGTCATTTGCAGCTTCATTGTTCAGGAACTTGTTATTTTCTTTAACAGGAGCTTTTCTACCATGAAGGGGATTTTGTATAGAAGTGGGTTTCAATTTTGGTGGTTGGCCCTTGATTTCTTTGTCATAAAGGCTTATCCTGATTACTGGACACGTAGGTGAGGATGAAGCAAGATCCCACTTATTGAGGAGCTGGTAGATGTATATACAATGCAGGACAATTTGTTAGCAGAGTTAATAAACTTTCTTGTTACTTTGTGTATTACATATGATATGGTAAGATTTCATATGGCAAATTTAAAACCTTTTAATGTTACGATCTTGTTATAAAAATGATCTGTGTAAAGGTTCAGTAGAAAAGGAAAAAGAAACACTTTGCAAACGAGACACGAACACGAACCAAAAATAAGCTGAAACAAGAGAGTTATGACTAGAATACTGTTTTACCATTCAGCAAGCATCACAATCCATGTTCATCAAAAGTGCCAAGTCTGCATTTTCAATGCTTTGAACATCATTTAGTTGATGCTTTTCCAATTCTGCAAGAAAGACAAATCCTCATTATTTTGTTGGTTCTTTGAATTCTTCTACTATTGCATGGAGAAATTAACTCGGAAGACTAATGTAAAATCGGCTACAAGCATGGTAAAATAATAGGTGACAGAATGATGATTTCACATAAATGAGTATTTTTAATGTGTGTATGGTAAGATTCATCCAGGATATTAATTACAATTTGGAAACAAAATCATTCAAAAGACAGTGTACATACATGAAATATACGTGTGTGTCAGTCTGTCTACACACACACATATATATATATATACACACATACATACATACATACATACATACATACATATATATATATATATACACACACACACACATATATATACACACATACATGCATCTATTTATCCTAGCAAAACATACAACTACTATGTTACTATTGTCTGAGATTTAATTAACCATCTTGGGCAAATTAAAATAGAAATTCTTCAAACATTTTATTCATAAGTTACAAGGTCCAGATCTTACCAACAAATGCACGTGCCGTCATTACTGTTTTAGCTGTTGTAGCTAATAGCCCCCAAGCACTGATGTAGTGAAGCTAGCAACCAGCAGCAATGGTGTTAACAGAAGGTTGCACGCTGAACAGACTTATACCTCATGGATCATAGATGTCCGCTGCTGAGAGAAAACTTATGGCAACTGGAAATAATGGTGTTGTAACCCCTGATAATGTTATTGCTGAGGATGGAAGTGGTCAATTCAGAACTATCCAAGATATTGTGGACCCCATTCCTGTTAAGAATACAAAGAGGGTAACTTTTTACATGAAGGATGGCATCTATAATATGTAGCAGGTGAAAGTGAATTACAAAAAAAAACATGGGTGACTAGAAAAACTAAACAAGCAAGTTGTGATAGTTTTATAATTACAAAATTAGCTGGAGTAAATAACAATGGAAAGATTCAAGAGTAACCTCTAGCCAATGAAATTCTTCAAAGCAAAAAGGTTTTGTTTGGGGCTGCTGTTCATGATGATGGCTGCGGAACAACTGCCATGATCAAGACATATATACGCAAATAATGTTTCTAAGCCAAGTCAATTTGTCTAAACCTCTTTTAACCCATCTAAAATTTTCTCATTTTAGCCAGATAATATATGCCAGTACATAAGCAACGTTGCTCTTCCCTTCCACTATCGGAGTTTCCACCTCCACCTATCCAACACCAGTTTTCCAGTTCAGCTTTGCAGATCAAGTATGCTATGACCTCTGTCATTTCTTCCTATGCCTTTGTCAGTTCCGTCACTCACTCTACCTTTCCTCCTTGGTTAAACCCACTCCCATTAAATCCAAAAGCACTAAACCAGCAAAACTAACTTCCACGTCCACATTTTACCCCCTGCTGCATACAGAGCGCTCCTTCCTCTGTCCAATGAACCCCACCCAGTTAAAACCCCAATTTTATCCTCTTCACCCAATGTTACAGCCTCCTTTAGCTTAGAAGTTGATGTTTCTACTATTTTCTCTGACTCACCCCTATCTGCCTCCATTCCTGGTTATAATGACCTCAAGAACCTGGTTACAAGACACATGAAAACTGAATTGATGCTTGCAAATGGTTATTCACTATGACACTTGCTTTTAGTTATTGGAATATAAGAGGTTCTCTCAGTACCCCTATTTTTATCAGCCCAATGTCAGTAAGTGGATAAAGTAATATTTGGTGGTGAAGACAAAATGGGATATACAGATGGATGGACATGACAAATAGGATATACATACAAAATGGGATATACCTCTATTCATTGGCAATTATGGAATGAAGAATTCAAGAGGTTTACTGCTAAATCCATGAGCAAGCCAAATAAAATAAACCACACATTTGTGACTTTAATGCCAGAGGAAGATAATCCTACTGGTATACCGGATTATAAACAAATTTCATGTTCTGATGTTGTTTAGAAGAATTCTCTAACATGATATGCAACAGAATGAAGTAATGCTTAAAATGATTTTATCTCCACAAATCAAGAGGCATATATAACAGCCAAAAGCATTGGTGTAAAATATTCTACATGATTGAGGCAAAAGGTTTTTGATATTTTGGCAGCTAATTTGTTAGAAGTATATAAATAAATCTTGGGTGGAGGAATTGTAATATTTATGTTCTAAATGTTTATCCCATCTTACACGTAGCTTAGCTCATGCACTCATTAATGAAGACGAGTATTCAAAAGAAAATACAAAGGCTGATAGACAATCGTGAATTACTTGATGACCACTTCGTCCAAATAAGTAAAATGAGGATTGTTTCAGCACATATAAAATAATTTATGTTATTGATTCAGTTTAGAAACCCTTGGTAGTTTATACTTGATCAACTTTGGATATTATCTTGTACTTTTGTTAGTCTACCAAAACTACTTCTTCAGCTAGTTGTTGTATCAGAGAAGACATTTAGTCTCCTCCATTAAAACAAGCATAATACCTATATGAATGCTAGACACACACACACACACACATAAGCATATAAATTTATATAGATGTATGCATGTAAGCATATGTATTTGATCAAATCTATACTATACATGCACTGCTAAAATGAGTTAATTTTTTGGGTACTGCCTACATGTATTTAACGCTTTTATGCTTCAGGATGCTCACTAAGTTGTTTAAACAAGGGTAACGTTGAATGTGTATATACTCCATGGTTGATTAACTAACATGCGAAAATTCATATAAATTTCAGTCAGTCCATAACTATTACCTGCTCGATTTCCTTATGTGCTCGCTGCTCCAGACAAATCATGTCTTCTTATTCAATCCCAATAAATACGATCCAAATTTCCCTACATTCAAATATCAAACTTGATTAATCCTACAATACTGAGTATTGTGAAGAATATTCTATCACTTTCTTTGATGATTTTTCTATTAAAACCATTGCTAGCCCATCTTAGAAATGTGCTGACCAAAAAAATAAGATGTCAATAAATGGTGCTACTATGGAATTCAAATACCACAAACAAATCTTCATATCTACCCCTAAAACAGCACATTTGATTTAGACAAAATGATACCCTTAAAAAAAATCCCGATATCTACCCTTGTTCTAAGAAAACTCTATTTTCTGCAGTTGTCCAAATCAGAATCTGGCTTGGATATAATTGCGTGAAGAAGTTGTATATATCGATAACATAGGTAAAAAATCGTATAATATGTTTCAATTTATAATGTGGTTGGATTTCATGACATAGAGCTGAAGTTTAACTGCTGTAGCTATCCTAGATGCACTTAAACTATTAGTCACCTACCATTAGTATGCATTAGATAAGCATTATGGTAAAATATTATTGCAAGATCAAATATTAAATACACATTTGTTCAAAACCAAGTATGGTAAAAAAAAAATTGTTCAACTATAAGGGAATAACCCCAACAACAAAATATTCTGATTGAGTTTGTTCAACTATAAGGCAAAATTCGTTCAAAACCAAGTATAGCGGCTTGGGTTGAAGTGTGGAATAACTAGGAAATATAAAACTAACAAAAATACAAAACATTTGTTTAATTATATTTTTAAAATATGATGTGAAATGTCATTTGCATAAATTGCAACTGGAAAAAAATATCGAGGAAAAAGGGAATAATCCCAACAACAAAAAATTTCTGATTGAGTTTGTAATAAGATGAAAACCCGTCATTTATATAAATTTTAACTGGACATATTATTATGACAAAAGAATTGGTGATTATTTACATATTTCTGTCCCTAATCAGTTTCGACTTCAGTTCTTTCCATGCACATTCTATGGTCAATAATGATTCCCTAATTTCAGAAGTTACTTATTTCTTCTTTGATATACTGAGCTAGTCTCCCTAATTTCAAAGTTATATGCACCTGCAGGTGAATTAATAATAAGTTTATTTTATTTAAGTACTTGCTCATATATCTTTGTAGGTACCAATCCCTCTTCAAACCAAGCAATGGATTAGATATTTCATAATCATTAATAATTAGTAATTGAGCCAAATAGTATATAACCCAACATGTAAAAACTTAAAAGGTAGAATCAAAGAATAGTTATGTGAAGGGATGTCATGGTAACAAAGCACTATATCAGTGAATTGACATAAAATTAGGGGTTAGTAATGAATTGTTTTACTTTTAATGCGATGTTAATTAGAAATTTAGAATTTACAGAATTAATAGGCTTTTCAACTATAATTTGGTTTTAATTGAAATAGATTCAAGGAGCATTTACATTCAAATTTTCAGTCTAAACCAAAAATTGGATTTGAATTTGGATTACAGATCAAATTTAACATTTTACACAGTAAAGCAAATTGATCCGATCGTAATTAGCAAAGCAAAAACAGTAATTCGATCAAAAACGATGAAAAGTTTTTAACTAAGCAAGGATATTCAATTCTATAGCAAGCAGCAAGCAGCGAGCATAACATATTTTATTTTGTTCACTTATAGAAAGTTATAGTAAGCAAAGCAAAAAATTTACAAGTTGCAATTTCACCCGAGATAATTGTTGTAGTAAAGAAATACAAGACTCTTACCACAATAGTGGTTAGTATAAAAAAACAAATGCAAAATGTCATTGTAATCATAGCATACAATAAACCACGCATTAATCCAAATTTAAGCTCTTAGTATATAAATTTGAATAAAATAGTACTAAATTCGGATTGAAACTTCTTATCTGAGTATATTAGGCTGAAATAACATTTGGTTACATTGAACTAAAACACATAGACTTTATCGTATTACTAACCTGAATGTACACACTTAAACATCATTGTTTATGAAATTAAATATTATGCATATACATCACATTATATTACCAAAACCTCTTAGATATCTCAAGATAATGCCATAATAACATGAAGTTAAATACATATCAGGGAAATTACTGCAGATTATCTGCCATATGTTAGATCCATTGGCTATGTTTAGATAAACACATATCAAGCTTGGATTGTAAATATACCTTAAATTCATCTATTTCGCAATTCTTCTTAAATGTTTCCCACTGTGGGAAATTTGTAGTTATTTGCCTTGAAAACTTTTGAAATCTCTGTCAAACTAACTAAAGATATTTTGCAATTCTTCTTGACTTCATCTATCAAACATGGATATTTCACTTATAGTTCTTTTTTTTTTTTTTTTTTTTTTTTTGCCTGCTCGGAACATTGTATTTTACAAATCATTTTTTATCATGCTTATAATGGTGAGGACAGGTTTTTTCAAATATCGTCTTTTTTTTTAATTTACCGAGGTAAAATGCAAAAACACGAGCCTTAATTAATAGACCCACCATACTGTCATAAAGCCAAAATTGCCTACTTTAGTTATGATTGATAAAGGAAAGAAAGGGAAATTGTCTACCTGATGAAGTTGGCAATAGAATGGACTGCATTTAAGCCAATATCAAACTATAGCAGCAAGAGCATTGACCATCGAAGCTGAGGTGCATGAACAAGTAAAGTGAATGAGCTTCCATCTAGTTGTAAATGAGGTCCATGTGCACAAATTCTGTGATGTGCAGCAAGCATATTCATTATGCAATTTGAAACCGAGTAAAGAAGTCTGGACATAAAGGATGTTAATAGAGATAATATATTACTTATGTGAGGAAGCTCCTCCAAGGCAATAAAATCAATTGATAAATGCATGATGTAAAAGTCAAGGTGTAACATGCATGTTGTCCATCCAACTACCACAGCCGCCTTTTCTACAACAAGGTTTTGAATCTCAAATGCTAAGTATCAAGTGAACCTAACTTCATTGCAACTCTAAAATATTGAATTTTCTAATAACTAAGAAACACAATATGTTGTTTTCTGATATATGAAACATGTTCCGGCAAAAATATTTCATATGAGTCAGTACATCACAAGTCACAAGGAATTCCAATTCAGGAAGTATCGACTATCCTACAATCGCAAAAGTAAAAACCAAAACTTGTGCATGTGTCTTTTCATCGAATTTTATTTATACAATTGTGTTTCAGAACCTACCTCAACTTATGTATGCATAAAACATATAGAATGCACCATATTTATGTGATCAAACCCTAGTAACCTAGTTATCTATGCAATCAAATGCCCTGCCTGAGAATTATTAGAATGCACCTTAGCTTTATTATTTATCTTTGGAGCCCATGCATCAAAGTTACTATAGCACTCATCCTCGTTTTTATATTATCACTTATCAATGTGCCTTTACACACAAAAATAATGTTTAGCTTTTCCTCTATACCAAGATAGATAACCACTTAAAAAATTACTAGTATGCTCTCACGAGTAAATTCCACTTACCTGCCTACAATAAACCAACTGGTTTCAACAGACAAATTGGAAATACTTACTTCAGATACTATTTAACTTCTATATTTTAGACAAGTGAACGAATATATATCTCTTCTTAAGTTTAATGTAAGCTTTTCCACTGGCAACTAATAGATACTCCATTTTGTGCCAAAAGTTTGAGAGGTGTTTCTAATTCATCAAACATCAATAAATAAATGAATAAAATCAGTAATAATTGCTTTTCAGGTTAACTAGAATGTAGCTAAAAATAAATAAAACAAGCTGAATTTTTTTAAATCAACACAGCAAATACCTGCTTCATGGAAATCAGAAAAGTAATCTTACCAGAAATTTCAAAAATCTTAACAATCTCCTTCATAATCTCTCCAGCTTCTACAAATCCAGCACAGGCAACGCCGCCTGTAGGAGTGGCCACGCAGCTTCGCTCTCCTCTTCATAGTTTCCTGCTAATGAATGGAGGATATTTAATATTTGAGATTCGAACCTTGCTGTTGGAATCGGGATGCTTCAAATCGGAGAAGATTGTCTAGGAAAAACATAGAGTAATACCTCTCACGAAAGTTCAAATTGGAGAAGACTGTCTAGGTTTCGGATTTGGATCGGGATCGCTTTGGGAGATGAGCGAAAAAAGAGATTATGACATCGATCAACCGTTAGTGATGTGATTAGGGTTGATTTCGCGGGAATAATGCTTCTGGGACTTGATGATGGTGATTGCTGTGTAATAAGGTGATACAGGGAAAGGAAGAAGGGTTATCGGAGTAGAAAGCGATAAGGATAAAACATTATGCTCTTGTTTTATTTCCCGCACAAATTTTGTTTACCGCCTTTGATTTATTAAATAGCGTAGAATAATAATTTATCCAACCATACAACGTTCGACAACCTAGCCTAAATAGCGTTCTATTAGTCAGTGCGCTGAAACGCTCTGTAATTGTGCTATCAGAAGCCCATATTGTTGTAGTGGTTACAAAAGACAACGAGGTCATCGACAAACATAAGTGAAGATATTATAGGCTCTTGACATCTAGGATGCATCTGAAACTGCCCAGTGTCAATCGAATTATTCAACATTTGTGTGAGCATATCCATGATAAGTATGAATATATAAGCCGAAAGCGGATCGCCTTTCCTAATCCCACGTTTACTATCAAAGAATCCAACAACAGCTCCGTTAAGAAGCAATGAAAATCTAGCAGTGGATATGCATGTGTAGATCCAAGTTATGAACTTCAGATGGAAATTCATGTATCCCATTCCTCTAACAATTTAGTCCCACTGTAGTGTATCAAAAGCCTTCATAATATCAAATTTGAACATCGCTCTTGGGGAGACAAAACTATTAGAGTAACCATTTAACAGTTCATGCTATAAAAGCACGTTGTTCAGGATATTCCTACCACTGAGGAAAGCAGCTTGATTAGGTGAAATTATATAGGGGAGAACTGCTTTCAATCTCATGGCAATAATCTTAGAGATACACTTATAAATTGTATTGTAGCACGATATGGGTCTGTAGTCAGAAACTTTAGTTGCATTCTTCTGTTTCGGGACCAGGGCAATATTTGTATTATTAAATGTAAAATTCATCTTGGTATTTTTGAAGAAATGATTTACTGCTTTGCATACATAAGAGTGTACGACGTTCCAGCACTTTTGATAGAAGTATGCATTGAATCCATCCGGATCGCCCGCTGAGTTGCTGTTAAGTGAGAACATAGCTATTTTGATTTCCGCGGTTGTTATTTCTACACACAGCATTTGTTTTTGACTACTGGAAATTTTGGGTAGTAAATAAGGGTCAATCATATCAATCTGTGGTACGAACCCTTCTTTGTGACCTAGTACCTCAGAGAAATGAGAGATAAATGCAATTCTCTACAATTAATTGTTTCTTGAGTGCTCTACATTTAGAAGCATAATATCTATTTTTTTCAAAATTGTAGCATTTGACGCATGAGTTGTCATATCTTGGTTTTGAATTTCCATCTCATGACCTCTTGTTGATATTTTTCCTCTTTGGTTATTGTTTCTACCATTAATATTTTCTTTATTGGACCTTCAACCTTGTATGTATCAAAATCAACGACCTCATTCTCATTCTTGATTATAACCTTACCTTTATCGGCTTCAAATGCTTTCTTTCTTTATGAATCAATCTCTATCTCGAGTACTTTCTCTATGATCTTTTCTTCCTTCTTTTTTTCTTCATAAGCTTTAAATAGATCAAGAAGTTGCTCTATTGTCATAACCTGTAGGTTTTTTGTCCCTTCGATGAGGAACTATATGTTCAAATCTTGAATATAATGATCTAAAAATCTTCTTCATAATTCTTGTATCATCTAAATTCTCATCATTTCATTTTAGGTTATTAGTAATTGTTAAAACTCTTAATACGTAATCAGTGACAAGATCACTTTTTTTATATGTAAAGTTTGAGACTCTTATCTTAAAGCTTGTAGACATAACTTTCTTACTTGATCGGCTCCATTGTAATATGCATGAAGCTTCTCACATGCCTGTTTGGATTTGCTCCAGAAACCTTTCCAAAAGTATTTATATCCAATTCTTAATAGACGTAGAATCTTCTTGTCTCTCTTCGTTGAATCTATCAAACAGTCCCTGTGAATTTGAGATAGACAACCTTCATTCTCTTGTTTTGTGCAGCCTTTCTCAACTATCTCACAAACGTGCTCAAGAAGAGTCATTATCCTTAAACTTCAATTGTCATAGTTGATCTTTAATAGTGTTACTGTAACACCCCGTAATTTTAACAACACAAAAGAGGACAAATTAAAGAATAATTAATATTCAGAATTAAGGGAAACGGACTACGCTATTACATTCATCTCGGAATTCTGGTTAAAATAGATACTTGGTTTGCGTAAAATGGACACCGTATGAAGAAGTTATGAAGGTTTGAAGTTCGTATACGCGCAAGAGAATTATATATATATATATAAATAGGGTCCAACAATTCAAAATCATCCCAAAACAGTTCAACTCGCGCAGAAATGGGGGGCGGGAATTTTCCCGCTTAAAGGGTGTCGACCCCTCAAGGAGGTGTCGACCCACGGGTCGACCCCCTAAGAGGGGGTCTACCCCCCTAGGGCAGACGTGGAAAATTAGGGTTTGGGGCTGGCGGCTATATATATGGCCTCATTTCTCATGTTTTGCGCACTGAAAATAATGGAGGACTAGATGTTGTCGCTGCTCGGATTGAATCAAATCTTTTCTTCTTCTGCAATCGAGTTAATCAAGTTTAGAGTTATTCAATTATAGATCTGTGATTCAACATCTTCTATTCTTCTTCTATTTTTCTAGATCCAAACACTGTGAGTTTAAGTTGCTTTTAGATTTAAATAATTAAAAAGTAAAACATGATATGACTATAATTTGGATCTATGCCTGTGACTGCTTGAATCATACCAGATCTTTTATAACTTGTGTATTTATGATATTCTGACATGACTATGACTTGGATCTTAACCTTTATCATGTCAGATGTACCTTTGATTATAGATCTAATTCGCTGTTTAGATCACCTTATACCTGTTCTATTATGTTTATGGCCAAATTAGATCTGTTGTTAGTTGGAAATCTAAATCATTGTTTAGATCACATCATGCCTATCCCTATTATGCTAGAATCAGTGTTATTGGCACATGTTCATCCTATATGCTTATCTCGCCATTATGCAACTATATGTTTATGCCATTACATGTCAACCTTATTAGTATGATCATATCTGTCCTTTTCCCTCTATCTTTTCCCTTTTATTTTTATATAGCCAGGCTACCTTCGAGCCTACGCATGCCGCTGAAATATGTGAATACGTTAGATTGGGAACGAGGGGAAAACATTAATATTGGGCATAACTTGTAATTGGGAATTTGGGAATAACTTGAATAAAGTGTAATAATATGAATTTGGGGCATATAGTTTATTATGAACATAACTTGGGAAAAGGGGCATGAAAACCTATAACGATATAAGTAAATTTGGTTAATAATTGGAATTCCTAGGATTACAGTAATTAGAAACAGTAACCGCGCCTAGACACGAGGTTAGATTACACTTGTAGTGGAAGTCTGTTCGGAACTTCTCGGCATATCCAACGACCACAAGTGGTGAATCTAATGTGAGGGGTCTAGCTGCACAAACACGAGACGTGCTAAGACACGTGGTTAAGCCCGACTTGTGGAAGAATTCTACCCGGAACCGACCGACATATCCAGCATCCACAAGTGGTAGGATTAATGTGGGAGGTCTAACACATTATAACCATAAATGGACATGGTAATGAATTGGAATACTTAACCTAGTTGAATCCATAGGGATTGTATGAACATGAACCTGATTAGGGGTTAAGTAAATTTGTTTGAAACACTGGGTGGGTTAAGTAAATCTGGGTTGGGTGGGTAATATTTATTTATAGGCCCACAAACTTAACCTATTGGGGTTATGTAATTGAAGACACCGTTAGGTAAGCATAACATATGGAAAACCTAGTGGGGATGCAAGCGTAGGGGGAAGCTTGATCATCTTGTGTGTGGGACCCGTTTCAGTCAGTAACCCATATAACGGTACCAAATGAGTACTTCGAACAAGGTTTGAGTCGGGGCGCGCTTACTGGGATGATTGTAAGAGATCCAAATGTGGAGGACAGTGTGGGCAGCGCAAACCGACTGGGTCATGTGCGTGCATGGTCCGGGCAGAGGGGGACAAGACGACCGTGACACCAGTACATATGATTGTGCACATCCGGAAAATGAAGGGTTGCCACTTTAGCGGGTGATACACCCTACTGTAGGGACAGCACAGGGTATTTACGAAGTAGGGAGCCGATCAATTAGGGCAGTAATTAGGGTACATTTAGACTCCGATATGTTTAGGAGCCCGTTATTATCCATAGGGGTAAATCCGAAACGTTGGGCTGCCTGTTGATTGTATGAGGTGAAAACCTCTCACTGGAAGTACGCCTAAGTCTACCATCTTATAGTTGTTGGGATCATCTCGTTCTGGTTATACTAGTATCGGTGCAGAGTAATCATTAGAGAAGCGTATATACTCTATCATGTTTACCTTGTCATACCTGCCTTTTTGTGATGTTATCTTTCTTATCCACTTTATATGCCTGTCATGATACTTCTACTTATTTATTTGCTAAAAGTAACTGGACTCGCCAGACTTTATGTCTGACCCTTTTTGTTTCCTCTTCTTTCTTCCGTTTCCCCCCAGGTTTTCAGGATAGGAATACTCAAGCTTGATCAGGATTCTGCTATCATTTTGCTGGAGCTGCTTAGATGTATTGCTCAAGCTCCTATCTTTGCTACTATGGCTATGTTTTTATTTAGGGATTATGCTTCTTTTATTTTTGTACTCTGATGTTTTAAGTGCAAGACATAAGTTTTGATGATGTACTGGGTTTATGTATTTTCAGACACATGATGTTTTGAACCACGATGCTTTATGATTAATAAAGTTTTTAATTCCGCTGCTATTTTATATCTGTCTTGTAATATTTCTGTTTCTGTTTACCTATAACGCTTCACGAAACTTATTGCATTCTCTTAATGAGTGACATTAACGGACGTGGGGTGTCACACTTGGTATCAGAGCTGAAGGTTACCAAATTAGATAAAAGTTTTTGAAAGTTATTTTCAAAAAGGTTTTAAAAGAAAGCATTTTCAGAAAGAAAAGTCTGTTTGGAAAAACATATTCCCCAAAGACATATGTAATATCTTTCGATCCTTTGTATGAATCTCTTTCTTTTTCTTTTCATCATGTCTAGGGATCCTAATATTCCAGAGGGCGTTACAATTCCAGGCTGGTTCCGTAGGTATCTAGAGGCCACGACGCCTGCCGGTGGTCAAGCTGACGTTCCTCCCCCAGCTGCACCCGTAGTTCCTCCTCCTCCTCCGCGTGCAGACAACTTCTCTAAGATCTGCAAGGATTTCCGTACTATGGGAGGAAAACCATTCCATGGAACCGAGACATTCGTAGAGGCAAGGAATTGGCTCAAGGAGACAGAGGACTTGTTTGGAATTTTCGATGTGGACGATCATAGGAAGACTCAGCTAGACGCCTGGCTACTGAAAGATGAAGCTTCGTTCTAGTGGGAAATTACCCAAGCGGGGAGTCCGTTGGAAACTTGGGATGATTTTAGACATAGGTTTGAAATGAAGTTTCTTCCTCAAGCTGAGGAAAGCATGCAAACGGAGAGGTTCTTGGCATTCAAGCAAGGAAACATGACTGTTAAAGAATATTCCAATGGGAGCAACATTTGAAAGACTTGTTGATATGGCCTTGATGCATGAGGAAGACAAAAGCGACAAGAAGGAAGTTAAAGTTGAGGAATCACAAAACAAGAAAGTATGGCCTAAGAAAGGACAACAACAGAAGAAGGGCAGAAAGAATGAAAAGGCTAAGGATAAGAGGAAGTTTCACAATTATGGGCGAGAGGGTCATTTGATCAAGGACTGCAAAAGAAGGAAGAATTCTTGCTTCAGTTGTGGAGAGGTCGGACACTTTGCTAAGGAGTGCCTAAAGAAACAGGGACAAGGTCAAAGGGTAGGAGCTTCTAGAGGGCAAGCGCATGCTCTCGCGACCAGTGCTCCAGATAGAGGTAGGAAAGTTTCTGTGGAAGGTTGGATTTCTCTTTCCACTCATCCTATTAGAACTCTTTTTGATTATGGCATTTCACATTCATTTATATCTAGTTCTGTGGTTGAGTCTCTGCACCTAAATACTAGTATAGTAGTGGATCCCGTAGTTGTCTCAAACCCCATTTGTGGTTCGACTCATTTGTCCATGATTTTTCGAGGTTTGAGAATATCTGTGTTAGGCGTCGAGTTTGAGTGTGACGTATATGTGCTCGGTTTTATGGGCTATGGTTTGATTCTAGGGATGGATTGGCTAACCATGTATGGTGCCATTCTAGATTGTGAGAAGAGGGTCGTTAAACTTTTGACTTGCCATAGGAGGACCCTCGAGATTTCTTGTGACCCGCAAGGGTCTGTCATGCTTAGTTTTCCAGAGTCTCTAGATGCATCTATCGCTGATCTACGATCTGTGCCAGTAGTCCGAGATTATCCTGATGTTTTTGATGAGGTACGGGGCTTACCTCCGAGGCATGAAATCGATTTTCGTATATATTTGGTAGACAATGCAAAGCCAGTTGCATTACATGTGCGCCATATGACTCCAAGGGAAAGGAGGGAGCTTAGCAAGCAAGTAGGGGAGCTACTTGAGAAAGGGTTTATTAGGCGAAGCATATCTGAATGGGGTGCTCCAGTAGTATTCGCGACTAAGACGGATGGTTCACTTCGCTTGTGTGTGGACTATAGGGAGTTGAATAAATTCACTATGAAGAACAAGCACCCACTCCCAAGGATAGATGACTTGTTTGACCAGCTTGTTGGTGCATCGGTATTCTCTCAGTTAGACTTGGCCACGGGGTTTCATCGGTTGAGGGTGGCTAAGGATAGTATAGATAAGACCACTTTTAGGACTCCAGATGGTTTCTATGAATGGATCGTTATGCCTTTTGGGTTGACACCCGCCTATTTTGTTGATCTGATGTGTAGGGTGTTTCGAGAGTTTCTAAATAAATTTTTCGTGGTCTTTGTTGATGATATCTTGATCTTCTCGAAGAGCGAGGAAGAGCATGCCCAACATTTGAAATAAGTTTTGAAAACTCTCTGTGCGCATCGGCTTAAGACAAAGTTCTCCAAATGCCATTTTTGGAGAAAAGAGGTGAGATTTCTAGGGCATGTGGTCTCCAAAGATGGGATAGCTTAGATCTTGCAAAGGTAGTTGCAGTTCAATATTGTCAAATTCCGAAGAATGCAACGGAGGTGAGAAGTTTTCTTGGATTGGCAGGCTATTATAGGAAGTTCATTAAGGACTTCGCAAAAATATCAGCCCCACTCACCAGGCTGACGAAGAAGAATTTGGCGTTTTCATGGGATATAGATTGTGATGTTGCTTTCCAGCGATTGAAGAGGGCTCTGACAACAGCCCCAGTCTTGACCTTGCCCGATGGGAATAAAGTGTTTACAGTATACAGCGATGCATGTGGTACAGGGCTTGGTGCGGTTCTGATGCAAGAAGGAAAGGTAGTATGTTATGGGGGTAGACAGCTAAGGGTTCATGAGAAGAACTACCCTACCCATGATTTAGAGCTGGCTGCCATAGTATTCGCGCTTAAGACGTGGCGTCATTATTTTCTTGGAGAGAAGTTCGAGTTGTACACCTATCATAAATCTCTCAAGTACTCATTCTCGCATAAGGATCTTAATTTAAGACAACAAAGGTGGATGGAGTTCCTAGCTTCTTATGATTTCAAGATTTTTTCTACCCCTGGCAAGGGTTATGTGGTGGCAGACGCACTGAGTAGGCAGAGGATGGCCTTAAGTCCTCTGTTTTTGGAGAGGAAAAGCTTGGAGTTCATATCGACTTTTGACTTTAGACCCTCCATTGATTTTTTTCCTAGTTTGTTTGCATCGCTAGAGATATGACCTACTCTTATGGATCAGATAGGAGCTTGGCAGCGAGATAATCCACAGATTTCAGATATCTTGGATAGGCTCAGTAAAGGGGAGACTTCTAGTCACCACAATAGATATTCCATAGACGATAAAGGGTGGTTGCGACGAGATGGAAGGCTTTGTGTTCCCCAAACTGGAATTTTGTTAAAGACAGTCCTAGAAGAAGCCCATCACTTTAAGATGAATATTCATCCAGACAGTGATAAGATGTATAAGGGCATGAAGAGGGTTTTCTTTTGGGCTGGGATGAAGAAAGATGTGGTAGAGTTTGTTTCTCAATGTTTGGTTTGTCAGCAAGTCAAAGCTGAGCAAAAGAATCCTGGTGGTTTGCTTCATCCTTTGGAGGTTCCACAGTGGAAGTGGGAGAGCGTCTCTATGGATTTCATAGATGGTTTGCCTAGATCAAAGAAAGGCAACACCAGTATTTGGGTTGTGGTGGATAGAATTACTAAGAGCGCTCATTTCATTTCAGTTAAGAGCAAGAGGACAGCAGCATGGTTAGCAACAGTTTACGTTCGTGAGATAGTCCGTCTTCATGGAGTACCTTCCAGTATCGTAAGTGATCGTGACCCCATCTTCGCTAGTGAATTTTGGAAAAGCTTGCAAGAAGCATTAGGTACACAGTTGTGTTTGAGCACCACTTATCACCCACAGACCGATGGACAGACGGAAAGGGTGAACATAATTCTTGAGGATCTTTTGAGGCTGTGTATCCTAGACTTCGGAGGGACTTGGGAAGAGCATCTTCCTTTAGTAGAGTTCATCTACAACAACAGTTATCAAGCTAGCATTGGCATGGAACCCTTCGAAGCATTTTATGGATGACCCTGTAGGTCACCAACTTATTGGTGGGAATCTACAGAAAGGCTATTACTTGGACTAGATATGATTAGGGAAACGTCCGAGAAGATTGATCTTATTAGACGACGAATGAAGAACGCTCATGATTGGTAGAAATCCTTAGGAAACAAGAGAAGGACTGACATTGAATTTGAAGTAGGAGATATGGTGTAACGACCCGGGTTTTGCCCGACCTTAATCGATCGTAAGATCGACCAAGACCGTTCAAAACTCGAATACGTTAACTTTGGGAATACAACACATCTGAACAATAACAGCAGACTTTTATAACATCAATAATAAATGTTACATCAGAGTACAGAATATCAGAGTACATCGATTTAAATTACAGCGGAAGATAAATTACAATAGATTACAATATACAGCGGAAGACTATCAACTCTGGACACAGCTTTAGGCTTCGACCCAGAATCCTGCTTAAAAGAAATATCTGCAAAACAAGCTACTCGACTGCCCGTGTGGAAAAGAGGGCACCCGAGTTTGCAAGTGAAACAAACTACAGGTCAGTCGTGGGACTGGTATGAGAATTCTTAACTAATATAATTACTAGTAATAGGGCAAATCCAAGAGCCACGCCGCTAACGCGGAACGGGTTTACTCCAATGGACTGTCGTGCATAACTTAAAATAAATCGTTAAACAACGCAATGCTTTTTAGAAAAATGAAATCACCATAAGACTCAGGTCCCATCACACAATGCAACGCACACCAGAGGATAGAGTTTTACCTTATGGTGATTAAAAGATGATAGATACGTAAAAACGATATTATTATTAGTGTATATATGTTTAAATAAAACATTTCAATCATAATATCAATCCTAGGAAGCATAGGTACCATATATTATGCCTCCGTACTAGTAATACACTCAAAACCGCATGGAGTCGTATTGGAAGTTGGATTTCCATCATGATGGCTTCTGATTCGAAAGATCTATCACGAAGTGCAATATGCACATCCGCACTTTTGGGCAATCAAGTAACACAGCGGCTTACGTCCCAGCGAGAGAAAACACCGCTTACTCTATATCCCTCTATATGGGAATCAGGAGTTTAAGCCCTATCCCTCTGAGCGTGGAGCGACCACACCCAGCTCATCCCGGTCAACTGAATCCATACAAATATCTAAAGTATACTGATCAAACCATCAGTTCACCATCATACCGGGGTGTGAGGCTCGCGAAGTAACGATATAGTCTTCATCCACAAGGCCTGCTTTTCAACAAAGCCTTGATCATCTTCATCTTGGCATGCCACATCGTCAATCCATACCGTACCATTGATCATCCATCAATATATAAACGGGGTGTTAAGTAAAGAATGAATTCTTCACCACCAACATTTATATATTGACAGAAAATCAATAACATGATATTAAGCGGAGTACGATGTCAGACACGCAATCCATTTAAAACTTATGCTCTGGGTCCGAGCGAAAGCCAAATCCGTGCAAACCAACACTACGTCCGGACGACCACCACTGTAGCCCCTTCAAGGTAGCTACTCCAATCACGGGCATCAGCAGTCGTCGTCCATTCGATGTGAAGATCGTCGGTCTTCTATCGTCGTCTTCCAATCTTGAAATTTAAACGTCGTTTAAATTATTTGGAATGAGATAGACTCGGACTTTCCAAATAATTCTCGCGGATATATATAAGTTGGAAATCATTTCATATCGTTTGATTTTAATCTTTATATATATAATTATATATAATTCCTCCATCCATTTCATTATTTTGGTAATCATGACAAATAAAGACATATAACATAACACATAATAATGTTTGTTTTAATTTAATCCACATACACATCCTAAGCATAAAAATGTATATATTTCTATTTTCAATTCACACAAACATACAATTTCTTGTGCGCCATTCCTAATTCAACAAAAATGATTATTTTGTGTCATTCTTTTCTTTACAAGCAAAATGATATTCTTGCTTTAATCTTTCACATGAAAATGAAAGTTTCATATCTTTATTCTTTTTAATGAAATCAAATTCGTTAGAATGTAAATTTTTTATATTCCAACATTCATAGTCGTATAATGAATATTATATATATTCATTCAGCATATGTAAATTTTATACGCCTCATTTCCACATTAAAAAGAATATTTCTAATGTACTAACATACCTACATATATGTTTTCTTCTCCTCTTTTCTAGTGTGTTAAACCTAATGTTTTCAATATATAGATATTGCTAACACTACAAGCAAACACTAAAAGAATATTTTTTTATGTCTGGCAATACTAACAATTCATAATAACATAAAAAGAATATTTTATGTTACATCGTTTCTAATATTTCATGTTATCTAACATAAATGGCATTTAATTTACATGTCATGTTTCTAACAAATGGTAATGTTTTGAATAAACGAAACATAACGCAACATTAAAATTCTATCTTTTTATTGTCTCCAAAAAGACAATAAAAATATAACATGAAAATTCTATTTTTCTACCACATCTAAAATGACGGTAAAATGTGACATAGCAAATATATCATTTTAATAGTTCTAAAATGACGGTGAAATATGACATAGCAAATCTATCATTTTAATAGTTCTAAAATGACGGTGAAATATGACATAGCAAATCTATCATTTTAATAGTTCTAAAATGACGGTGAAATATGACATAGCAAATCTATCATTTTAATAGTTCTAAAATGACGGTGAAATATGACATATTTCATTCACAAAATATGAGTCCTTTCTGTTACATGTAAATGGTATGTTTTGATTTAACAAAGCATAAATGATTCCTTTACATTACATACGAGTGCAATCTTTTTATCCCTTTTAACATTTACTAAAAATGTAATCTCTTTTTATCCTAAATGCAACATTTATAAGAAAATGTTATTTTATTTTAACGTACCATTTTTAACTAGCAAGACATATTAATACTAATTATACATATCTTCTTAACAAAAACGTTATTTCTTTTCTTACTTTTCTAATTGACAAAAATATTAATTTTGTCCTTTAAACTTTTAATGCAAACAGAAATGTTAATTTTGTTTGTAAACTTCTAATGCAACAAAAATGTGAATTTTGTTTCATTCTTCAAATTTGACAAACATGAATGATTTCTGGTTCATTTCTCTAAAGTGACAAATTTATTTTATAAATCTCAATTCGACCAAATGACTCATTTTTGGTTTATTAACTTTTCAATGCAAACAAAAGAGGATTTTTGTTTAACAACTTTCTAATGCAAACAAAATGAGGTTTTTGTTATAGAACTTCCTTATGCAAACAAAAATGTAAATTTTTGTCCCACTTCTTTTCTTTAACGAAAATGTTAAATTTTGGTTTCAACTTTATTCTCTAACAAAAATGTTAATTTTTGTTTCATTCCTTTAATGCTAACAAAAATGTTAATCTTTTCATTTAACAAAATATGTTAAATTTATTAATCTCCTTCATTTAAATGTATAAAAAGTATACATTTTCTATTCTTCTTTTTAATGTATAACAAGTATGCATTTTCTATTCTTCTTTTTTAATGTATAACAAGTAAGCATTTTCTATTCTTCTTTTTAATGTATAACAAGTATGCATTTTCTATTCTTCTTTTTAATGTAAAACAAGTATGCATTTTCTATTCTTCTTTTTAAACAAAATGTTATACTTTGTTTAATTCTTCCTTTTTAAACAAAATGTTATACTTCGTTTACAAATCATGTTTTCACAAAAAATGTGATTTTCATTTGCATAACGCCTTTAAAAAAAAAGTGTTGTTTTTAAACAAAATTGAAACTTTTTAATTTACCAAACAAAAGTAAATTCTCTTTTTATAAACAAATGTAATTCTTTATATTAACGAACTAAAGTGAATTCTATCTGTTAACAAACAAAAGTTCAAATCTTTTAATTGACAAACAAAGTTACAACCTTTGTATTTCAATTAAAGGTAAAATCATTTAATTTAACAAAACAAAAGGTGAAATCTTTATTTTAACAAACAAAGAGTGATATCTTTTATTTTATAAACAAAAAGTGATATCTTTTATTTTATAAACAAAAAGTGATATCTTTTATTTTATTCAAGATCTATTATTTCTTTATTCAATTCAAAGATGTATTCTTTCTGTTGGAAACGAAAAAGTCTATCCTTTTTGTTTGAACAAAAATGTATAATATAATCTACTCTTTTTGTTTAAACAAGAATGTATATTTTTGTCTCTCTAATCAATGTTAACAAAAAGTATATTTTTGTCTCTTTAATCAGTGTTAACAAAAAGTATATTTTTGTCTCTCTAATCAATGTTAACAAAAAGTATAATTTTGTCTCTCTAATCAATGTTAACAAAAAGTATATTTTGTCTCTCTAATCAATGTTAACAAAAAGTATATTTTTGTATCTCTAATCAATGTTAACAAAAAGTATATTTTTGTCTCTCATTAACAAAAATTGTAACTTTTGTTATTTTATTACATTTAATCAAAAATGTAACTTTTTTCTTTATTTACATTTTAACAAAGAATGTAAATTTTGTTCTTAAATCAAGTTTCAACACAAAATGTTAATTTTGTTTTCATTTATTTAAAACAACAAAAATGAGTATTTATTCCGAACATTATTCTTTGCATTCTAATCCAATGACATTCTCGTCTAATGACATCTTAAATAAATGGCATTATAATATTTTAACATAAATGACACTCATGAATTTTAACATATATGAAATTCTAACATAAATGACATTTTGGAATTTTAACATAAATGACATTCATGGATTTTATCATATATGAAATTCTAACCTAATATCAAAGTGGTATGTTCATATTTCGATCCTAAGATAACATCATGATTTGATTTAACACAATTTGTAATTAAACAAACAAATAACACAACATGGCGGTTTAACGCAATAGGTAATTAACAAACAAATAACCAACATGGTGGTTTAACACAATTGGTAATTAACGAACAAATAACACAACATGGTGGTTTAACACAATTGGTAATTAACAAACAAATAGCACAATAGTCATTAATCAAATCACGTATGGAAATTTCACAGAATGCTATAGCGTATGACATCAATTCTAGATACGTTTCATAATTAAGTAATTTTAATTATATAAGAAGAAAAGAAATAGAATTTCTCACCAAATAGTTCCGATTTGAATTTTGTTTGCTGCAAGTACAAATTGATTCCAAGTCATCTCTAATCAATTCTGAAACGTAGATCTTGTTGCCACGATTCCAACACAACTGGAATTTCTGAATTTCGATATCAAAAGATATGCTCTTTTATATGTTGATTACATCGTTAAGTAATTAATTAAATTAATTAAATTATAATAACGTTCCTTAAAGCGCTACCTTCCGTGTTTCTTCTTCGTTCCTGATGTACCTCGCTGGACCCATACGCTTCAGCACCCTCTCTCCAAATCGCACCACCACCAACTGCCGTGCAGCAAATTTGCAAATTGAAGATCCTTTGTTTCTTTTGAGAAGGAGTATGGATAAAATTTTAAGAAGAGGACACCATGAATATATATATTTTTTTAGGGAAGATGAGGTTGATGAAGGTAGAAAGATTAACTTTTTTTTTTAATGGGGAGAGGAGGAGGAAGTTCTAACATTTGTAGAAGACAATTGCAGAGAAAAGAATATTGAAGGAAATTGAGAAAGATATTATATTTATCTCTCTAATGTGTCATTTCATATATTATATAGTAGGTTACGAAAATAATAATTAATTTAGCTGACTAGGCATGAGGTAGGATATTTATTTCTTATTCAAAATAAACAATAAAATAAGAAAGAGAAATTGGAAAAGTATTCAATGCATGATTATAAATCAAATGAGGAGCCCCTAATTAATATCATTAACTACTATATACAAATTTATCAATTTCATAATAAAGCCACAATTTAAGTTATTCAACAAATTTTAGTTGAACGTTTTTTTTCTTTTTTTTTATATACGAAGAATTCAAAATGAGGGAGCATTTACATGCGTTGAAAATAATGAAGGAATATAGAGAACATGATCACACGTTTTAAGAAACGCATGCATGTCTCCAACATGACAATTTAATGTAAAGAAGGAAAGAAAAATAAATGTGTATAGAATTAAATTGCATGCATACGAAGATATAACAATGCATGCAATTTATTATAGTGTGTCATTCTTCATTTAATGCGCATAATTGGTGCGTTGATTAGATAATTATTTATTTCCTTTCAAAATTCAAGGGAGTAATTCACATCTGGAAATTTATTAATAAATGAATGATACAATTATAATAAATAGGGGAAAGTATTAAAGAGAATAGCCAAAGATATACATATATATATATATATATACATATATATATATATTGTCAGAAGTTTTTTTTTCATTTAGAACCTACACATTATTTTCAATTAATATTTTAATATAAATTAATAGATTTTATTAAAGTCCGTAAGGCCTATTTTTTACTTGGCATGTAGTCAAAGATTTTTAATACAAGGATAACATCCTTGCTATTAACCTTTAATTGGTGAAATTTTTTTAAAGTTATTTTCTTCCTCTTTGTTTAATTAGAATGTGCATTAAACAAGCGCCTACAGGAATTATGTCCATCAATAGTTAAATCTTAGGATTTAAGTTTTCCATCAATAAATGTAATCTTACAATCAAACTTAAATATTACATTAAAATATAAATTTAATCATTTAATTGTTAAAACTTAATTCAATCTTTCAAGAATAAATTAAATTAGACAAACAAGAAATTCAAGTATAAATCTCTACGTCCAAATCCTAAATCAAACTTACAATTCTAGAATTTTCAAACTACCACGTTATTTCCAACTTCTCTTAAAATTAAAATAAATATATTCGTTCTAACTTCGATTTAAATATAAAACAAAAATTTCCTTTCCCGTCATTATTTAAAATCAATTATTTTAAATATTAAAAATACATTAAATTTCTAAAAATAAAAATTTTAAATTGGCCCCAAAATTCAGGGTTGTTACAGTCGCCCCCACTTAAAATCTTTTCGTCCTCGAAAAGGAACGAAACTAAAATTTGTTTAATTACCCAACTAAATATTTTCTAAAATAGATTATAATTACAAATACGTATATTATACGCTTGGCACTCTCAACTCATTCTAGGATACTGCTGATCCTATCTCTAATGAGTTTTCTTATTGGATATTACTAATCCAACCTCTGCTGAGTCTTCTGTTCAGTTCTAACGAATTGTACCCCAAAGATTTGAGCTAACCAGAGCTCTGATACCAACTGTAACGACCCGGGTTTTGCCCGACCTTAATCGATCGTAAGATCGACCAAGACCGTTCAAAACTCGAATACGTTAACTTTGGGAATACAACACATCTGAACAATAACAGCAGACTTTTATAACATCAATAATAAATGTTACATCAGAGTACAGAATATCAGAGTACATCGATTTAAATTACAGCGGAAGATAAATTACAATAAATTACAATATACATTGGAAGACTATCAACTCTGGACACAGCTTTAGGCTTCGATCCAGAATCCTGCTTAAAAGAAATATCTGCAAAACAAGCAACTCGACTGCCCGTGTGGAAAAGAGGGCACCCGAGTTTGCAAGTGAAACAAACTACAGGTCAGTCGTGGGACTGGTATGAGAATTCTTAACTAATATAATTACTAGTAATAGAGCAAATCCAAGAACCACGCCGCTAACGCGGAACTGGTTTACTCCAATGGACTGCCGTGCATAACTTAAAATAAATCATTAAACAACGCAATGCTTTTTAGAAAAATGAAATCACCATAAGACTCAGGTCCCATCACACAATGCAACGCACACCAGAGGATAGAGTTTTACCTTATGGTGATTAAAAGATGATAGATACGTAAAAACGATATTATTATTAGTGTATATATGTTTAAATAAAACATTTCAATCATAATTTCAATCCTAGGAAGCATAGGTACCATATATTATGCCTTCGTACTAGTAATACACTCAAAACCGCATGGAGTCGTATTGGAAGTTGGATTTCCATCATGATGGCTTCTGATTCGAAAGATCTATCACGAAGTGCAATATGCACATCCGCACTTTTGGGCAATCAAGTAACACAGCGGCTTACGTCCCAGCGAGAGAAAACACCGCTTACTCTATATCCCTCTATATGGGAATCAGGAGTTTAAGCCCTATCCCTCTGAGCGTGGAGCGACCACACCCAGCTCATCCCGGTCGACCGAATCCATACAAATATCTAAAGTATACTGATCAAACCATCAGTTCACCATCATACCGGGGTGTGAGGCTCGCGAAGTAACGATATAGTCTTCATCCACAAGGCCTGCTTTTCAACAAAGCCTTGATCATCTTCATCTTGGCATGCCACATCGTCAATCCATACCGTACCATTGATCATCCATCAATATATAAACGGGGTGTTAAGTAAAGAATGAATTCTTCACCACCAACATTTATATATTGACAGAAAATCAATAACATGATATTAAGCGGAGTACGATGTCAGACACGCAATCCATTCAAAACTTATGCTCTGGGTCCGAGCGAAAGCCAAATCCGTGCAAACCAACACTACGTCCGGACGACCACCACTGTAGCCCCTTCAAGGTAGCTACTCCAATCACGGGCATCAGCAGTCGTCGTCCATTCGATGTGAAGATCGTCGGTCTTCTATCGTCGTCTTCCAATCTTGAAATTTAAACGTCGTTTAAATTATTTGGAATGAGATAGACTCGGACTTTCCAAATAATTCTCGCGGATATATATAAGTTGGAAATCATTTCATATCGTTTGATTTTAATCTTTATATATATAATTACACATAATTCCTCCATCCATTTCATTATTTTGGTAATCATGACAAATAAAGACATATAACATAACACACAATAATGTTTGTTTTAATTTAATCCACATACACATCCTAAGCATAACAATGTATATATTTCTATTTTCAATTCACACAAACATACAATTTCTTGTGCGCCATTCCTAATTCAACAAAAATGATTATTTTGTGTCATTCTTTTCTTTACAAGCAAAATGATATTCTTGCTTTAATCTTTTACATGAAAATGAAAGTTTCATATCTTTATTCTTTTTAATGAAATCAAATTCGTTAGAATGTAAATTTTTTTATATTCCAACATTCATAGTCGTATAATGAATATTATATATATTCATTCAGCATATGTAAATTTTATACGCCTCATTTCCACATTAAAAAGAATATTTCTAATGTACTAACATACCTACACATATGTTTTCTTCTCCTCTTTTCTAGTGTGTTAAACCTAATGTTTTCAATATATAGATATTGCTAACACTACAAGCAAACACTAAAAGAATATTTTTTTATGTCTGGCAATACTAACAATTCATAATAACATAAAAAGAATATTTTATGTTACATCGTTTCTAATATTTCATGTTATCTAACATAAATGGCATTTAATTTACATGTCATGTTTCTAACAAATGGTAATGTTTTGAATAAACGAAACATAACGCAACATTTAAATTCTATCTTTTTATTGTCTCCAAAAAGACAATAAAAATATAACATGAAAATTCTATTTTTCTACCACATCTAAAATGATGGTAAAATGTGACATAGCAAATATATCATTTTAATAGTTCTAAAATGACGGTGAAATATGACATAGCAAATCTATCATTTTAATAGTTCTAAAATGATGGTGAAATATGACATAGCAAATCTATCATTTTAATAGTTCTAAAATGACGGTGAAATATGACATAGCAAATCTATCATTTTAATAGTTCTAAAATGACGGTGAAATATGACATATTTCATTCACAAAATATGAGTCCTTTCTGTTACATGTAAATGGTATGTTTTGATTTAACAAAGCATAAATGATTCCTTTACATTACATACGAGTGCAATCTTTTTATCCCTTTTAACATTTACTAAAAATGTAATCTCTTTTTATCCTAAATGCAACATTTATAAGAAAATGTTATTTTATTTTAACGTACCATTTTTAACTAGCATGACATATTAATACTAATTATACATATCTTCTTAACAAAAACGTTATTTCTTTTCTTACTTTTCTAATTGACAAAAATATTAATTTTGTCCTTTAAACTTTTATGCAAACAGAAATGTGAATTTTGTTTGTAAACTTCTAATGCAACAAAAATGTGAATTTTGTTTCATTCTTCAAATTTGACAAACATGAATGATTTCTGGTTCATTTCTCTAAAGTGACAAATTTATTTTATAAATCTCAATTCGACCAAATGACTCATTTTTGGTTTATTAACTTTTCAATGCAAACAAAAGAGGATTTTTGTTTAACAACTTTCTAATGCAAACAAAATGAGGTTTTTGTTATAGAACTTCCTAATGCAAACAAAAATGTAAATTTTTGTCCCACTTCTTTTCTTTAACGAAAATGTTAAATTTTGGTTTCAACTTTATTCTCTAACAAAAATGTTAATTTTTGTTTCATTCCTTTAATGCTAACAAAAATGTTAATCTTTTCATTTAACAAAATATGTTAAATTTATTAATCTCCTTCATTTAAATGTATAAAAAGTATACATTTTCTATTCTTCTTTTTAATGTATAACAAGTATGCATTTTCTATTCTCCTGTTTTAATGTATAACAAGTATGCATTTTCTATTCTTCTTTTTAATGTATAACAAGTATGCATTTTCTATTCTTCTTTTTAATGTATAACAAGTATGCATTTTCTATTCTTCTTTTTAAACAAAATGTTATACTTTGTTTAATTCTTCCTTTTTAAACAAAATGTTATACTTTGTTTAATTCTTCCTTTTTAAACAAAATGTTATACTTCGTTTATAAATCATGTTTTCACAAAAAATGTGATTTTCATTTGCATAATGCCTTTCAAAAAAAAAAAGTGTTGTTTTTAAACAAAATTGAAACTTTTTAATTTACCAAACAAAAGTAAATTCTCTTTTTATAAACAAATGTAATTCTTTATATTAACGAACTAAAGTGAATTCTATCTGTTAACAAACAAAAGTTCAAATCTTTTAATTGACAAACAAAGTTACAACCTTTGTATTTCAATTAAAGGTAAAATCATTTAATTTAACAAAACAAAAGGTGAAATCTTTATTTTAACAAACAAAGAGTGATATCTTTTATTTTATAAACAAAAAGTGATATCTTTTATTTTATAAACAAAAAGTGATATCTTTTATTTTATTCAAGATCTATTATTTCTTTATTCAATTCAAAGATGTATTCTTTTTGTTGGAAACGAAAAAGTCTATCCTTTTTGTTTGAACAAAAATGTACAATATAATCTACTCTTTTTGTTTATACAAGAATGTATATTTTTGTCTCTCTAATCAATGTTAACAAAAAGTATATTTTTGTCTCTCTAATCAGTGTTAACAAAAAGTATATTTTTGTCTCTCTAATCAATGTTAACAAAAAGTATATTTTTGTCTCTCTAATCAATGTTAACAAAAAGTATATTTTGTCTCTCTAATCAATGTTAACAAAAAGTATATTTTTGTCTCTCTAATCAATGTTAACAAAAAGTATATTTTTGTCTCTCATTAACAAAAATTGTAACTTTTGTTATTTTATTATATTTAATCAAAAATGTAACTTTTGTTCTTTATTTACATTTTAACAAAGAATGTAAATTTTGTTCTTAAATCAAGTTTCAACACAAAATGTTAATTTTGTTTTCATTTATTTAAAACAACAAAAATGAGTATTTATTCCAAACATTATTCTTTGCATTCTAATCCAATGACATTCTCGTCTAATGACATCTTAAATAAATGGCATTATAATATTTTAACATAAATGACACTCATGAATTTTAACATATATGAAATTCTAACATAAATGACATTTTGGAATTTTAACATAAATGTCATTCAGGGATTTTATCATATATGAAATTCGAACATAATATCAAAGTGGTATGCTCATATTTCGATCCTAAGATAACATCATGATTTGATTTAACACAATTTGTAATTAAACAAACAAATAACACAACATGGCGGTTTAACGCAATAGGTAATTAACAAACAAATAACCAACATGGTGGTTTAACACAATTGGTAATTAACAAACAAATAACACAACATGGTGGTTTAACACAATTGGTAATTAACAAACAAATAACACAATAATCATTAATCAAATCACGTATGGAAATTTCACAGAATGCTATAGCGTATGACATCAATTCTAGATACGTTTCATAATTAAGTAATTTTAATTATATAAGAAGAAAAGAAATAGAATTTCTCACCAAATAGTTCCGATTTGAATTTTGTTTGCTGCAAGTACAAATTGATTCCAAGTCATCTCTAATCAATTCTGAAACGTAGATCTTGTTGCCACGATTCCAACACAACTGGAATTTCTGAATTTCGATATTAAAAGATATGCTCTTTTATATGTTGATTACATCGTTAAGTAATTAATTAAATTAATTAAATTATAATAACGTTCCTTAAAGCGCTACCTTCCGTGTTTCTTCTTCGTTCCTGATGTACCTCGCTGGACCCATACGCTTCAGCACCCTCTCTCCAAATCGCACCACCACCAACCGCCGTGCAGCAAATTTGCAAATTGAAGATCCTTTGTTTCTTTTGAGAAGGAGTATGGATAAAATTTTAAGAAGAGGACACCATGAATATATATATATTTTTTTAGGGAAGATGAGGTTGATGAAGGTAGAAAGATTTACTTTTTTTTTTTATGGGGAGGGGAGGAGGAAGTTCTAACATTTGTAGAAGACAATTGCAGAGAAAAGAATGTTGAAGGAAATTGAGAAAAATATTATATTTATCTCTCTAATGTGTCATTTCATATATTATATAGTAGGTTACGAAAATAATAATTAATTTAGCTGACTAGGTATGAGGTAGGATATTTATTTCTTATTCAAAATAAACAATAAAATAAGAAAGAGAAATTGGAAAAGTATTCAATGCATGATTATAAATCAAATGAGGAGCCCCTAGTTAATATCACTAACTACTATATACAAATTTATCAATTTCATAATAAAGCCACAATTTAAGTTATTCAACAAATTTTAGTTGAACGTTTTTTTTTCTTTTTTTTTATATACGAAGAATTCAAAATGAGGGAGCATTTACATACGTTGAAAATAATGAAGGAATATAGAGAACATGATCACACGTTTTAAGAAACGCATGCATGTCTCCAACATGAAAATTTATTGTAAAGAAGGAAAGAAAAATAAATGTGTATAGAATTAAATTGCATGCATACGAAGATATAACAATGCATGCAATTTATTGTAGTGTGTCATTCTTCATTTAATGCGCATAATTGGTGCGTTGATTAGATAATTATTTATTTCCTTTCAAAATTCAAGGGAGTAATTCACATCTGGAAATTTATTAATAAATGAATGATACAATTATAATAAATAGGGGAAAGTATTAAAGAGAATAGCCAAAGATATGTATATATATATACATATATATATATATATATATTGTCAGAAGTTTTTTTTTTCATTTAGAACCTACACATTATTTTCAATTAATATTTTAATATAAATTAATAGATTTTATTAAAGTCCCTAAGGCCTATTTTTTACTTGGCATGTAGTCAAAGATTTTTAATACAAGGATAACATCCTTGCTATTAGCCTTTAATTGGTGAAATTTTTTTAAAGTTATTTTCTTCCTCTTTGTATATTTAGAATGTGCATTAAACAAGCGCCTACATGAATTATGTCCATCAACAGTTAAATCTTAGGATTTAAGTTTTCCATCAATAAATGTAATCTTACAATCAAACTTAAATATTACATTAAAATATAAATTTAATCATTTAATTGTTAAAACTTAATTCAATCTTTCAAGAATAAATTAAATTAGACAAACAAGAAATTCAAGTATAAATCTCTACGTCCAAATCCTAAATCAAACTTACAATTCCAGAATTTTCAAACTACCGCGTTATTTCCAACTTCTCTTAAAATTAAAATAAATATATTCGTTCTAACTTCGATTTAAATATAAAAAAAATTTCCTTTCCCGTCATTATTTAAAATCAATTATTTTAAATATTAAAAATACATTAAATTTCTAAAAATAAAAATTTTAAATTGGCCCCAAAATTCAGGGTTGTTACATATGGTTTTCATTAAGGTGTCACCTTTGAGGAATGTGGTTCACTTCGGATCTATAGGGAAATTGGTGCCAAGATTTGTAGGGCCATTTCCCATAACAGAAAGGATTGGCCAAATGGCCTATAGGGTAAAGCTACCAGAGAGACTATCCGGTGTTCATGATGTTTTCCACGTTTCTCATTTACGGAAGTGCTTGCATGATACCGCGGAAATAGTTGAGCCCAGTATATTGGAGGAAGTAGAGGTGGAACGGGAGGCGACAGTCAGACGAGTTCCTACCCGTATTCTTGGATCACAAGTTAAGAAGCTACGCAATAGAGAAGTCAAGTTGATGAAAGTTCAGTGGGGAGATAACCCAGAGGATGCGACTTGGGAGACCGAAGACAAGATTCGTGCTTCATACCCTTTTCTTTTCGAGGGTATGTTCTTAACTTCCTTTCCAAAGCTTTTATTTATGCTTGTTTCTATCATTTAAGCATGTCCTATCGATTGAATCTTCGACCTTTAGGTACGAATCCCATGGATGTAAACATGTGTTTGAAACATGTTATGTTTTATGGATGCAAGTGTTTGCTCGTGGTTGCTCGTGGATGCATATACACACACATTAGGCACTAGATCGGCTCAATCACACTCATACTGCATATGGATGTGTGTGCATTTTTCTTCTGTTAATGGATGGAAATGGACGTATCATCATATGGATGTTGCATTTGGACGGATGATTGTGCACACATATAGAACTTACATGTTATAATAGGATTGTTGCATACATGTTGGATTCATGGAACTAACATACATTGCATTATGGAGGTCGACTGAATCAGTAGACTACCTGATCTTTGCATTAGAATAAGGACATATACACACACCTTTGCATATGTTCATATAAGCATTAGAAGTCTTTAAGGACAATGGATGTCTGTGATTGGTGGATGAGTAGATGGGTAATGGATGGTAGGATATACATTCTTCTTAACTTGGAGATTTCGGGACGAAATCCTTTGAGTAGGGGAGAATGTATCACCCCGTAATTTTAACAACACTAAAGAGGACAAATTAAAGAATAATTAATATTCAAAATTAAGGGAAACGGACTGCGCCATTGCTTTCCTCTCGGAATTCTGGTCAAAATAGACACTTGGTTTGCATAAAACGGACACTGTATGAAGAAGTTATGAAGGTTTGAAGTTTGTATACGCGCAAGAGAATTATATATATATATACATATATATACATATACATATATATATATACATATATATATATATGTATATATATACATATATATATATATATATATATATATATATATATATATATATAGGGTCCAGAAATTCAAGATCAACCCAAAACAGTTCAAATCGCACAGAAATGGGGGGTGAGAATTTTCCCGCTTAAAGGTTGTCGATCCCTCAAGGGGGTTTCGACCCATGGGTCGACCCCCCTAGGGCAGACGTGGCAAATTAGGGTTTGGGGCTGGCGGCTATATATATGGCGTCATTTCTCATATTTTGCACATCGAAAATAATGGAGGACTAGACGCTGTCGCTACCGGGATTGAATCAAATCTTTTTCTTCTTCTGCAATCGAGTTAATAAAGTTTAGAGTTATTCAAGTGTAGATCTGCGATTCAACATCTGATATTCTTCTTCTATTTTTCTAGATCCAAACACTGTGAGTTTAAGTTACTTTTAGATTTAAATAATTAAAAAGTAAAACATGATATGACTATAATTTGGATCTATGCCTGTGACTGCTTGAATCATATCAGGTCTGTTATAACTTGTGTATCTATGATACTCTGACATGACTATGACTTGGATCTTAACCTTTATCATGTTAGATCTACCTTTGATTATAGATCTAATTCACTGTTTAGATCACCTTATACCTGTTCTATTATGTTTATGGCCAAATCAAATCTATTGTTAGTTGGACATCTAAATCATTGTTTAGATCACATCATGCCTATCCCTATTATGCTTGAATCAGTGCTATTGTCACATGTTCATCCTATATGCTTATCTCGACATTATGCCACTATATGTTTATGCCATTACATGTCAACCTTATTAGTATGATCATCCCTGTCCTTTTCCCTCTATCTTTTCCCTTTTATTTTTATATAGTCAGGCTACCTTCGAGCTTAGGCATGCCGCTGAAATATGTGAATACGTTAGATTGGGAACAAGGGAAAAAAGTTAATATTGGGAATAAATTGTAATTGGGAATTTGGGCATAACTTGAATAAAGTGTAATAATATGAATTTGGGGCATATAGTTTATTATGAACATAACTTGGGAGAAGGGGAATGAAAACCTATAGCGACATAAGTAAATTTGGTTAATAATTGGAATGCCTAGGATTACAGTAATTAGAAACTGTAACCGCGCCTAGACACGAGGTTAGATTACACTTGTGGTGGAAGTCTGCCCGTAACCGCCCGGCATATCCAGTGACCACAAGTGGTGAATCTAATGTGAGGGGTCTAGGTGCACAAACATGAGATGTGGTAAGACACAAGGTTAAGCCCGACTTATGGAAGAAGTCTGCCCGGAACCAACCGACATATCCAGCATCCACAAGTGGTAGGCTTAATGTGGGAGGTCTAGCACATTATAACCATAAATGGACATGGTAATGAATTGGAATACTTAACCTAGTTGAATCCATAGGGATTGTATGAAGATGAACCTGATTAGGGGTTAAGTAAACTTGTTTGAAACAGTGGGTGGGTTAAGTAAATCTGGGTTGGGTGGGTAATATTTATATATAGGCCCACAAACTTAACCTATTGGGTTATGTAATTAAAGACACCGTTAGGTAAGCATAACCTGTGGAAAACCTAGTGGAGATGCAAGCGTAGGGGGAAGCTTGTATCGTTTTGTGTGTGGGACCCGTTTCAGTCAGTAACCCATATAACATAAATGAGTACTCCGAACTAGGTCGGAGTCGGGGAACGCTTACTCGGCTGATTGTAAGATATCCAAACATGGAGGACGGTGTGGGCGACGCAAACCGACCGGGTCATGTGCGTGCATGTTCTGGGAAGAGGGGGACAAGACGACCCTGACACCAGTAGATATGGTTGTGCACATCTGAAAAATGAATGGTTGCCACTTTAGGGGGTGATGCACCCTACTGTGGGGACAACACATGGTATCTACGGAGTAGGGAGCTAGTCAATTAGGGTAGTAATTAGGGTACACTTAGACTCCGGTATGTTTAGGAGCCCATTATTATTCATAGGAGTAACTCCGGAACGTTGGGCTGTCTGTTGATTGTATGGGGTGAAAACCTCTCACTGGAAGTACGCTTAAGTCTACCATCTTATAGTCGTTGGGATCATCTCATTCTGGTTATACTAGTATCAGTGCAGAGTAATCATTAGAGAAGCGAATACACTCTATCATGTTTACCTTGTCATACCTTCCTTTTTGTGATGTTATCTTTCTCATCCACTTTATATGCCTGTCATGATACTTCTACTTATTTATTTGCTAAAAGTAACTGGACTCGCCAGACTTTATGTCTGACCCTTTTTGTTTCCTCCTCTTTCTTCTGTTCGCTCCCCCCAAGGTTCTCAGGGTGAGAATACTTAAGCTTGATCAAGATTCTGCTATCATTTTGCTGGAGCTTCTTAGATGTATTGCTCAAGCTCCTATCTTTGCTACTATGGCAATGTTTTTATTTAGGGATTATGCTTCTTTTATTTTTGTACTCTTATGTGTTAAGTGTAAGACAGAAGTTTTGATGATGTATTAGGTTTATGTATTTTCAGACAAATGATGTTTTGAACCACGATGCTTTATGATTAATAAAGTTTTTAATTTCGATGCTATTTTATATCTGTCTTGTTATATTTCTGTTTCTGTTTACCTATAACTCTTCACGAAACTTAATGCATTCTCTTAATGAGTGAATTAACGGACGTCGGGTGTCACAGTTACAAAGAATTGGAAGGGGACATCGCTATATGCTGTTATTTTATGATGATCTTTAAACTTTGATACCACTATTGGATGTTTCCTCGATAGGGAATAAATCTGATTTTAGAAGAGGATAGAAAGAAGATTGGAGGAAAAATGACTTTATAAAAAAAATGTAAATGTTATTGTTTTTTTCTTACATTCAAAACGAGCAAAAAAATCTTTATTTATAGGAGTTCAAATCTCAAATAAATGATTGAAATTCACTTAATTCGATTGTTCTACATAAACATGTACTTAATATTCGCTTATATAGTTTAAAATAAACCGTTTCACAGATATCTCACATATAGTTTAGACTCTAGATATTTCCTACATCGAAAAATACTTATTAATCAAAACAAAATTAAATTTATTTCCAACAATTATTAGTTTACAATTTTCTTTTGTTATCCATGATACCAAACATTATAGCCACGACATATTATAAGTTATAAAATATAAAATGTAAAATTTAAACACTTTGTAACAGGAATTACAATTCATAATTGGTTACAAATTTGGATGGATAGTTTGAGAATTTGTGATTAATTTGGGTGCTTGTTAAACTAACATCCAATTCTCAAATACTTTATCAATAGTTGCTTGAAAACTGAATGCTTATTCAGTAAGCGCTCTGGGCAATTGTTGAACACATGACTCATACGTGGTGTTTCTTGAATGAGTGCATGACGATTTAAAAAATTAGATGTTTGTTGAACAAGAGTTTGACTCGATCTTGTAACAACCTGAGTTTTTGGGTACCCAAGCAAAATAGAATATGGCGTGTTTTGTTTATTTTAAATTTAAAGAAGAGTGAAGTACGAGTCTGGAGTCCAACTCGTAAAATATTTTAACATATGAAAATAATTGTGGTTTTTGGAATATGTGTGTTTTGAAATAAATTAAATATCTTTGATTTATTTCAATCCGTGTTTGTAAATTTATAATTTGACGATTAAAGTAAATATTGAAAATATACAACATTGATTAACATTCAATGTTTAGATAAAAAGTATGTTTTCAATATATGTGTTAAGTTGTTTTAAAGGCATAATTAATTTTGGATCGTGTTTCCAAATGCAAGTTGTATTTCTTGCCAAAAATAAAATAGAGATTGTGTTTTAAATTGTGTTTGGAAACATATACAAAAATTTATGTAATAACGTAATCTTGGATTTTTGTCAATATGGAAAAATAAGTTGTAGATTGATGTTAGAATAAATTAGTGGCATCAGCAGCAATATTGGTAAATTTATATGTTTGCTAAAATAAAATATATTACAAATATTGATTGTGAATCAATATTTGAACATTTGAAATATGTTATGAAGTTGATAAATTTTTTTTTTTCAAACTATAGAGGTGTGAAAACTTCATTTTTATAAATATAAGCAGGTTATGATTGTAAAATAAATGTTTTGACAAATATGTTAATATTGGTATATTTATGTCAGAATTGGTGTTTAATGGCTTTATTATATTACAACATATTGTGTTAACTTTGTAAAGTTCAAACAATGTTGAAGAATGTCATAGATTGAAATTTTTGGTGTTAAAAAGGGTGTAAACTTGTGTATTTTTTGGTGTGTAGCCTAACATAAACATTCTGCAACACTTTATAAATTTTGGGACACTTGGGTTTATTGGGTTTGTGGGCAACGATCCAAAACCAAGGGAATTTCTTTGAAGAAATAGGACATATACATACTCTCTCTCCTTCTCCATTATTCATTCCCCCAAAAAGCTTCTCTGTAAAAAGAAATGGCTACCTTCTTCGCCTACATCCTCAAGCTAAAATCTAATTCAATTGGAAAAGATAAGAGATGTAAATCTCTAGCCTTGCTGTAAGAATTTATCCTCAACCAACAAAATTAATTCTCTAATCTTTGGAATCAAGGGAGAAGTTACAGTAAACTATCTTGAAGCTTGCATGTTAGTGTTTTGTGGGTTTTCAAGTTCTAATAGCCCAATTTCAACTCTAGAAAGCTCGTATCCTTCAAAATCCGATCTCAGGTGAGTGTTCACTCACATTGTCTAGTTTACAATCATAAATTCCTTGTTTTGTTAAATCGGTGCATGATTTCTTGAGAATCTGAAACATCCCATTGAAAACTTTACTCCTGTTGTATAAAGTAGCCAAGCTGCAACTTTGAATCGTAATATATTGGTCATACTAAGTCGGATTTGTTTAATTCAAATTTCTATGAATTTTTGAATATATGGTTTGCGATCCTGCAAAATTTCAACTATTTCTGATCACCAGAACCCTACTAATCTGATCACCAAAGTTGCACTCGAGCAACGCTGGTTGACAGAAAAATTTGCGTTTGATGGGTCAACCTAGAGGTCCACCCAGGCGTAGGACGGGTCGACACCCTCAAAGCATGGGTCGACCCTCTTGTCGACCGGTGTATTGTTCTTTGCGCAGGATTATTTCCTACTTGATGTTTTTTTTGAACTAAAAGGGGTACTTAAATTACAACAAAACAAGTTACAAAGAAATGGTTGAGCTGGACACAAATTACAACTACATCAAAAATGAATACTATACATTACAACTACAAATCTACCTCAAATTAATATTACACAATAAGGCAAATAAATTAATATACATGCAATCCACTTGCCAGACACTCCAAAAACCAAAGAAAATAAGATCCATGCAATGAGCCAATGTCCAAAGACTTATGGCTACCGAACCAAGATACCTAAACCAGATCCAAGCAGACCGATCAGAAAGCTATTCCAACAATAATTAACTGACAACACCAAGAAATCCAGAAAGCCTGAGCATCCAGATTATTATAAGGCCAACAACATCCAATACAAGTCAATCTCAGTAATCAACAAGCACAGAACCCAGGAACAGACTCCCAACAATTCTCAAGATTTCAAAACATATTGTTCCAACACAGCAGAAATAACCAGCAAAAGATCTATGATGTATTTAGAAGCCCAAAATGCCAACAAACACCACCTCAAAATCTCAGTAAAAACTAGAACAACCGAAGAAACCAGCAGTGTAATTAGGCAGCAAGCACTTGGAAAAAATCAAAAAGAACAAAGTAGAAAAGACACTCAGATAATAACTGCAAAAACCCAAAGGAATCCAACAACAAATATAAACCAAAGATAAGAGGTTATTTTTTAGTGATACCACCATTCAACACACCTCTGGGGTTACCTCTTACTTCCTTAGTTTTCTTGGCTTTTGATCTAATTTGAATTTGAGACACTAATTTAATCCATTCTGAGTTTGTTTCTTTCAAAGGGTCACCACTTAACACCTTATTTCCTCCTTAATCTTACTTGTCTTAATTTTATTTCTCCTTCTTCCTAAAACTACTTGTCGGGCAGTCAGAATCATCCATTAATGCATCCTGAGCATCATAATTATTTTAAGAAAACAGATTAGTAGTAGAATGAATGCTAACCTTTGTTTGTGTTGTAGGATCTTCATGCATTTCTGAAACAGCTTGTGATATTTCTTTAGCCCTATTGATAGTTGCATCTTTAACAATCACCCCATCTATATCTTCTTTATCTATTATATTATTTACTTCATTAAGACTGTCAGACATTCCAATAGCCTTAGATAACTCATTTGCATTCTCACAAACCTCCTGCATATAGTCATTTGTTTCTGCTAAAACATTAAAAGGATTAGTATCTCTAGCTACCTTATCTTTTGTAAGAGACACATCTGATTTTGAATGTTTATCTAATTCAATAATACCTGCATTGCTAGTTTTTTCCTTCTCAACACATTTAAAATTAAATTTACTTTGATTTTCCGGGTTCTCTTCAACTTCCATTCCACACACTGAAACAATATTGCTTTAGGAATCCAGAGCTTAAGGAATTTACATGTAGCACATGAATGTCCAAATTTTTTGCACTTAGAACATAATGCTGAAACCCATTCATATATAATTATTTGCTAAACAATATCTCCATTACAACATTGAATACGAATTATCTTAGAGAATTTGAAATCACAATTTATTTCCACCAAAACTCAAGAAAAAGAAAGTCGAGTTAACCCTTCGGTGAAACTATCCAATTTTAAGGGATGACCTAAGACTGGAACTATTCTACTTATAGCCTCTATAGTCTAGAAATCTAAATCTAGATCAGGTAGACGTATCCATATAGGTAAGGAATAAAGAAAATCACAAGTTAATTTCCTTCATGATGTCGTGTATCTCTGGTGCTTAAACTTACATTCTAATTCAATTTTCTAAAGTAAATCACCATAGTTTGTTGCTACCTTAGTTTATCAAAATCAATGCATGCTATGGCTAATCTGAGTCCTGAATTTGTAGCTTTTTGATTGTTTATTTGTTGTGTTTTATGATGGATTTTGACAGATTTTATAATGTGTTCTCTTGATGAATTCGCTGGCTTTTTACACACTTACATGGTTTTAAAAATATTTTTCCTTGCAATATATTTGTTTATATTGATTTCTTTATAGTCTTGGGACAAAAAGGATTTTATTGTCATGGTTTTAAAATATAATCGTCTCGATGTAAAAGTGTATATATTTTGAAATTATAAAGGGATTTTATAGAAAAAAATTAAGTGTTTCTGAAATCATTTTATAATTTTGTTTTTGCATAATTAAGTATTTTCTTTATATTAAAAGAGGCATTTCTGCATTATTCGAGAAGACGTGTTTGTGATTAAACCATATAGTAAACCTCATGGTATGGGTCAAGAAGGTATATTTTATTGATTAATTACAGAGTCGTTTAATTGAAGCATAAATTCGATGTTTCTAATGACTTGGTGTTTCTGATGATTTGTTGTTTTGATGATTTCTGGTGTGGAATTGATTAGCGAATAATAAACCAGTAGTGAGAACGTGTGGCATGGGATGCATAGTTACCACCGTTGGGTTATAGCCATAAGTCTATGACACATCTTGTTTTTAAAGCCAATACTAGGGGCTGGTGGGTTCAATACGTATGTAGATATATGTATATAGTTGTTTGGTGTTTGTTGAAGGCCCCACTCGACCGAGGCTGGTCGTGGTGAAGCCATACTCGACCGAGACAGGACGTAGTAATATTACATTCGATCGAGACGGCTCGCAGTAAAGTTGTATTCGACCGAGACGGATCATAGTAAAGCCGACTCAATCGGGATAGAACGAAGTACGTATGTATATATATATATATATATATACACACATACACACATGCATATATATATATATATATATATATATATATATATATATATATATATATGTATGTATGTATGTATATAGATGGTACTTGGCAAAGATCGTGGCAGAGCTATTTGCACATGCAATATTATGATGTTTCAGATCTGAATCATTATTATAGTTATTGACGGATCTTATTGCTAAGGATTCAAATATTAGTGTTTGATGATTTGATCTTACGATCATATTTACTTTGGAGCTTCAAATCCGAATTGATGTTTGATGGTATCATTGACTTTGGAGTTTTGGACCCCTAATACCATGGCTTGTTGGATTATCGACATTTGATACTTTGAGTCCTATATATTTTGGTTTGTTGAATATGAAACCAATCATAGCCTTAGAGCTAATTGGTATTTATTTATGTATAATGATTACTTTAAATTGAATAAACTCTTAAGCGGGATTATATGTTATTTTGTTGGAGCTTTGATGTCATTCCTTGATGTTATACTTATGTGCTTAGCTTGAAGCTTAGCACCTTTTTAATAAAGATAAAACCATGTCTTATGATTGCTTATGTTGTTCTTGGCATCTTGTAGGCTGTTAAACCTTAAGAATCATATGAATCGATTGTTGTCTTGAGTTTATACAATTCCTTTTGTGTAAAAATGAATTCTTATCTATAATTTCACATGTTGTAATCTAACTAATTTCTAAACTAGGCCGACCCATCTGTGTTAATGCCTGGATCAGACCGACTTGTTTCAAGTTTAGCTACCTATTAACTTGGGCCCTGCAGTTCTATCTTTGGATTACCTTACCTGAAGCTATTTCATAGCTGAGTATTCATGTACTCGAGTCGTTGTACATTTGTTCGTTTGGAGATGTTGTATTCATGTGTGACCATTTAGATCAGTAGCACATGTATCCGTTGTACTCTACTGTTGTATTTATATGTATTCTGTTCTGCAATCTATTTTCTGTGATGTATAGTAATTTGTTCTGAATACGGTACTCTGTCATCGTAAGTTTACATTAGATGTATCAAGTACGTCGATCCACCGAAATAAGAAAAGAAGAAAAAAAATTATACATCCACATATTCAATAATTTTTTAATGTAGAGTCACTCCTATCTAGCTCTGTTATTTGCTTCAGTTGATAATATATTACTTAATAATGCTTATCATATGCAGAGCCGACTCCAGAATTCCGAAAAATGGGGGTTGCCGTAGGCAAAAAATATTGACTTCAAGATTCGAACCCTACACCTCATGTGAGGTAAGTCACAACACAACCAACCCACCTACACTACTCTTCATAAATGTGGTGCAGTAGCTTTTCTTTGATATAAATTTTTTTTTGGCTCATGATCACTGCCACCACCAGTCCGGTGGTTGCTCCGCCGGGGGGTTACCGTAGGCAGCCGCCTACTCAGCCTACCCCCCGAGCCGGCTCTGATTATATGGGTGAGTATCGAGGTGGAGTGTCATGTCTTCTATTTAGAAATCCCGTAGTAAAAATGTAACATTTAATCAAAATTTTATTAAAGATACCCTAGGCATCTATTGATAAGTAATTTGTAGATTATCACTTTTAACGCATTGGAAAGAACAATCTTACTAGCAAACAATAAGAAGAAGGTTACAAATGTATACAAAGTAGATATTGGGGAATGAACTCATTAAAAGATTTTGATTCTGTTTGTATGATGAAACAGGATACGACCATGGGCCTAAATACTGACATATATACTAATACACACGAACTCTTATACATAAATATCTTCTAGTAAATCATTCTAAGTAACACAAAATCTTCCCCATCTCACACTGGTTATGCCTTCGTCGTTGAAGGGTCATGAACTAATTGAAATGAAAGGCGTTGGCAAATGACATTCAAGTTGGCATAGAACAATTAAATTTATTGAAACTGCACGAGCAACGGTTGGCTGTGGAGTTTCAACGAAGCTTCCATGAGTTAAGTCTACTCATTCATCAGCATCTGTGTGGTCGGATCTCTTGACAGCAAAATTAAAGCTGGTAAGTCGACAAATTAAGTGCTCATTCTATATTCAATAATTTGCAGATCTCCAGACAATAATATAACTTTGATCTTGGATTTAGGAAAACACAATATATGATCACTAATCTGGACTTCCACATCATACGGCTTCAACTTAGCAACCGACCAGATGCTTGCTAATATAAATATATAATACTCCTTTTCACGTTCCATATATAGTACATATACTCTCCATACACAGAGCCATTTAGTATATACCATTACATTACATCAATAAGAAACAGATTAAGAGCTAAAAAGCTAAATATAATGGCAAGTTCAAACAACATTGTGTACGTATTCACAGCCTCTTTACTCATACATCTCTCGTATGCTTCTCTTAAAACTTGATGCAAGGCAACTTCATACCCAAGAGTATGCGAGCAGACCCTGGCAGCCTTCTCATCACAAATGCATAAAAGTCCATGGCAGCTTGCTGAGGCGGCGCTGTCTCTAAGTGCACATAAGGCCCATGAAGCGTCCACCTACGTCTCCGTGCTTTCATCACGAAGCACGAGACCTGCAGCTGATAATAATGGGTACACTGTCTATTACGACTGCATGGTCACGATATCTGATTGTTCAGCCAGGCTGAGCAAGTCGATGCTTCAGATGAGGAAACTGGGAAGGAAGAATAGGCCTTCCCATGGGATTAAGTTAGGTAATGTTATGACGTGGGTCAGTGCTGCCCTTACCGATCAGAATATGTGCATTGCTTCATTGGTGGAAGGTAACGGTAAGAGTAGTAACAGGACGCACGGTGTATTGAGGAAGAAGGTGGTTCAGCTGAGTCAGGTTACAAGTAATGCTTTGTCACTAGTGAATATGCTTGGGGCTAGAAGTTAACCGTATATATATAATGCACTGTGGGTAACATGGAGGGTAAATTGTACATTTTTTTGGATATATACATGACTTCCTTGTTTATTTCTCTGCCTTACCAGAGAACAGTTTATGACTTAGCACGGAAAATAATAAAATTTTCTTACATAGTGAATTCTGTAAGTAATGGACACAGAAAGGTATATTTCCATTTTACCTTAGTTGACAGATTCGTCTCAGGCTCAAACTCATTCCATGTTTCTGATTGACCTACTCGGCAGCTGCTAACCAATGTCATCATCTTCTTCTTGTTTGGTTTATGACTAGCCAGCTTACCTAAATGCTAAATAAATGTCATTTGATCAGGACAATTGGCCAAATACGGTACATATGTGTACTGAACTTGATTGACCGGAGCAAATTATGTTGTTTGAACGAAAAAGAATCAATCCGATTGAAATATCTTTGATATAATAATGTAAAGAAAGAATTCTCATGGGAATGAAAATTGCAGTAAAAATCTAGATTAGCCAAAACAAAATTGATCAACAATTAATAGTTTACAATTTTCTTTTGTTATCTGTTAACTACCAAAAACCCGTTCAAGCATTGTGTCGAACAAAATACGTGCATTGTACATACTTGCAAGGTCGCTCACCAGCACCACCACCTGGTCGGCCAAGCTGCAGTTCCAGCCTTGTCGGTCACGACAGCAGCCTCCTCCTAGTCGAGCTTGGAGCGAGCAAGGTCCGGCCAAACTTCCACCTGGTCGGTCAGCAGCACCTTCAAGCAGTCGGTCAGAGCTTGAGCGGAGCAGTCGGTCGCTCGCAACTGGCCGGGTCATTCGTTCATGAGGTAGCAATTTGGGTCAGTCTTGGCAGCAACCTTGGTCGAGCATCAGCACCTCTGGTCGAGCAAACCCTGGTCGAGAAAAGCACCACCACCTGGTCGAGTACGTTCACACTTTGGAGTTGCTGGTCGTCCTTCTCTCAAGGAGCCTAGTCGGTCAACGAAGCTCCAAGTTGGTCGGTGCTCTCAGGCATCTTTATCTGGTCGTTCTTATGAAATGAGTCGGTCCCATTTATTTGAAGCTGGGTCGGTGCATTACATAAAAGGCGGATGCATTATTGGGTTGGTCCAAGTTAAAATGCTGGTCGGTCTTCAGCACAAAGCCGATCGGTCTCACTGTCCAACCCATCGCCAACCCATCGCCAACCAAGCGCCAACTATACACTTCAAATTACAACTGTGCCACTACCCCTTAGCTACAACTATAAATAACCCCTTTCTCCACACTTAAGAGGGAGGATTCCACTACCCCGAAGGGCTGCTAAAATGACTTCTCCAAGTTACTTTCAAGCTTCATCCATGGCTTCAAAAGCTCCACTCATTTCCATTTATTAATCGGTCACTTCCATTGAAAGATCCACCATTAAAATCCATTCAAATCCACTCAAGCAATACAAATCTCCATTTATCCTCTCTAAAAACTTAGATCTACCATTGGAATGCTATGGAATCGAAGAGATCTACCTTTAAAGTGAAGTGTTGAAGACTTTTCATCCATTTCAATCAGTATTGGAAGAGATCCAATCGTTCCATTGGCGAATTCAAATGTGATTCACATCAAAGATGGAAAAATGAGAGATTCATTGTAAAGTGAGAGATTTGTATGGCATTGTACTTGGTATCATGAAAGTGATAATGGAAATTGTTTACATAGTGGATGTAGGTCACATTTGACCGAACCACTCTAAAAATTGTGTGTTCTCTTTTATTGCTTTGTTTTTGCGAATTGCGGTCTCATGTTTCTTCATACATGCTTTTCATAGTGCCTTGCCCCTGATTTGGTGACGTGCTTTCCAAGCACCTTGGCTCTAATTGGGCGACGCGCTCTCAAAGCATCGTATTTGGTGTTTGATCATTTTTTGATTAAAACATTATCCATGGTACCAAATATTATAGCCAAGGACATATTATAAGTTACAAAATATAAAATTTAAAATTTAAGAACTTTGCAATATGAATTACAGTTAGTAATTGGTGACAAATTTGGATGGATTGCTTGAGAATTTGTAATTAATTTCTAAGTAAAAATTTAAACGACATGTTATAAGCTCATTTTAATACAAATATGATATAGGTGAAAATAAACAATTTCTGTTATATTACCTCTCCTATTTCACTGCTCTTACATTTACCCGAAGCTGATATTGGGGCATGAACTCATTAAAAGATTTTGATTCTGTTTGTATGATGAAAGAAGATACGACCATAGGCCTAAACACTGACATATATACTAATCTAATACACACGAACTCTTATTATACACAAATATCTTCTAGTAAATCATTCTAAGTAAAAACTCTAACACAAAATCTTCCCCGTCTCACACTGGTTATGTCTTCCTCTATGAAGGGTCATGAACTAATCAATACAAATGAAAGGCGTGGCAATTGACATTCAAACTTACATAGAATAATTAAATTTATCTAAATTGCACGAGCAACAGTTACCGATGGGGTTCGATGAAGCTTCCATGAGTAAAGTCTAAGCTTCAACTTCCGACTCATTCATCAACATCTGTGAAGTCGGATCTCTTGAAAGCAAAAATAAAGCTGGTAAGTCGACAAAGTGCTCATTCTATATTGAATTTGCAGATCTCTAGACAATATAACTTGATTCTGGACTAAAAAAACACAATATATGATCACTAATCTGGACCCAACTTCCACATCATACGGCTTCAACTTAGCAACCGACCAGATGCTTGCTAATTACTCCCTTTCACGTTCCATAATAAATATACATACTCTCCATATATATATAAAGCCATTTAGTAGTATACCATCACATTAAATCAACAAGAAACAGATTAAGAGCTAAAAAGCTAAATATAATGGCAAGTTCAAACAGCATTATGTACGTATTCACAGCCTCTTTACTCATACATCTCACCTATGATTCTCTTTAAACTTCATGCAAGGCAACTTCATACCCAAGAGTATGCGAGCAGACCCTTGCAGCCTTCTCATCACAAATGCATAAAAGTCCACGGCAGCTTGCTGAGGCGGCGCTGTCTCTAAGTGCACGTAAGGCCCATGAAGCGTCGACCTACGTCTCCATGCTTTCATCACGAAGCACGAGACCTGCAGCTGATAATAATAATGGGTACACTGTCTATTACGACTGCATGGTAACAATATCTGATTGTTCGGCTAGGCTGAGCAAGTCGATGGCTCAGATGAGGAAACTGGGAAGGAAGAATAGGCATTCATATGGGGTTAAGTTAGGTAATGTTATGACGTGGGTCAGCGCTGCCCTTACCGATCAGAATATGTGCATTGCTTCATTGTTGAGTCAGGTTACAAGTAATGCTTTGTCACTGGTGAATATGCTTGGGGCTAGAAGTTAACTGCATATAATGCACTGTGGGTAACATGGTGGGTAAATTGTACATTTTTTTGAGGACTTTTTACCATGTTAGGCTTGTTTCAGAATTGTATAACACAAACAGACTTGTTTTGAAAGTAATTACAGGAATATACCTGTTTTGTATTAACGAAGGCGCGTTTTGGAAACTCGCCCAAAGGCGCGTTTTGGAAACTCGTCTGTACACTTTTGTTTTAAACTCCATACCGACTTTCTTGAAATTTGATTTGGACATAACTCGATTTTTATAATATGAAATTCCCATTTTTCTGTTTCATTACTGAAATACAATTCTATAGATTCGATCGTTTTTTGTTTCAATGAAAACCGATGTATAACGATTCCTATATATTCGAATGTAGGTGTAAACGTTAAACTTCGAACTACCACGACATTTAATTAGTACATATAGCTTAACCAAACAACGTAAAACAAATACCAAATTCTAATATTCAAATACAAGAGAGATACATAGTCCGGTTAAGGACAGATAAGTTCGAAACATAAGAAATACAGATACACGAAATGCAACACACTGACATCGCATCAACAAACAAACATCTCCAGTTTAGGCTGCGGAAGTACACCGCTTTCTGTTATGGCCCAGGGATCCACATTTGCTGCACCTGTTTGTTTTGGGTGTTTGATGCTCGTCCATAACATTTTTGAACCTCGTTGATTTGGGTCATCCAGCTAGTCTTCTGATAGTCGAAGGCAGTATTCATGGACCGTTGTACGGGTCCCAGTATTTCTTATCGCGTATAGGATTAAACTCTGGGTCGTATGTAGCTCTATAACTTTCGATGGAGTACCATTCACTAGCAAAATCGTGATGTGCTCTATTACTACCAAAATCCTGTGCTGAACAAGCCGCCATCACATGAACACATGGTACTTTCTACAGAAGTGGGATTCTGCATGTACAGGTGGCATCAGAACCGTGGATCACAACATCATATTCATCGCCGTAACTGTTAATCACTTGCCATTTATATCGACCAAATCGAACAAGCCTACAATGCCTTGCGTCAATAGCACGAGCTTCAATTTTAGCTTCCCATTTTGGAGTAAGTTTCGAATTCAGACCCGCCCCTTTTTCTCGTCTCTTATAGAAATACTCAACTGATCGAAAGAACGTTCTTGCAACCAACGCCTTTATAGGCAAGGATCTGACGCCTTTTAGTACGCCATTAAAACTTTCAGATGCGTTGGTCGTCATAATATGGAAGCGGTCGTCGTCATCTTTGCAAAGAGCCCAGTTTTCTTCGCAATTTCCTAGGCTTCGTTCAATCCAGTCATGCGCCTCCGGCTTAGTTATCTTGATCTCTTCTCTAAGTTTATTGTATTCAATCACTTCTGAAGCACATGCAGCAGCGTAAAATAAGCCTACAAGTCATTTGTCTCGATGACCTGCAGCTTGAAAATTTGCTTTAACATGCCTTGCACAGAACCTATGTTTATGCGGTTGGTGCCATTTATCCTGCAAAGCGCTTGGAATCCCTTTCATTCTATCAGATATAAATGTAATGTGTCGATTTTGTACGCTATAAATGAACTCACGCATGCATGAAAAGAACCAGGCCCAACTATCATATGATTAGGACTCGACCACCCCATAAGCTAATGGGTAAAGGCAGTCGTCCGCATTTATAGCGGTAGCAACAAGCAGTATTCCTTTGTACTTACCGTACAAATGTGTCCCGTCAATAGAGAGCACTGGACGATAGTGTACAAAACCTGCAATGTAAGGACCAAATGCCCAAAAAGCACGACAAAATACCCTATACTCATCGTGTACTATATGTCCTACTGAACCTGGATTGCGTCTTTTTATTTCCTCAAAATACTTAGGCAAATACGAATACGATTCGGCCCAGTCACCGTATACTTTCACCAGAAAACTCTAAATTAGCCACTACGGATCTGGCCATCATTTACGCCGTGCAGAGATCATCGTCCATGGGTACTTCCATTTGAGGCTCATCACCATCTTCTTCGGGATCTCCTGTGTTTGTATCATAGTCATAGTTCAACGGTTCATTGCTGACTCCGGTCCAGCATGTATCATCAACTGTTGTCGTGGTAACCGCCATGCTGTCAATATGTTCGGCCTGTTGTGAAGGTCCTGCACCCCATTCTTCTTCGGCTTCTACAGTCAATCTATTAATAAATGCATTTCAGTTAGATCTTACATTTCAATGAGTAATTATAAAACTAACTTGATATGGAATACATACCTTTGGCTCATATCTAACAATTCTGACTGATCAGTCTGTTGTTCTTGTTGTTGTCGTTGTTGCTGCTGCTCAGCCACATTTGGTGGACAATACGGATTGGTGTATAAAGGAGAACTAAAGTTGATTGATGGATCATGAGTTTGCAACATTTCTGTGAAATATCCGAAACCGCTACTCACTATAGGCGGTGTGATTATTTCTTCCACAACAGCTTCCACGATTTCTTTTGCTGTTTTTCCAACATACAACTCAAACGATTTCTTAATAGTGGAAAACATTACTTGTACATCTTCATCATATGAAAGTGTTACGGCTCTCGACCCTGATTCGGTAGGGCAGTTGACCGACAACTCGATATCATATTCGAGAGGGTTAATTCTGGTTGCTTGGAAAACTGTGTCTTTCAAAGCACCAAGTGTGCAACCCCATCGAACTCTCCCTGGTTTGCAGAATCCTCCCACATAACTTCCATTTTGTTGCCCATCCACGACCAATTCACCGTCATAGTAGATAAGTGCAGTAATAAAAGGAGGCGCCATTATTGACTGTGTTTATTTTTCTTGAAGTTTTTTGAAGACAAGATTGAAGTGTATGAGAAATAATGTGCTGAAGAGCTATGAAATAGGGAAACCAACTAAGCAACGTCACCATTAAATCAACTTTATTGAACTCAGTGTGCGGTCGTTGTCAAGTCAGAATTGACAGAGATTTAATCATGTCACCCAATTCAAAATAAAGCAGAATCAGAAATAATTATCCTATGCTCGTACTGATCACACAAAACAAGCCATGCGTCAGAATTGGAAGAGCTTTATCACAATGGCTTTATCACAATGGACCAATTTACCCGTGTCTAGTCAAATCACCTGATTTGCGGCAGATCGTACTGTACAGAAACAGATTGACCCAGCTTTAATTTTTGGCAGCGAGTTGTCAATTCTTATTTATGTCATAATGTACACTGTACAAACCAGCAAAATACAAAGCTTTAATTCAAACTTCGAAAGCATAAAATAATTCATTAGAAAAACACAAACATACAATACTTCGTGTTGATCTTCCAACTCCTACAAACACACAAATAATAATTCAAACTAAAATTCAGAAACATACAACGACAACGGATAATACAATAATTCAAACTAATCTTCAGAAACCTACAATGACGACGGATAATAGAAAAACTAGTGGTTAGGTTTAAATTGCAAGTCCTCTAGGAGTTTTTTGAGACGTCTAATTTCTTGCTGCAACTCATTCGCATATGCTATGCCCCTGGGACAAAGCGGTTCGTCAATCCATTCTGAAAAATTGCATCTGCGAGGATAATTGGAACAAAGAAGACTTCGACGACCAATGTTTTCGCCATCATCACAGACGACAACTTCATCCACATATCCACAGTGGCAGCAAACTGGGAACGAGTTAACCTCTTGCTCAACCATTGTTTGGGAAGTCATTTTGAAAATATACGGAGCTGTGAAGATGTGGTTGAGTATGAATCCGAATTATGAGAAGACTGGTGAGTATATATAAAGTTTTGAAATTACCCAAAATACACAGGCGCGTTTTGAAAACACGCCCAAAGGCGAGTTTTGAAAACTCGCCCATATCGCTCCCCTGACAAAATAGGTATATATTTGTTATTATTTTTGAAACATGGCTAATCATGTAATACAATTTCAAAACAAGCCTAAATGTGTAAAAAGTCCTTTTTTTGATATATATGATATACATGATTTTCTTAGTTTAATTATTTCTCTGCCTTATTAGAGAACGGTTTATATATGACTTAGCATGGCAAATAATAGAATTTTCTTCCGTAGTGAATTCTGCAAGTAATAGACATAGAAAAGAAAACTCTCTTACGGATTCGTCTCAGGCTCAAACTCATTCCATTTATTTTCTGATTGACCTACTCCGCAGCTGCTAACCTACGTCATCATCTTCTTGTTTGGTTTATGGCTAGCTAGCTTACCTAAATAAATGTCATTTGATCAGGCCAATTGGCCAAATACGGTACATATGTGTACTGAACTTGATTGACCAGAGCAAATTATGTTGCTGTTTGAACGAGAAAGAATCAATCCGATTGAGATATCTATGATATATTAATGTAAAGAAAGAATTCTCATGGGAATGAGATATACAGTAAAAAAGGAGATCGATAACTTTGTCTCTATTATTTATGTTTTCTTATGTCAAATCCATCCCAACCATCTATTTTAATATGATCTGACTTTTTTAGTTATATGATGAGTCTCATTCATCAATTGATTTTTATGATGCATGACTTTAATTTAGTTGACATAGGGAAATAGAGAATGCGAGAACAGAAAATAATCGAGCTGTTTAAAATGTAGTGTAGCATGACAAAAATGGTAAAATAAACGTATTTACTAATCTAGTTCAAAATTATGGATCTCACCACGAATTGAGTGTTGGACCATCGTCTAGCTAGCCAAATCCCTAATGTCGGCCAGGTGACACCTAGGTTGGACTATTGTTTATGGTATTTTGTCAATTGTGGTGTAAATTGGACCAGTGAAACATACTATAACATGTCCAAGTGAGTGATTACCACTACAAAAACGGATTCGGGTAGCTGCTACCATTAATCGTCGACAGTCGTGGCTGGTCGTCATCAACCGTAGTCTAAAGCCGACGTTAGGCATCAACTTTCGTAACCACATTAGCTACGATTGGCGATGACTAGGCGGACACATGACAAATTGTGGGCTTTTTGAAGTGTGTCACTAACCGTCGCCAACCGTAGCAAGCTAGAAAACATGGCATGGTTAGCTAACTGTGACCAACCGTAGCAAACTTGAAAACATGACCCATAGTTACCCGTCGCCAACTATAACCCAATGTGACCAATGACACGTAACTAGCCAATGCAAACTTGGAACTTTTTTATTGCATTTCAGCTACTATGCTGCCTTCTAACCGCACATACTCGCGATACTCATATCCAATCATTGCGCAACTCATATACCCTCAATACCACAACACATTTCCATATCCAATAATCCAAAATGCAATATATACTCGATTTCACAACACATATTTATATAAATCTATAAAAAATAAACAAATATGCCACAGAATAACTTGTATACCATAAATACCAATATAGCACATTAACATACTAAACCACACTATAATTCATACATAACAGAAAACATCCATATATCATCAATATTCCAACAACACATTTTTATATTTACGAAAAAAGAAGATAAGTAACTACTCGTCTCTATCATCATCATTCTCATCCCCGACTCATCCTGATCTTCGGGAATACTCATGCCCGGGAAGATATGCGACGATCCACTCATCAAGAATGTTCGTCCGTCCACTCTTCCACCGGTCCAGAAGCTCAAACACCTATCGACGGAGCATAGCAATTTCCTACTCCTGTTGGGATCTCCTGCAAGCTGCCTAGGTCATCGCTAATTGTAATTTACTTTATTAGGAGTTTTAATTTAGAATTCGAGATTAAATATAATTTATTTAAAAGAAACACTTTATCTTAATATCGCCGAACCTATACCGCTTATTCCGAGTAAGCGGGTCAATGAATGGCATCCGAGATGTGGTTGCACTCCTCTAGTGTCGAGTCGTCACTTGAGGATTGCACCACTTGAGCGATCTCAGCCTTATGTCTCTTCTGCGATAGCGTATGAAGAATTCACATATTAAATATTCAATTTCAAATTTATAAAATGTGAAATTGAAATGTAGCACCCCTACTATAAGAAAACACTGATTTAGCGTCAAATATTTAGAAGCGGAAATTTCCGTCGCTAATTTGCGACGTATTTCCATGTGATCTGCAAAGGATAGTTTTTTGTTTTTTCAAATTTTTTTCTTTTATTTATTATCAGCGTCTTCTGTCATCCCTCACTTAGCCGCCGCAAATTGCATTAAATTACCGACGGAAAATTTCTGCCGCTATTTTCCACTGCAAATCCAGGCAGAATACCGACGAATATTTATCGAATATTTTGCAGCAAAATTCCAACAGATTTGGAAGAGATGAAAATATCGGTTTATTATAATAATTATTTAATAATTAATAACAAAATTTAATACTTATGAAATGATATCTAGTATTTAATAATTAATTTTAAATAATTGTATTTAATAATTACAATTGATAATTATAGTTAATACATATATTTTATAATTATAGTTGATAATTATATTTTATATTTCAAAAAAATTTAAAATTTGAAATCATCTTAAATAAATTTGAAATAAATCATAAAGTTTATAAAACTAACTATTGTTTGACACGAAGTAACCAGAAATTCTAAACTTTAAATTATTGAAAAAGTTAATTTAATAGTTTGGTTTAAATTGTATAATACATCATATTCTAATTTTATTTTATTTTTATAAATTTTGACTAAGATAAAGTACAATTTTTTTAAACGTTGGCTCTACAGGTGAAATTTTGGCTCCAACGTGTGAAACTTTTGGCTCCATCGTTTGGTTTTCATTCAAGTCTCATAACCCGCCGTTGATTTATAATTATTTATTCTCATATCTAAAAAGTTCAATCCCATTCTGAAAACTTATCTCTAATTCTAAACATATCAACGCTGCCGCCACTCTTGATCGAAGAAGAAGCTGCCTCTATTCCCGTTCTTGCTTCCATCATCGAAATTGAACCGTAAGTAAATAAATAATTAGCAGTTAATTAATAATTAATTAATAATAAGTAAATTGAACCAAAATTGAACCGTAAGTATTAATTAATAATAAGTAAATAAATAAATATTAATTAATTAATTAATTAATAATTTACAAATAAATCACTATTAAATACAAGTAATTAATAGTTGATAATAACTTATTAATAAATAATAATTAAGTAAATACTAATTATAAATTGTAGAATAATACTAAATATTAACAGTAATAAGTTTATAAATAAATAGAAGAATCTGATTCATCCACTTTGTGTATAAGTGAATATTGTTTCACTACAAGAGAATCACCTTTTTACAACTGGCATTCTGCAATAGTTTGATGAACTGTTGTAAAAATGTTGGGCTTTTACAACACATAATTAGGTAAATGTCGTGGAAAGTACACCTAAACAACATTTGATGCTGAAATGTTATAAAATAGATTACTTTAACTATATTTTCAAAACGTTGTGGAAACATATACTCATTAACAAAATATTTGTATTATAAAAGATTGTTTTCTTCATCAACATTTATTCGGTGTCATTATATTGTGCAAACGGATGACATACTTCAACTGTCATAAAATACTAAAATATGGTTTAACAAAAAGTGTTTGCGTTATGAAATTAACTTATTTCATAAAACAATCATGCATTATCGTGAAAGCCCATAAATTGAATTTTTATTTTACTTATCATTGTAAAGAGACTACGTCTCACAAGCATTTAAATATTCTGGAAATTTTGTTAAAAGTAATAAAATAATATAAATGTCAGTCTTTAAGAAAAAGCATCGAAATGTACAAACAAATCCATTAATGTTTTGAGTCTTGAGAAAATAATTTAATCCCAAAAGCGATACCGTAGAAAAATAGGAAAACACAAATGTTCAAAAATACTAAACAGTTTGAAAAAAAAATTCATAAAAAAATCACTTTTGAAGGTCGAATTTTAACAAAGTATAGGAAATATTGAAAATTTCAAAAGACAAAAACTATGGAAAATGTTACATTAGGTTTGTTTTATTTTGTATTCAAAACTTTCAAATATTTAAAAGGTAATTTGTTCAAAATTGCATCAAAACCTTTATTGTATCATTTTATTAGCTTTGAGCTGTATTTTTAAAATATTTATCTTGGATCTACGCGTCATCATTTACCCATCGCAGCTACCGCTCATTTCTACTACCTCTTCACTAATCTAAGTGCTAATATTAGGGGAGCCTCAACAGTTAGATCTCTAGTCCAGCTCGCGATCTGAGTCGTCCAAATTTTAGAGAAAGCACACCATTTCTTCCCTAAGAGTTGTTATAGTTCAACTTCATTCCAGTAAAGAAATTTCCTCATTCACCAAACCCTACTTTTCCTCCTTCCCAATTATCTCCAGTGAAGTACGACAACCACAAATGAAACAATACTCATGGTTTTGGATCTAAAGCAGCCTAGTCTCCTCTTATTCTTCCAGGTTTCGATGTCAATTTTGTAGTTCATAATTTCCATTTTAATCATCATAGGATCTAATCTAGCAACTTAAATCGGTAAATTCATACGTTTATGCAAATTTAGATCCACTATTTTATTCATTCATTGTTATATCACGATTTGGTGAATTCTATAGGAATGTATGATGATACTTCTTACTACCAAAATAAAATACCGAAATAGGCTGGCGGTGAAGGGGTAACAGACCGCCACAAGCACAAAAGAATCTTTTGTCAGCAAAAGGTTCAACACAAGAAGAAGCCGACGACACAAGGGAGCGATCCGGGAGCTGCACAACCGACACCATCAGTATAACTCAAAACCTACAAAAACAAAGGATACCGACATGATGGATTTGACACGAAGGAAAAGCAACAGAAGGTCACACAAAACTGGAAGCCAATGAAGAGAAAGACCATTCATCCTACAAACCGAGACCTAAAAGGACGAAAGGGTCTATCGGTATTAATTTGCTTAATACCAATACATAAGGAGACAGAAACATTGAAGTAATGAAGGTTAAAGCACAGGGAGGTTATCCGAGAGCCAATTACCGGGACCTCCATTAGTGGGTCCCCGAGAAGCTACCCTTATAAACAACTAGCAAAACACCGGAAGCAACATCCCGGGAAAGCAAGGATGCACTTCAAGAGTCTACCGACAGGCAAGCCAGAACCCCAAAGAGAGACAAGCTATCCATACTAATCTGCTTAATATCAATACCAGCAGGCGTGGTAGTCCCAACAACCTTTCACCTGAATCACAAAGGCGAGCTCCATAAAGTGTTAATAGCAAGACCGAGAGCCTACATCCGGAGGCCCCCATCCGGGAGCCAAAGTCTTCCGAAAGCCATTCGCACCGACAAACTCGGGACCAACACCAAAAATGGGTGGACAAGCAATCAAAAAGGAGTTCCGTAGACCGGAACCCTTCTCTCAAGAGCGTGAGCCGGCACCTCAAAAGCCTTAGGCAAAGCGTTTAGAACATAAAGAAAGGCGGCCGAGAGCCAGAACTTCCGGAACAGAAGGGAAAAACGGCTGACAGAGGCTTCTGCTGGCACAATAGCAAAAGGGACCCCAATTTGTCTATAAATAAGACCCCAGGGGTCTCATTTTAAAGCGATTTTCTCATTCTCGTTCTTGTACTCTTTTCCCTAGAGTAAACCCTAATTCCTAAATCAAATTGGGGATTTCGGTTGTAATCACTTGTGTATTCTAAATCAAAGATCAATAAAGAGTGAATCAATACTTAGTACATTTCCTTATGAGTTTCTCATGTAATTTCTTAGTTATTGCCAGTGTCACATGTTATGTCCTTTCTACATGCTCACAAGCTCCTACCAAAGCCTAAACCCTTCCACAAAGCCAGTGCGAAGCCCCTTCCTACAAGTCGTTTAGCCCTTATCGAGGGTTGTGCTTAGGGAACCCTTGTCCCAAGATAATTGTTGGTCCTTGGGTCGCTTAAGCATGATGATCACCCCAAAGAGGGAAGAGTAACTAATCTTTTGGACTCAAAACCTTGATATCTAGGAAACGGTGAACTAACTCGAACTCGTGAAAGCTAAATAAACCTATTTTGCCTTAGGTCCACTTCTGTAGACCTTTCTCCGGTGTTGACGAAAAATATCGTTAACATTTTGGCGCTAGAAGGTGGGCTTGAACCTCTGACCCTGTGGTTAACCTTCCCTCGTATCTAACTGTGATGTTCCGTTCGATGTTGGACTAGGCTTTGAAGAAGCAAGACCATGGGCAAGAGGTCCCAACGAGAGTCTTCTGGATCTCAAATGGATGTGTCAGGCACTACTGACCCAAGAGTGATGGAAGAACAAAGGTTAAGAATGAAAGCTCCACGAGGAATTAAGCGGAAAAGGAAGTAGAGCAATATGATTCCAGTTATTGGAGTAGTAGCCCTTCCCACCTAAAAAAAACCCTAACCTTTCCTCTAAACGACTCTACATCAAAGGAATATAACATCTTCTCTCCTATAAGGAAGGCTCTCCACAAACAAATCAAAGGAATGGCGTTCGAGGAAGAAATAACAGTCAATTTTAACCACTTCGCTTCCAAATGGCCTAAAAGGGTATATCTCCAATCCCAGCCTATCTTGGAAAGAGTAAACAAGTGTTGAATGGAACAATACGGTTCGATGACAGAAGAGCCAAGTCTCCGCAACAAGATAGAAGTTTATACCAAGGTTACCTAAAGGATATTAACCTTACCACTTCAATGGAAAATATCTATTTCCTAACCAGACACGAGCTCAATTATTGGCCATCTACAAAAAAGAAGCCCAAATATGAAAGGAAATTGGGATGGGCCTTATTGTCACTATTACATGATGAATGGACATGAATCTAACCGTTGCAGAATTCTCGAAGGGATGATCATTAAGTTCTTTAGTCAGGTATAACTATGGGAATTTGTAAAAGGATCAAACTAAGTCTAATAAAGATCCTTAGGAAAAGGATTGCCTACATAACTTAGGGTATAGAAACTCTCTCAATAATCGAGGTAACCAAAGATTGGTTAACCAACAAAGGGATAGAAATCCTTGTCACCGCCGAGTTGGCCAAGGCAAGGCACTCCCCTGAGGGGGGTGGTGTGTAAGCCTTTCTCCGTGCCCAAATAGGAAAGGGCCAGGTTAAAGCATCAAAAGCGTAAGCCTCCGACCCACAATGGAAATGGTCGTGACAGAGCATCTAATTAGCACGCCCTGCCTCTGCTCGCAGAAGAGTATTCCCTCCATCTGCTATGAACAAGCACATCCTTCCTCTGCTCGTAGAAGAGCACGTATTACCACTGCTTATGTTCCACATTACCCGCAGAAGGGAACGCAAACCCCTATCATTGCCTGTGATGGTCAGGATAGGGCACCCGTTGGAGGATGGTGGAGTGTAAGCCTCTATCACCGCCTACGATGGCCAGGGTAGAGCATCGAAAGAGTAAGCCTTAATTCCGCGTCTACCATGCCCCTGTTTAAGCATCTAAGACCTTATCATCGCCTATAATGGTCAGGATAAGGCGCCTTCTGTAGGGAGGTCGGGTAAGTCCTTGGGCCCTGCTTGTGGATAAGCTAGTCAAGCGCACTGGACGCACAAGCCCAGAGAGTGGCCAACAAAGCACGTACATCCTATGCTTTGACAATAAAAGCCTAGAGAGTGGCTTAAGAAGCACGTACAACCTCTGCTTCACAAATCAAACCCAAAGGGGTAACGAAAAATTAATACCAAAAGTGGAATTCTGGTCTTCGGTTTTTAAATGCCCAAATAAGGGCTGGTTTGGGGCTTCTATAAATACCAGAAGTGGAATTCTGGTCTTCGATCTATTAAACACCCGAATCTGGGTTATTTCGGGACTTCTATTAAACACATAAGTCAGGGTTGATTCAAATCTCAATTATTTCCAAAAGTAGGTTTTCGACCCTATCTTAAATACCCGAATCTGGGTTGATTCAAGTCTTAATCAACGTTGGAAAGGGATTTCTGGCCCTATCTTAAAATGACCAATTCTGAGTCGGTTTGGAAGCTTAACTATGATAAAAAAGAGAAATTTGATCTTCTTAACAATCTAAGTCCGGTTGGAAACCAGACTCCCATTGCTACCAGAAGCAGATTTCTGGTCTTGCACCTCAATCTGGGAAGTGAATCAAAATCCTATCACTATCAGGAGGTGATTTCTAGAAACCCATTCTTAATACCCTAATCTGGGTCGCAAAGCACTAAATCTTAGGAAGGGGATGTACAATCGACCTAACGGCTGAAGCCCGATTACCTAAAAGGTCTCCAAGCAAGGACATGAGCGTTCTGTATTACTCAGGGAAGTTCCTCAAACCCCTTACATTTAGCTTATTGTTATTTATGTGAAAAATAGAAGAGAGTCGTATATCAAATAGACATGCATCCCATTTATAAGTTAAGTTACGAAGTACCGTTGTTAGCTATTCAAAGGAAATTGAACAATTAAAGGAAACTTAATACATTTTCCTAAAGCTCCCTGCCCCCAGGCAAGGGAGAAGTGTTAGCATGATGAATCGTAGTACATAAAAGTTCATTAATCTTCTTCCACTTCATCATAATTTTACGCGGATCATCTAAGGGCTTAAGTTGTCGCTTCAAGGACCGATTGTAGGCCTTACCCATGGTGCGTAGAATTTTAGTTTCCCTTTCTAAACTACGAGCGTCCTTTCCTAAGGCATATTTTTCCTTTCGTAGTTGTTTGACTTTGGAGGCATAAAAGTCAATGCGTCGGAGCATGTCCTCACTACACTTTTTTTTGTGAAGACCTTTCATGTTGGCCTTAACTCGCCGATACCACCTAATAGAAAAAGAATCCTCTAACCCAGAAGGAAGGTTCCTCATATGACGGCTTATTTCAAATTCTGGACCTTCAAACTCCGTTGAGGCGTGCAGAGAATCAGACACAAAGGATTCAGTGATCCACCCAAAAGTGGATTCCCATGCTTTACATTTTGTTAATGCATGGTCGCATTCGATCTCTAAATCAACAATTTGACGATGTAACTCATCCTTTTCTTGATCAAAATCAATGAAGGGACTTGTCTTCACCTCTCTCTTTAGCGCGCAAACAACTTTATCTTTCTTCTTTAGTAGATCTTCTAAGACACTTATTTGTTCATTCAAGTGCTCTATAGACAGTTTCCGAGTAAAGCAGGCCCGTCATCAGCACCAACAGGGTAGTTCTTTGAAAATTCCTCCCTGCTTACGTTTACTTGTGTATCCCTCTGGGCAAAAGAGGGAAGGTCCTTGGTCGATTCCACTTGTTTTTACAAATATATGAGCGACTACTCATATCATTACTTCCAGAAAATTGATAATAATAATAGCACATCATAACACTATTTGTCCAAAGAAGTCAGTACAGGTGTCACCCAACATTCATGCAGACGAACGTTAATTACAGAAATCATAGTGGTTTAATCAATTCCTCTGTTACATTTTGTGTTCATATTGCATAACAACTGCGCATGGTGAGCTCTAAGTCTCTTTAATATCATCTCCCTCTTATCTCCCAAGAAATTAAAGGAGAGCTGAGGATACTTCATATAGACAAGCTTAAGTTCTTTTAAAAAGCGTTCCCTGCTGGACTTAAAGGGAGATGTTGTAAGAAATTCCTTCCTCAACCTAGAGAAAGAACGGAAGTCGTCCTTAAAAGCAGCATCACTAGTAAGAACAATGTTTTTACCATAGTACTGATAGATGATAAGAAATCACTTTTGAAAGTGCAAAGACATACTGTGATGTTTAGCAAATATCAATGAATTTCAAAACAAAGCAAACTAACCCGATGCAGGAAAAAAGAGTTGCTCGAGGGCAAAAACATTTGTACCAGAGAAATAGGGGAGATGAGCTGCACTACTTGCTCCCTTTCGACAGATTCTGGGAAAACCATCCCTTTAGCAGACGCGTCATCCATATAAAGAGTAATAGGGGCACACAAAGAGTCAGCATCTCCAAAGCCCAAGGTGTCGCCCATGGGAAGATAAAATGCGCCATCAACTTTGCTTCTCGGGCAGCTTCTACTCTCAGGGATAATTCCGTTACTACAATCGTCTCTATCATCGCCACCAACGTCCAACACCCATTCTTCCACACCAACAGTTTCTGGGTTTTCCGGCGGTTTCACAATAAATAGGAAATCCTTGAGCCTCACCACATCTTTCTCAGGAACCTCAATACCCTGTTTGGCCAAATCTATTCTTCCATAACTTTGCTTCGGATAGAAGAGTGAATGGGAGGAAAATCCACGTTCAGAAACTTTTCAAAATTGTCACGATAAGCCAGGTAGAGAGCCTTCTCATAATATTTTGCCATCACATTATGGATATGTGTTTTCAAAAATGAGGAAATCCTATCCGAAGCTTCATAAATTATCCGTTTAGCAACATCAAGTGCGTTTTCCTTTACCCCCAACTCCTTTGCATACTCAGCCAATACATCTGCCCGCTTACTTTCAAAAGACGAAACCTCGACAGCCAAAGCGCGATTGTGTTCTCTTTCTTTTCCTAAATATGTCCTTAGCTGCTCACATGTCTCCACGCTTTTGCTATTCGCCATAGTTAAATCACGGACCTAGGACGCCAGCACAACATTTTCTTCTTTGAGCTTACTCGCCTCAAGAGAGGATGAGACAACCGTTGCCCGAGAAATATGCCAATCTTTAAATATCTGAAAAAGAATCAAAGAAATGTCAACTCTCATACAAAGACGACTGGCAAGAAATTAGAAAAGAGCACAGGATAAGCCAAAAGTTCTTGCTTAATGAGGTGAAAGAAGAAATCCGAGCAATCCGAAGGAGTCGACTCTGACATATCGGAAACATCAACAGAAGGAAGAATAGATTTAACAATACCATCGAAGTCATAAGTTAACAAAGGAGGATCCAAAGGATTGCCATAATGATAAGAGGAAAGTAAGGTCGGCTCGCATCTTCTCAAATTCGAAACATCTTGAGAACCAGACACTAGGAAGCCTGCAACGAGGTCACTTCCTATCGTCTCAGTCGGGGAAAAATCCACGCTGGGGATATTGTCAAAAGAAGAGACGATAGGACTAAGTGACGGTTGACCATCAGATACAGCAATAGTTCCTCTACCAAAGGAACAAGATCCAAAATTGCATCTTTATGCCTCTTAGAGGGACTATCATCAACAAAAGAAGTTGGCCTTTTCTCGGAAAAAGCCGAATCACGACATACATCAGCACTTGAGGCAAGTGGAATGTTAGAGCATTGAAAAAAGGAAGCCTTCTTCGGGTAAGATCCAATGGACCTGCCTAGCTTGGAGCTACCAAATTGTTGAGCTTCAGACATGATCCTGACTGGTGATATCATACCATAATATACAACTTAGTTCTGTTTTCATTTAATAAAAGTACATGCAAGCCATATATAGATGGGTAGATAACATGGGAATTTGCTAATAAGTACCTATGAGAGTTAATATTAACTAGTCTTATGCGTAAACCACTCATGTTGAAGGAAAATTAGGCCACTGTAACGAAACGGTTAGTTGAATCATTGCCAAAAATCTAGTTCGTCCCGAAGTCCGATACAAGTGGACACCCAAGTCAAAATGCTATACTTGTAAAAAAAAGAATTAACTTCAAATTTTGTTGACATAGGGACCAAGAAGAAACGGAGTTTGCAATAGCACTTCCGCCACTAGCCGGCACCCATTGGGTCGGAAGAAAAAAAAACCTTAATATCAGCAAAATCAAGAAGCTAATTAAGTAAACAATAGGAATATGGGGTTCATTCATACTGGCATCCTAGTATATTATTTATTGGCAAAATGGTCACCTACATGTAATTTTGCATTTTTAACCCTAGCAGTAAAAAAAAGTGTGTATATACAGTTTGTTAGATCCTCCATTAGGCATCATCCCAATAATCATCAAAGGATTGAACCACGTTAGATACGACAAACTCCGTTTAAATTCCTCATGCAAGTTTGAAAGATGATGCAGGCTTGCATCTATGTTGAGTTTGAAATACTTATGAAGGATCGAGTTTGAAGACTTGAAAGAGCTTAAGGAATTGCGATGAACAGTAATCTTGTTTGAGAAATGTATTATGCAGGAAAGAAGAGGAAGAAGGAGGAATATCTGACAAAAAACTAGCTTTTAATCTCAACCACACAAGTAAGAACGAGTTAACGAACCAGATCTACCCTGAAAAAGGCGAAAAATCGGGATCCTACATAATCAGAATCGTACAGCGTCAAAATCAAGAGAGGTTTGACTTGAAAGAACCGAAATTAACCCTTCACCAGGGAGGCAAATGTTACTACCAAAATAAAGCACCGAAATAGGCTGGCAGTGAAGGGGTAACAGACCGCCATAAGCACAAAAAAAAAATCTTCCGTCAGCATAGGTTCAACACAAGAAGAAGCCGATAGTACAAGGGACGATCCGGGATCTTCACAACCGACACCATCAGTAGAGCTCAAAGCCTACACAAAGAAAGGATACCAGCAGGATGGATCTGACATGGAGGAAAAGCAGCGGAAGGTCACCCAAGACCGAAAGCCAATGAAGAGAAAGACCATTCGTCCTATAAGCCGAGACCTAGAAGGACGAAAGGGGCTATCGGTATTAATTAGCTTAATACCGATACGTAAGGAGACAGAAACGTTGAAGTATAAAGGTTAAAGCACAGGGAGGTTATCCGAGAGCCAATTATAGGGGCCTCCATTAGTGGGTCCCCAAGAAGCTACCTTAAAAAACAACTAGTAAAACACCTGTAACACCCCGTATTTTCTGAGAATATTAAATTAAAAAATTTAATAATACTTAATTTTTAGAGGAAGAATTAGGTGAAACGGGTTACGCCATTGCGTTCATCTCGGAATTCTGCTTGAGATAGAGTCCGGGTTTGCGTAAAACGGATACCGTATGAAGAAGATATGGACGAACGAAGTTAGGCAGAAAAACCGGAAACTGGCCAGAATGCACTGGCGCACTTGTGAAGTGCGCCAGTATAAAAATGCACTGGCGCAGCTGCCATGTGCGACCATGTCGAGCCAGAAACCTGCACAGGGTCCTGGAGAGTTCTGATGACGTGTTTTGATGCACTGGACGGACCTGATGGCTTCTAGGGTGATCTAAAGGCCCTGAAACACTCTCTACACCTATATATACACCCTAAGACCTAATCCTAATTCATAAAATATTATCTATGACACCATTATGCTGCCAAACTCTCTCTTGAACCCTAGCCACGGCCTCTAAATCAAATCTCAAGTGTTCATTCACAATTCAAATTAAAGTTTAGAGCTTTAACAACAATCAATGAAGATAAATCAACATCACCGCAACGTTTCTACATTAATTTCAGTTCATATTTCTTTTCTTTAGCCACGAAAGGTGAGTACAGTTATTTTCACAATATAATGGGTTTTAAAGTAACATGAAAAAGGTTGTAAAAAGGATTCATATATATGTTTGTAACTGAAATCTCACCAAGTCTTCACCTTTTTGATTCATGTCATCACATGCCTATGTCTCTATGTAAAGTTCATACCTTTTTATCAGTTTATTCATGTTGGATCTTTTATTATGTCTCTATGCCAGTCCATATGCCTTTTTATCTCATGATGCTATTTTATTTCAATTTTCTGTGATTTGACTATCTCTCCTTACCCCTATTCCTTTTTACTTTTGGATCTAGGCTACTTTCCAGCCTATGCTAAAAATACGTGCGAATACGAATACGTGGGAACGATGGGGATATTGGAAATATATGGAATATGGAAAATTGAATATTATTGGATATTTTGGATTATTGGGTTATATGTGAAATTGGCATATTTGGGTATGAATTACATGAAATTAATGAAATTGCCTATAATTGGAATTTTGTAATTGAGGCTAATTAATATGTAATTAGTTACAATTTGGAATAGGCAATATTATAAGCATGATTATATGTTTAATTGGATATACATGACATGAAAATTGGGTATGGGTGAAATACGATGTTAATGAACCTTTGACACGAGGTTAGGCGCAATTGTGACGTAAGACTACCCGGAACCGCCCGGCAAATCCAGCGGTCACAATTGGACGTCTAATGTGAGAGGTCAAAGGAATGAATTATAGGCGTAACGGTTAATGACACGAGGTTAGACTCAGTTTGTGGTGTAAGATTGCCCGGAACCGCCCGGCAAATCCAGCAGCCACAAAGTGTTCGGTCTAATGTGGAAGGTCATGTACCGTTCATCGTAATGAATGAATTAAGGAATACTAACCATAATAAGACATGGGTATGGTTAGAGGGTTAGGTGGGGTGACATGTAAATTATGACATGTAAATATGGACCTAACCGGAATTTGATAAGACATGTAAAACATGTAAGTATGGACTTAACCAAAGCATGTGTAAGACATGGACATTTTAAATTAAAATGGTTAAGTGGGTAAAAACCTAGTGGGGACCAAGCATAGGTGGGAGGCTTGTGTCGGAAGGGGACCCGTTTCAACCAGTAACCCGTTTGAGTATCTAATTGGGCCCGGTACTAGGCCGGGGTTGGGGCACGCTTACTGGGCTTGAATATAAGAGGTCAAAACGTGAATAGCGGTGGCAACACAAGTCCAACGGGTTCATGTGCTTGCATGGGTCCGGGCTGGTAGGTAAGACGTTGTTGCATCGTGTAGGTATGGCCGTGCATTTTATGTTGGTGTCGGGGTTGCCACTTTGGGGAGTGATACGCCCCACTGTGGGGCCAGCACGGGTGCCTACAGGGTTTAGGGAGCCGATCAAATGGGTAGGGTAAGGGTACCTGAGCGGTGGTAGGAGCAAGCCGGCACCTACGATAACAGCTAGGTACAAGTAACTACCAAGTATGTCATGTGGGTATAGTTAGTGGGAAGGGATCAACCTTGAGTAAAAGAGACTAGTAGATGTGCGGTGTAATTAAGTAATGTGGTGTAACTTAGCAAAAGTGCGGTGCAACTAAATACATGTTGGTTGAGTTGGATAGTCCTTTGGGTGCTAGTCTGATGTTGACTTCGGTCTTCGGGGTTAGTACTTGGAGGGTTGTTCGCTTAGCCAAGGTGTAGGATTGTCTTAGTACTTAGGAACGGAATCATCTTGTCCATCCTTTTTACCTACCTTATCTATGTTACAGCCATATCATGATGCCTGTTTATGTCTTGTTTTATTACTTTACCTATTGTTTGTTAAAATCACTGGACTCGCCTGACTTTATGTCTGACCCGTTTTTTTTCCACCTCTTTTCTTTCTTCCCCCCCCCCTCAGGTTTGCAAGGAGGGAATACTACAGCTTAGTGCCGATTTCTTTCAGTTGCTTGAAGAGAGTAGATGTATTGCTTTGGACTCTCTCATCTTTATGGCTTTGCTTATGCTCAGTGGGGATTTATGCGTTTATATTATTTAAGTACCCGCTTCTTTACGTACTTTGAAGTTTTTGGAAAACACTATTGATCCTGTTGTAATGGTTTATGAGTATTTGGAGGCTATCTATGTAACCTCGTTTTGAGTTATGATGCTATGAAATAAGTTTTTATCTTCCGTTGTGTTGTTTTATTTATTTATTCTTGTAATTTATCTGTTCTATACAACAATAACGCTTCATGGACATTGATGCATTCCCTTTGTGAGTGACATTAATGGACATGGGGTGTTACACGTGGTATCAGAGCTATGGTTACAAGAACAGATAAAAAGTTTTGAAAAGTGTTTTCAAAAGTATTATTTTCCTATAAAGTATTTTCAAAAACTTGTTTTAAAAGAAGCTATTTTCAAGGAAAGGTTTATTTTAAAGAGCATAATCCCCGCAAGCCATACATCTTTCTTTCGCTTCCTTTGTTTTGAATCTCTTCCTCTTTCTCTTTTGAATCTCTTCCTCCGTGTATAGATGCTTTTTCTAAGATATATAAGGACTTCCGTACGATGGGCGGAAACCCGCTTCATGAGACTTAGACGTTTGTCAAGGCTAGAAGTTGGCTCAAGGAAGTGGAGGACTTGTCGATATCTTTGAGATGGACGAGGGGAGGAAGGTTCGCATTAGCTACTTGGTTGATGAAGGGCGAAGCTTCTTTTGGTAGGAAATCACGAATGTAGAACGTACAGTGGAGGCATGGGTAGGACACAGCGATAAGAAAGTAGAACCTGAGAAGGGTGCAAAGAATAATAAACCCCGGGATAAGAGGAAGTGTCTTTATTGTGGAACACCAGGCCATCAGAGCAGGGAATGTGGAAAGAAGAAGAAGGCTGGCTGTTTCAACTGTGGTAAGGTAGGAAACCTGATTTAAAGACTGCCCAAGGAGACAGGGACAAGGGCAGGGTCTACTTCGGGAGGGCAAGTTCATGCTCTCATGGCTCCGGGACAAGAGGAAGGTAGAAAAATTTCTGTCAAAAGTTTGATTTTCTTGTTTGATCATCTTGTCTGTACTTTATTCTATTCTGGCGCATCACATTCGTTTATCTCTACATCATTAGTTGAAACACTGCACCTAAATACTAGTCTCGTTGTGGATCCCATTGTAGTCTCAAATCCTATTGGTGGGTCGGCTCATTTATCCATGATTTGTCGGGATTTGAGGTTGTCTATCTTAGGCGTTGGTTTTGAATGTAATGCTTTTGTGCTGGGTTTCATGGGCTATGGGTTGATTCTAGGGATGGATTGGCTAGCCAGATATGGTGCCATCTTAGATTGTGAACGAAGGGTAGTTAAATTGCTGACTCGTAGTGGAAAGACCCTTGATATTTCTTGTGACCCTAGGGGATCGGTGATGCTTAGTTATATCGAATCACTTGACACATCCGATGATGATTTACATTCTGTTCGTATAGTCCGTGAATATGTTGATGTCTTCGATGAGGTGAGGGGTCTACCCCCAAAGCGTGAGATAGACTTTCATATATATCCTGTAGACAATGCAAAACCAGTATCTTTGCCAGTGCGCCACATGGCTCCTCGAGAGAGGAGGGAACTCAATAAGCAAGTAGGGGAGTTGCTTGAGAAGGGGTTCATAAGACGAAGCATTTCAGAGTGGGGTACTCCAGTAGTTTTTGCCACGAAGGCGGATGGGTCCCTTAGACTGTGTGTGGACTATAGAGAACTTAATAAGCTTACAAAGAAGTATAGGCACCCACTGCCGAGGATTGACGATTTATTCAATCAGTTAGTTGGCGCCTCAGTGTTTTCGCAGTTGGACTTAGCCACTGGTTTCCACCAGTTGAGAGTGGCTGAGGATAGCATAGACAAGACTGCCTTTAGGACTCCGGACGGTTTCTATGAGTGGCTGGTAATGCCTTTCGGTTTGACAAACGCCCCCGCATACTTTGTTGACTTAATGAGTAGGGTTTTTAGGGAGTTCCTTAACAAATTCGTGGTGGTCTTTGTGGATGACATCTTAATCTTTTCTAAGAACGAAGAAGAGCATGCCCTACATCTTAGGGAAGTGTTGGAGACCCTTCAAGCGCATAGCCTTAAAGCTAAATTTTCTAAATGTCACTTTTGGAGGAAGGAAGTGCGATTCTTAGGACACGTGGTTTCCAAGGAAGGGATAGCTGTGGATCCCGCGAAGGTGGTGGCCATCCAAGATTGGAAGGTCCCTAAAAATTCTACCGAGGTGAGGAGTTTCTTGGGGTTGGCTGGCTACTATAGGAAGTTGATAAAGGACTTCGCAAAGATATCTTCCCCACTAACACGCTTAACGAAGAAAAACCTAGCTTTTGTTTGGGACGTAGACTGTGATGACGCATTCCAACGATTAAAGAGAGCTTTGACCACAACCCCAGTTCTAGTGTTGCCGGATGGGAGTAAGCCACTACTGTTTATACCGATACTTGTGGGACAGTAATAGGCGCAGTCTTAATGCAAGAGGGGAGGGTAATAGCCTATGGTGGAAGGCAGTTGAGAGTGCATGAGAGAAATTACCCTACACCTGACCTAGAGTTGGCCGCTATCGTTTTTGCGCTTAAGTCTTGGCGATATTATCTGCTTGGCGAAAAGTTCGAATTATACATGGATCATAAATCCCTAAAATACTTGTTTTCTCAAAAAGACTTGAACTTAAGGCAACAAAGATGGATGGAGTTCTAAGCATCCTACGATTTCGAGATAGCATATACCCCTGGTAAGGGTAACGTTGTGGCGGATGCCTTGAGTAGGAAAAGGTTGAGCTTGAGTCCTTTGTTTGTTGAGCGGCGAAGTTTAGAGTTCATCTCCACCTTTGATTTTAGACCATCCATTGATTATGTACTCGGTTTGCTAGCTTCCTTAGAGGTCAGACCTACGCTTTTGGGATGGATTGGAGAGGCACAGCGAGGTGACCCACAGTTGGTTGAGTTAGTAGATAAGCTCATAAGTGGGGAGTCATCGAGCCATCTTAGTAGGTATGCCCTAGATGATAAGGGTTGGTTGCGTAGGGACGGTAGACTTTGTGTACCGCGGGACGACAGCTTGAGGAAGGCTATTCTTGATGATGCACATCGTTCAAAGATGACCATTCATCCAGGCGGGGACAAGATGTACAATGACATGAAGCGATTTTTCTTTTGGGCCGGTATGAAGAGGGATGTGGCCGAGTATGTTGCTAGATGCTTGGTGTGCCAACAAGTAAAAGCGGAGCAAAAGAAACCTGGTTGGTTGCTTCACCCATTGGAGGTTCCACAGTGCAAGTGGGATAGTGTCTTGATGGATTTTGTCGATGGGTTGCCGAGATCGAGGAAGGGTAATACGGGGATTTGGGTTGTGGTAGACAGACTTACTAAGAGCGTCCATTTCATTCCCGTGAAGAGTAAGAGGACCGCTCTAAGGTTAGCTTCCGTATACATTCGAGAGATAGTTCGTTTGCACGGTGTTCCTTCGAGCATAGTAAGCGATCGAGATCCTATCTTTACTAGCGAGTTTTGGAAGAGTTTGCAAGAGGCGGTAGGGATTCAGTTATGTTTGAGCACCGCATATCATCCTCAGACGGATGGCCAGACTGAGAGGGTGAATCACATTCTAGAGGACCTTTTGAGGTTATGTGTCCTAGACTTTGGAGGTACATGGGAGGAGCATCTTCCTTTGGTGGAGTTCGCGTATAATAATAGCTTTCAGTCTAGCATTGGCATGGCACCTTTCGAGGCTCTTTATGGAAGGCCTTGTCCTTCACCTACATGTTGGTGGGAATCTACGGATAAGATCTTGCTTGGGCCCGATATGATTAGAGAGACTTCAGAAAAGATCGATTTGATTGGAAGGAGGATGAAGACGGCGCAAGATAGGCAGAAATCTTATGCGGAAAAGAGGAGGATAGATCTTGAGTTTGATATTGGGGACATGGTCTTTATCAAGGTGTCTCCATTACAGAATGTTGTTCGCTTTGGGTCCGTTGGGAAGTTAGCACCAAGATTCGTAGGGCCGTTTCCTATTAAGGAGAGGATTGGACATATGGCATATAGAGTGGAGTTGCCCGAAAGACTTAGTGGTGTACACAACGTGTTCCATGTTTCGCATTTGAGGAAGTGCTTGCATGAGACCGCGGAAGTGATAGAGCCGAGCTTGCTTAGAGAGGTGGAGATAGAGCGTGATGCGACGATTCGACAAGCTCCTACGTGCATTCTTGGGTCGGAGATTAAGAAGTTGAGGAATCGAGAGGTCAAGCTAGTCAAAGTGCAATGGGGAGATGATGAGAGCGACGCTACTTGGGAGACGGAAGAGAAGATGCGTTCATTGTACCCTTTTCTTTTTGAGGGTATGACTTTTAATTTCTCCTTTATTGCTTAGCTTGTACTTATTCTATCTTTAGTATGTCCTCTCGATAGTATCTTTGACCGTTAGGTAGGGTAGTCCTATGGTTGAAACATGTGTTTGAGACATGTTATGTATGATGGATGCATGTGGACGCAAGTTTTTGCTAGTGGGTGCTCGTGGATGCATATACACACACTTTAGGCACTAGATCGGCTCAGTCACTCTCATATTGCATATTGCATATAAATGGATGTATATTAAATGGATGTATCACATGGATGTTGCATTTGAATGAATGGTTGTGCACACATGTAGTAATGATATGTATAGGGTTCTTTGCATGCATGGTGGATACATGACACTATCATTATTTGCATTAAGGAGGTCGACTGAATCAGTGGACCGCCTGATCTTGCATTAGTATACGAACATAAACACACACTATGCATACGTACATGAAAAGCATTAGAAATTTTTAAGGACAATGGTTGCTTGTGGTTGATGGTTGAGTAGATGGATGATTGATTGGTAGGATACGTTCTTCTTGGCTTAGAGATTTCGAGGACGAAATCCTTTAAGTAGGGGAGAATGTAACACCCCGTATTTTCTGAGAATATTAAATTAACAAATTTAATAATACTTAATTTTTAGAAGAAGAATTAGGTGAAACGGGTTACGCCATTGCGTTCGTCTCGGAATTCTGCTTGAGATAGAGTCCGGGTTTGCGTAAAACGGATACCGTATGAAGAAGATATGGACGAACGAAGTTAAGCAGAAAAACCGGAAACATGCCAGAATGCACTAGCGCACTTGTGAAGTGCGCCAGTACAAAAATGCACTGGCGCACTTGCCAAGTGCACCCATGTCGAGCCAGAAACCTGCACAGGGTTCTGGAGAGTTCTGATGATGTGTTTTGATGCGCTGGACGGACCTGATGGCTTCTAGGGTGATCTAAAGGCCCTGAAACACTCTCAACACCTATATATACACCCTAAGACCTAATCCTAATTCATAAAATATTATCTATGACACCATTATGCTGCCAAACTCTCTCTTGAACCCTAGTCGCCGCCTCTAAATCAAATCTCAAGTATTCATTCACAATTCAAATTAAAGTTTAGAGCTTCAACAACAATCAAAGAAGATAAATCAACATCACCGCAACGTTTCTACATCAATTTTAGTTCATAATTCTTTTCTTTAGCCATGAAAGGTGAGTACAGTTATTTTCACAATGTAATGGGTTTTAAAGTAACATGAAAAAGGTTGTAAAAATGATTCATATATATGTTTGTAACTGAAATCTCACCAAGTCTTCACCTTTTTGATTCATGTCATCACATGCCTATGTTTCTATGTAAAGTTCATGCCTTTTTATCAGTTTATTCATGTTGGATCTTTTATTATGTCTCTATGCCAGTCCATATGCCTTTTTATCTCATGATGCTATTTTATTTCAATTTTCTGTGATTTGACTATCTCTCCTTACCCCTATTCCTTTTTACTTTTGGATCTAGGCTACTTTCCAGCCTATGCTAAAAATACGTGCGAATACGAATACGTGGGTACGATGGGGATATTGGAAATATATGGAATATGGAAAATTGTATATTATTGGATATTTTGGATTATTGGGTTATATGTGAAATTGGCATATTTGGCTATGAATTACATGGAATTAATGAAATTGCCTATAATTGGAATTTTGTAATTGAGGCTAATTAATATGTAATTAGTGACAATTTGGAATAGACAATATTATAAGCATGATTATATGTTTAATTGGATATACGTGACATGAAAATTGGGTATGGGTGTAATACGATGTTAATGAACCTTTGACACGAGGTTAGGCGCAATTGTGACGTAAGACTACCTGGAACTGCCCGACAAATCCAGCGGTCACAATTGGACGTCTAATGTGAGAGGTCAAAGGAATTAATTGTAGGCGTAACGGTTAATGACACGAGGTTAGACTCGATTTGTGGTGTAAGACTGCCCGGAACCGCCCGGCAAATCCAGTAGCCACAAAGTGTTCGGTCTAATGTGGGAGGTCATGTACCGTTCGTCGTAATGAATGAATTAAGGAATACTAACCATAATAAGACATGGGTATGGTTAGAGGGTTAGGTGGGGTGACATGTAAATTATGACATGTAAATATGGACCTAACCGGAATTTGATAAGACGTGTAAAACATGTAAGTATGGACTTAACCAAAGCATGTGTAAGACATGGACATTTTAAATTAAAATGGTTAAGTGGGTAAAAACCTAGTGGGGACCAAGCATAGGTGGGAGGCTTATGCCGGAAGGGGACCCGTTTCAACCAGTAACCCGTTTGAGTATCTAATTGGGCCCGGTACTAGGCCTGGGTTGGGGCACGCTTACTGGGTTTGAATATAAGAGGTCAAACGTGAATAGCGGTGGCAACGCAAGTCCAACGGGTTCATGTGCATGCATGGGTCCGGGCTGGTAGGTAAGACGTTGTTGCATCGTATAGGTATGGCCGTGCATTTTATGTTGGTATCGGGGTTGCCACTTTGGGGAGTGATACGCCCCACTGTGGGGCCGGCACGGGTGCCTACGGGTTTAGGGAGCCGATCAAATGGGTAGGGTTAGGGTATCTGAGCGGTGGTAGGAGCAAGCCGGCACCTACGATAGCAGCTAGGTACAAGTAACTACCAAGTATGTCATGTGGGTACAGTTAGTGGGAAGGGATCAACCTTGAGTAAAAGACACTAGTAGATGTGCGGTGTAATTAAGTAATGTGGTGTAACTTAGCAAAAGTGGGGTGTAACAAAATACATGCTGGTTGAGTTGGATAGTCCTTTGGGTGCTAGTCTGATGTTGACTTCGGTCTTCGGGGTTAGTACTTGGAGGGTTGTTCGCTTAGCCAAGGTGTAGGATTGCTTAGTACTTAGGAACGGAATCATCTTGTCCATCCTTTTTATCTACCTTATCTATGTTACAACCATATTATGATGCCTGTTTATGTCTTGTTCTATTACTTTACCTATTGTTTGTTAAAATCACTGGACTCGCCAGACTTTATGTCTGACCCATTTTGTTTCCACCTCTTTTCTTTCTTTCCCCCCCCCTCAGGTTTGCAAGGAGGGAATACTACAGCTTAGTGCCGATTTCTTTTAGTTTCTTGAAGAGAGTAGATGTATTGCTTTGGACTCTCTCATCTTTATGGATTTGCTTATGCTCAGTGGGGATTTATGCATTTATATTATTTAAGTACCTGCTTCTTTACGTACTTTGAAGTTTTTGGAAAAGACTATTGATCCTGTTGTAATGGTTTATGAGTATTTGGAGACTATCTATGTAACCTCGTTTTGAGTTATGATGCTATGAAATAAGTTTTTATCTTCCGTTGTGTTGTTTTATTTATTTATTCTTGTAATTTATCTGTTCTATACAACAATAACGCTTCATGGATATTGATGCATTCCCCTTGTGAGTGACATAAATGGACATGGGGTGTTACAACACCGGAAGCAACATCCCGGGAAAGTAAGGATACACTTCAAGAGTCTACCGACTGGCAAGCCGGAACCCCAAAGAGAGACAAACTATCCATACTAATCTGCTTAGTGATGATACCGGCAGGTGTGGCAGACCAGACAACCTTTCACTTGAATAACAAAGGCGAGCTCCACAAAGTTAGCAAGACCAAGAGCACCCTACATCCAAAGGCCCCATCCAGGGGCCAAAAACTTCCGAAAGCCATTCGCACTAACAAACTCGGGACCAATACCAAAAATGGGCGGACAAGTAATCAAAAAGGTGTTCTGCAGAGCGGAACCCTCCTCTCAAGAGCGTGAACCGGTACCTCAAAAAGCCGTAGGCAAAGCTTTCATAACCTAAAGAAAAGACGACCGAGAGCCAAAATTTCCGGAACCGAAGGGAAAAACGGCCGATAGAGGCTTCTACTGGCCCAACAGCAAAAAGGGCCCAATTTATCTATAATAAAGACCCAGGGGTCTCATTTTCGAGGCGATTTTATCATTCTCATTATTGTACTCTTTTCTCTAGAGTAAACCCTAATTCCTAAATCAAATTAGGGATTTTGATTGCAATCACTTGTGTATTCTAAATCAAAGATCAATAAAGAGTGAATCAATACTTAGTACATTTCCTTATGAGTTTCTCCTGTAATTTCTTAGATATTGCCAATGCCACATGTTATGTGCTTTTTACATGCTCACAAGCCACTACCCAAGCCTTAACCCTTCCGCAAAACCAATGTGAAACCCCTTCCTACAAACCGTTTAGCCCTTATCGAGGATTATGCTTAGGGATCCCTTGCCCCAAGAAAACTGTTGGTTCTTGAGTCGCTTAAGCTTGATGCTTACCCCAAAGAGGGAAGAGAAACTAATCTTTTGAACTCAAAACCTTGATATCTAGGAAACGGTGAACTAACTCGAACTCGTGAAAGCTAAATAAACTTATTTTTCCCTTAGGGCCACTTCCGTAGACCTATCCCTGGTGTTGACGAAAAATATCGTTAACAATACTTGTTGTGATAATGTTGTTTGATGATTGCACAAAGTGTTGCTGATTGAATCATTGAAGTTGATCAATTTGAATGAGTTGTGTGCATCGATGTTGTCGTTTAGTGATGGATTGGTTGAGATTCGAAATGGATCAGTCAAGTTTGAAGTCGGCTCGTTTGACTTATTGGCCAAGAAATGATGAGTCGGCCAAGTCTTTGGGTCGTTGGTGCTTCGGGGCGTTGGTGCATTGTGTTGTTGGTGCTTCGGGTCATTGGTGCATTGGGTTGTTTATGCATTAGGTTATTGCCCAAGAAATGATGGGTCGGCTAAGTCTTTGGGTCGTTAGTGCTTCCGGTCATTGGTGCTTCGGGTCGTTGGTGCTTTGGGTCCTTGGTGCTTAGGGTCATTGGTGCTTCGGGTCGTTCGTGCTTCGGACCGTGGGTGCATTGGGTCGTTGTGCATCGGGTCATTGGTGCTTCGGGTCATTGGTGCATTGGGTCATTGGTGCTTCAGGTCGTTGGTGCATCGGGTTGTTTGGAGTTGGGTCTTTGGTGGCTTCGGGTCGTTCAAAGACCTGATGAGTCGGGTCGTTTTCCTATGGACAGGGCAGAAGATACTACAACATTTAACAAACGTTGTAGATAGGAATTTAAACGCTATGGTATATTTTTCATAACGGAAAGGCTGAAGTGCTACGGATTGAATGTCGACCTAAAGTGATGATTATTTTGGTTCGAGAATGGACGTGGTTTCGAAATGAACTCAAAGAGGAATATTCAAAGTTATGAAGTGTTCGTTGATTGGTGAAATGCAACGAATATGCAGACGATTCAAGCGTGTTTTGAGATCGTGGATAATGGTTGCTCAGATGTATTTTGAGCTTATGGATAGTTGTCGGTGATGACAACTAGAGTTATGGAGGTCGAGGAATTATCGTTGTCGCAGGTTCTAGTGGACTCAAAGCGGGAGTACAATAGGGACGCCTAAAGGATCGGTTGAATGGTCGAGTATCCTGGGCAGTCATGATGGGCCTAGAGATACGAATCATGATGGCGTATGGAATTTTTGCTAGAACTGGGGTTTACCAGTATCCCTTGACAGACGGCGTGATGTTGAGCCGGTCATATGATCAACGATGATTTCAAAACAGGATTGGCGGTGGTAGCCAGAGTCATGGATGATGATTTTTTTGCTTGTATTGTCTTGTGTAAATCATTCGATGTCGAAGAAGATATCTCTCAATTGCTTGTCTCATGTTGGTTTAGGCCTTCGGTGCTTGTGCTTGGGTGATGTCAATATCGATTAGGACGATATACGCTTGATAACTGGTTGCCATGAATGTACTGTTTGTTTCTACCTATTTGATGTAAATGCTCGTTTTACCCCCACTCTCTCTTCTACGCTCCTAACACCTAGTTGTGTAAGCCAACAAGTGAGTTTCCAAAATTGGTAGTTTCAAGGTAAGAGTTGATTAGAAAGCCGCTTCTCTTGTAGTTGTCAGCTTGTTCTTGACAAATCCTAACCCTCCCTCTTCAAACAGTAATTCCGCAGCAGCAAACGCTAGTCATAATATGGGTTTGAAGGAAACCGATTTATTCATTAGTAAAGCCGAAGTCAATGGAGGTTCTTTTGTGAAAAAATTAAGACCTAGAGCTCGAGGACGTAGTTATCCGATAAAAAGGCCGACTTGTCATATAACAATTGTATTAAAAGATAAATCAAAATTATCTTTCGATGAATTTAATATTTAGATTCATATTTAATCACTGTCGGATATGAGGAAGACGGGTTGGGTTCTTCTTTGATGTGTTGGTAGATTAGTTGATTGATCTACCTATTTCTCATATACTTTATTGATGATGTAAGATAGTTGTTTTATCGCTCAATAAGCATGTTGTCTGAATCAGGGTTTTATGTTTCCTCTTATTACCTTGGGTTATTTATCTATGTGTTGGATGGGGAAAGTGAGTAGCATATGACAGGTAGTTGATCTTGATGAGGACGATGCTGCTGAGCGATGATGAGCTGGAGGCTTACATATTAGTTTTCTATTGTCTACTATTTTTTGTTTTTCTGCTCCTATATTGATGTATTCTCTAAGTGACTTGTAGTGAGCCACCTTGTATAGACTCTTATGGTATTATCAAATGTTGTATGGATATTTCATGGTGATATGAAAAAGTTCAAGATTCTGCTCAATTTTGCTTCACTATTATTGTCTGTTGTATATGTTCCATTATATTTTATCCTTGCGCTGTGAGTTATACGACAGGTTTCGCTTGTGTTTATCTACCCTGATGATCGTCCATAGCTGTCTGACATGTCTTTCAGTGCATTACTTCCCTTTTTTAGTGTAGGTGTTATGGGGGGTCGTCACATTTGGTATCAGAGCTCTGGTTATTGATTTTAGCCAAAGTTCGAAGACGTAATTACGTATAAGAGACGTATTTGTAGATTTCTGATGGATGTATACTATATATTAGTGTATAGTATAATGGCTTTTGAACTTCATTTGCATTTTTTCTCGTGTGTGGACTAGTCATTCTATTTTTCATATTTAGAATGAGTCGTCGAACATCGAGACACGCTACTAGGGAGGAAACTGTTCCTGTAGGGGGTGATGGCAATATACCAAATTACCCAGCTATGTTCAAGGCCATGATGGCAGCGATCATGAGGAGGGTACCCGCTCATGAGATAGCCGTGGTAGATGTAGGAGTTCAATTGCAAGTGCCTAGGGTAGTGGACTTCGCGAATCTATGCAAAGATTTCACTACTCTAGGAGGAAAGTTGTTTAAAGGGACAGAGCTGATTGCTGAGATTCAAGGGTGGCTTGATACTTGCATTCAGATCTTTGAAGACTTAGGAATTTATGATGCGACCAAGAGAAAGCTTGCATCGAGACAAATACAGTCAGAGCTATGGATTGGTGGAACTATGTCACTCTAGAAACCCCATAGGATGATATCTCATGGGAGTAGTACCAAGTTAAGTTTGAGACGAAGTTTATCTCTACCGTTCAGAAGTCTATTTTGTTTAAGAGGTTTTTTGAGCTTTAGTAGAATGGTCGACCAGTGTTGGAGTATGTTTCTGACTTCGAGGCCTTGTCAAAGTATTCTCGCTCATATGTCGAGACTCCTTATCGATAGAACGAGAAGTTTGTCATGGACTTGGACAAGTACCTTGGGAATCAGCTGGTTGGTCACTTGGATGACTCTTACGGGAAGACCATGGAAAAAGCTCTAAGGCATGAGAGTTTGTTTCCCAAGAAAGAGACTGTTGTTGCAACCAAAGATGAACCAAAGCCACGGCAGGGTGGTAATAACAAAAAGACGAAGCAGCAATAGCAGAACGGAAAAGATGGCCAGAAGAAGCAGAAAGGCGATGTGACTTACTGCAACTTCCAGCAAAAGGTCCATTATTCCAACGATTGCAAGAATCCGAAAGCCGAGAGGAAGTCTCACAACTATGGAAAGCCTAGGCATCTAAAGAAGGACTGTCTAGAACCAGCTATGCACTACACCAAAACAACAAATTTGATACACCAGGATGTAGAGATTTGATACTGCTTAGAGCCGTATCAAATTTGATACAGCTCATAGCCGTATCAAATTTCATTTACTACAGCTCTATCAATCCGCACCTCCTCCAACACTTAAAATCTAACCGTGGATGGTCAAACATTCGGATCAGTAAATTTAATATGGGTTTGAGCCATGTCAAACATGCATCCTATTTTCCCTTAACTTTCCCCGCTAACGTGCTTCTCTCTCATTTTGGTGAAATATTTTCAGGCCGCCCATTTCCAATTTCAACGCAGAAATCAATAAACAAAAAAACACTAAAATTCCTCTTTCTACTCTGATTCTCTTTCACTTTTCTTCTACTCTTTGCGATCCTCTATCATCTCAACAAAAGAAGCTTGAATCCAAATTCGTGGGTCTGAAATTCCTGCATTACCATTGCAATTAATTGAGATTTCAAGTAATATTATAAGACTGATGCAATAATTTTTTTAATATTGATATTTTATTTTTTATCCTTTGATGTTGCAATATTACAGTATAGATCTTTGTGTTATTGCTTCGAATTTAATGTTAATACTGTTTCGAATCACGCTTGGCATTAGCATACTGTATCGAAAGCTACAACTTTGTGCTTGCGTGATTGGTTCGAAAATATAAAGAAATTTTTCTGCATCAATCATGCAAAAACAGAGCGCAGTTATATCAATCACTCTCATATAAGTGAATAATAAAAGGTTTTCCACATCTCACGCTTTCCGTGTAGTGATCGCATTCCCTAATTCTTCGATGTTCCATGTAGGTTTCGATATGAACTCGCATTTTGATGTTGTAACGTTTATGTGTTAGGAGGGGGAAAAACAGATGAAATAAGTAGTGGAAATTAAGTTGAAACGGACAGTGTTAGAAGAAATATTATGTTCATTTTTTTTATAAAGGAGGGAGGGACTAGGGAGGGATGGGGAGTCTAATCTATGTGTTCTGGCTTCATTTTGTGATTAACTCTCTTGTTAGACATGTGTTGTACTCTGTGTCGTTGAATGAAGAAATAACAACGAATTGTTGGGTCTGTCATCGGTGGACGGAAGTTGAAGTTGGTTCGAACAAACTATGTTAAAATTTACGAGTTTCTTAATTTATTCCTTCATTTGTTTCATTAGTGATTGGTGTAAGAGTGGGTTCGCAATAAGTTTTTGGTTAGTAATGCGTTAGCCACATCCTAAGTTACTGTTCTTTAATGATGGTTGATGTTCAATGGCAAACTAGATCCTAGGTATATACTTAAGGGGAAATTTCATAAGAATTTCCCCCTCTCATTACATGATTAGCTGAAAATTAAAAAAAAAAGAAATGCTGAGATATGAAGGAAAAAACTTCTTGAAGTGGCAGCTAATGAGTACTGATTACGGGTAATGTAAATCTATGTTTAGTTAGGCCAATCATAACTTGAGTGATATACACGAATAATTTCCAATATACTAACGCTGTTAAGTTATTTTGATTACACCCTTTCATTGTAAGTGAAAAAGGAAAAACACTTTCATGCACAACTGTCTGTCATTCTATTTGTTGTTGTTCTTGATAATATGGAACTTGTCTTGCACTGCCTTTGTGTTTGAATTGACAAACTGAATGCAAAATTAACAAAATAAGGAATATGTTTTTATCAGTTTATATTTAATAATGCACAGCACCATGAGTGCCTTGGCATGCAGAACAATGGTAGTGTGAATGGCAGTGTTAATTTGGGAGGAAACAGCCCCAGGCTCAGGCTCAGGCAAACCAGCATTTAGAAGTGATCTGTTATGTATTATTTCGATGTACATAGAGTCTGTTATGTATTATTTTGGCTTTGTGCTTGTCTGAAGGATTTGATACTTTTCCCACTTTGCTTTGCGCTGATGGATGCTCTATGATTGATCGAAGAATGGTGAATTTGTCTAATCTGTTTACAGTTAGGTGATGTTGGTGCTCATCTTTTTCAAATTTCTTCCTTGTAAAAATCGTTTTAAATGCACACTAAGCTGTGAGTTGAAGTATTTTCTACTTAAAGTCATCCTTACAGCCCCTTTTATGGAAATTTCTAATAAATTTGAGCAGGTGTAGGCTCCTACACCATTTGCAATAAGCTTAGTTTAGTAAAACGGGCCACTCAATTTTGTTTGCTGTTCATTTTTGATGTTTGTTTACCTAACCATCTTTCTTTTCCATTTGATATATTGCTATATACCATATATTCATATTTATAATTTTACAACGATTTTGCAAAACTAGTTTATCAGGCGTGTACAGTATAGTACCTTTTTTTATTTTATGTTTGTCCTAGTTTTTGTACAGAGTAAATTTGTTATTTGTTTGCATAAAATATCTTGTTAATTATATTTATTAACAAATATGCAAATTGTTTTTAATACAAGATATTGCCCTTAGTGAGATGGCTTCTACTCATCCAAAAAACTGGGATTGGCACTCAACTTCTCTGTGTTTTCTTATGAGATCCTGAACTCACCTGATCGTGCTTGCAGTCTTGCCAAACAGGTGTTTTCCAGTTTATTTTCAAGTAAATTGTTGCCGAACAATTGCTCGGAATGTTTTTGTAGTCTGAAATTGTTGATAACAAAACAATAATTTTTTTTCAATCTGTTATCTTCCCAGTATGGTGAATGTGCTTACTAGATAAAATGTTTTTTGGCTGGTAGCAAGACATCGTACCATATAGTAAACCATTTGTTTACAATGAAGTGTCTCATCTCATTGTAGGACCGATGAAAATAATATAGCTCTCATACTCTGTCACTTGAGGGATGACTTAACTACTAGTGGAACATTTTGTAAAGAAAACTGCTACATTTTCGTATCAATAAAAGAAAAAGAAAATAAAAATTCAATTACTGGTCTTGAATTGCTACACCATGATGATGACAAAACTTCGTGTTTTACAACAAACATGATTGGAAAGATGTGCATACCGAGGTTGATTTGGGTTCGAGAACTTCAAGGGACCAGATCTTTTGAGAATGCATGGCATCTCGAATCCTCCAGCAAAGAACACAAACACCTCCTGATATTGACATTTGAATCAAGCATGATCGATCAAGAAGAACAGCCATTATGGCGTATTTATGGATCTTCTTGGTCGGTTAGTTTCTTAATTAGGTGATCAAATGTTTTATGAAAGATGAGGTCATGATTAATGATTTTAATTTGTCATCTTATGTAATGGGCATTGATTTTTATACTGTAATGTTGTAGACAAGTGCTCATTGTAAGGTTTTGCAAACAAATTATGTAAGTCGAGTGTATGAATGAATAGTCTTGTTACAATATTGTGTGATGAAGAAAGCAGAATTGATGTATGCCAACAAATTGTGATTTTTTTTAAAATTTGATACGTCCATTAAACGTATCAAATTATCAATTTGATACAGTTTTAGGCTGTATCAAATTATCAATTTGATACGGCTAATGGCCGTATCAAATGCATGCATTTGATACGGCTTAAGACTGTAACAACCCGGTTTTCGATAACATGTTAAGACGAGAATCAAGGCAGAATTTAATTATAAAATCTGAATCAAGTGAAACGGGCTATGCCATTGCGTTCGTCTCGGAAAAATACGGGAAATAGAGTCCGAGTTTTCGAAAATCGGAGTCCGTATGACCCATTTAAGGCCCAAAGAAGTTTCAGAAAATTTGAAATTCAAAAACAGATTTCAAAAGACAGAACAGGGGGCCAGGCGGGAAATTTCCCGCCCTAGCCATGTCGACAGGGCTGTCGACAGGCCTGTCGACTTGGGCCAGACCAAGTCGACTGCCCTGTCGACTTGCCTGTCGACTTGGGCGCAGCGTCCTGTTTGGCCTGGTGCACCAGTTTGGGTTTTGGGCTAGGTCTGAGGGCTGTGTTCTGGAAGCTTCCGAAATCTGATGGTTCAGGTTGGTCCTAGGGCTAATCTGATGGTCCTAACTAATCCTAAACTCTATAAAAGGACCCCTAACCCTCTCCTAAAATCCTCATTATTTGATCCTACAACTAAACTATGCCAAAATTTCTATTGATCATGGCCTTCACTCAAACCCTAGCCTACACCCTCTTGTCCAAAGTTTCTATCTTCATTTCTATGAGAGGTTTCATGATCATGTGAGTGTTAGAGAGTCTCTATGTTTGTATGAGAGCTTCTCAAATTGATTTCAAGGCCAAAGCTTTGATCTTTGTTCATCAAGATTGGATTTTTATTCATATTTGCTCAAAGGTTTTTCTAAGAAGCATTCATTTGGGGTTTTTGGGTGATGGCATGCATAGGCTTCGTCTCAATCTCTATTCTTAATCAATTTGTGCCTTCATAGCAATGTAAGCCCCCTCCTACTATTAGATATTAACTTTAAACTTAATATGACATGTTGTAGGTTGGGTTTGAACATTAAGTATGTTGCATACTATCATGTCATGTATCCTATCATGACTATAAAGTCATTACCTTGATTTTGTGGGCTAAAAGCCATGACCTTTATGTTGAAATGTTGCATTAGGCAACATGAGAACCCTTAAAACCTTTATGTCAACTTGCATATGAAGTCATAACCCTTATATGATGCTATATGAGAGTTACTTGTCATCATTCCATGTCATCTATGACCATGTATCACCTATTTGCCGAGTTTTGGGTTTATGCATGTTTTTGAGGCCTAGTAAGGTAATATGCAAGTTAGTGAACATATTCACGCCTCATTTTGCCACCATGTTCAACTTGTGGCTTTATACCCCTTTTTGATATACCTTTGCCAAGTCTCTTCTTTTAATCCATTTCGTTGTTGTGAACGTATATGCGAGCTTAAAAGCGTTGGGGTTATGTTATGGGCAAACTTAATGACATGAACATGATTTGGGTAAACATGACAACATGTAACATCAAATATAACATGGAAGTTGACATGTGAGTATGCATGATAATTTGAAATTGGGAATTTACCTATTTAGTTAGGTCTACCCATACTATGGAATTGGGAATTTACCTATTGAGTTAGGTCTACCCATATTCTTGAAAACTTGAACATGAACATGATGCTAGACGAAACATGAAAGTGACCAACTCGAGGTTGGGTTGAGTTTGCAACATAAAGCTACCCGGACCCGGCCAGCCTAACTAGTAGTTGCAAACAATAGGACCCAATGTGAGAAGTTGGTCATGTTGTGCTTGAACCCGAGGTTAGACTAGGTTGTGGTGTAAAGCTACCCGGACCCGCCCGGCTTAACTAGTATCCACAACAAAGTCTAATGTGAGAGGTTGGGATGCATTAAATAATTAATGCCACATAATAGGGTTAAGTTAATTTAATTAATGACGCTTAACCTAATATGACATGGACAAATGGGTTAAGTAATTTGATTAGGCTAATGATACTTAACAAAACATGACAAGGTTGGGTAGGTTAAGTAACTAGATTTGCCTAATGACACTTAACCGTTATTTTTATACGACTAGTGGACGGGGTTAAGTTAACCAACACTTAACCAAACCAACACGTGGATTTGATACGGTTAATTAAGCTTTCCTAATTACACTTAACCGTATAATACAATTAGGGGATGTGGTTAAGTAAACCTAGACTTAACCCATCCAATTCGGTGATTTTGAGGTGGTTAAGTTAACCAACACTTAACCAATCTAACCCGGTAATTTTGATGAGTTTAAGTGACCTATACTTAACCACTCTTACTCGGTTATTTGATAAGGTTAAGTTAACCAATACTTAACCAATCTAACGTGGAAGCATGATAAGGCTAAGTCACGAATCGCTTGAATACGCTTGACCAGTTTGACTTAGTAATTTGATAGGGTCAAGTTAATACATACTTAACCTAATCGAACATGGTTTGTAGTGTTAAGTCGTGAACTTGGATACTTAGCCAATTTTGACATGATTTGTAGACGGGTTAAGTCATGAACTTAAGTGACACTTAATCCATTATGAAAACCCTAATTCAGAGGATTAGGTGGATAACCATAGTTAACAAGGATAACGGGAATAAGGCTAAGTAGTAAACCTTAGTTGAAGAATAACTAAGTAATAATTCTTAGTCAAGGAAATTTAGACCAGTTCATAGATAGATGAGTAACCTGATACGGTAGGTCATCGTTTAAGTATACGAGTAGGAGCAAGTATCTGATTTTGATAAAGGCTCCAGCGAACTGGGTAACGAAGCAGCGGCTTCGGGGAACGTGAGGATATTCTTGGTATCCCTCTGTGAGCTGCCAGGTGATCATACTAGGCTCACGAGAGGTTAAGGTCTGCGATAGAAAAACCAAGAGTATGCCTTGATTGCTATACGAGCGACCTAAAGACGGGGATGGATAGGGGATATTCGACGATACATAGTAGTGCCCTAGATAGCATTTCGTCAGGCTACCTACCATCTTTGGTCAAGCGTGTACGTACGGAAAGACTGAGAACACCCAAAAGACCATAATTGCTATCTAATTATGGGAGCGGTAAGGCCGTAGGATTGTGGGCTGGCCAGTAGTGTGGTTCTCATACAGGATTTATCCTGTCTTGTCTTTCACTAGTTGAGGGAGGGGTCCAGTGGGACCATAGCCACTGTTAAAAACAGACCTTAGCATCTGCATCGGCAGATAAATCAAAAGCTCCCGATCGAGTCCTGTATTTCTTGACTTGCCCTGCAACAGGACTCGGATGGCACGATGTTATACATGTGCATACAGTCATGGAAAACGATTCACGATGAATGCGTGGAAAAAAGGGCGTGATTGGCGGTTAGCGTAATCCCTAGTGGCCCTAGGTAGTTAAACCCAAACCGAGATACGAAAACGTGCAATAGGTAAGCATAATCCCTAGTAGTCCTAGGTAGCATAAGTCCTAGTTGTACAAACAGTGATTCATATGAAAGAACCTAGCTAGACCTAGGGTGACAGTCCAAAGCGATCTTAAGGATCATGGAGCTACATTGAAGTAGAATCTCATGGGAAAACCCGTACGACGTACGGCAAGGGACTGAACTTATACATGGAAAGAAACATACGAGTTTAGAAACCTACATATGTTAAATGTTAGGTTGACATGGACCATTACACGACTTGTGAGTAAGGGTCATTCATGGTTAACACATGATACGGTTGGGATACTAGTACGGTAGGTGCAGAGCAGATATACATGATAGATACCGTGGGACGTTAGACTTGATAGATACCTTGGGATATTATACTTGATAGAAACCTGACGATGTGATATCTTGTTTTATCTTGACATCGTAATTTTATCATGACACCTTAGTTTATCTGGGTACAGTAGTTCATCCTGCTTTCTTGGTTTAGTTGATCTATCTTGTCAGTTATTCATCATGTCAGTATGCTATTATCCTTATGTTCATCTCAGTTCCTCATGCCAGTTAACTTTACTAGTTTATATGCTGATAGTAGATAGGGCTTACCAGTCTTTATGACTGACCCCGTTTTCTTTTGCTTCTTGTCTTCTGTTTCCCCCCAGGTTACAGGGAGGAAATACTGTTGTTTAGTTCGGACTTCCTCTGCTTGAAGGTCATCATGGATGGCTTGGACTTTTGTTGGCTATGGCTACTTTGCTGTTTTACTTGGGGAATAATTTATGAAAAAGTCTTTATGCTTCTTTACTATTGCAAGATAGGTTTTAATGTACTCTGATGTAAAAGGCTTTAGACCTTATTTATTAATGTTATGAAAGTTTTGATTTTACTTCCGCTATTTTATATGTTCTGTCTTGTGATATTTCTGTGCATGTTTACCAATAATGCCCCTCTAAAGCTAGTGCATTCCTTTGCGAGTGACCCTAGCGGAGGAGGGGTGTTACACTTGGTATCAGAGCAGAAGGTTACCAGACTGGGCAAAAGTTTTTAAAACCTTCTGAAAAACTATTTGAAAACCGTTTACAAAGAAGCATTTTTCAAGAAAAGTTTTCAAAGAAAAAGGCTATTACCCAAAGGCCATTAGCATTACCCTTGTTTCCTTGATTGAATCTCTTTTCCTTTCTTTCCTCCATCGGTAGTCACGGTAGTTTTAACTGTGACTAGTCTTTTCTAGCTACGAAATTGTTTTCCGTACGATGGAGGTGGTTCTCGAGAGACCCGTTGCAGAGTTATACAAGAAAGGATAGTAAGAACGAGGATAAAGGATACGAGCTCAAGGATAGGCAACTTGTTAGTATGGCTTAGTCCTCAAAGGAGGGGGAAAGATGAATAATGAAACCCATGACGAGAGAGTTCCTTTGGCATGGTAAAACGGGGTGGATAGTTAAGTATCATGGGACTAGGACAAGATCATTGGGAGGGCAATAGTATGCTCTCATTTCTAAGGTACCTCGGAAGGAGGGTAACGGTCTTGTTTAAGGTTTAGCTTTTCTTCTCTATCATCCCGTCGGGACTTTGTTTTGATCACCACATCATTTAAGTCCGCTTCGATAGTTGAGTCTCTGCACCTTAGTACTAGTGTAATAGAGGATCCCATTTTTGTCTCAAGTCCTGTTGGAGAATCGGTCCATTTATTCATGGCTTGTTTGGTTTTGAGAATGTCTATGCCAAGTGTTGTATTTGGAAATAATGCTTATGTTTATAAGCTATGGATGGATTCTAGGGATGAAGTGGTTATCCAGTAAGGGGTGCCACTCTCGGTTTTGATAGGAGGGTAGTTAGACTCTTGACTAGCCTTGGTAATACCTTCGGAGTCTCGTGTAACCTTTTTGGGTTCGGTCATGATTAGTTACTTAGAATCCCTTGATGCCTTTATTGGGAATTGAAACCCGATCGAGTGGTGTTCGCCAATAAGACGGATGGTTCATTTCACTTATGTAAGGGGCATAGAAATCACCCTAGTAAGTGCGCTTGGTGACCTGGTTGACATCTGTTTACTTTCAAGAGGAAGTTCTTCTACGTGGAATACCTTATAGTACGAGATCCAAGATTCACTAGTGAATTTTGGAGGGCTCGCATGGAATCATGAGTACGCAGTCCTGTTTGCGCCAAGTATTCTAGAAGGAGAATAAGTGCAAGTGGAACGAGAGGCGATGAGGAAATGAGTTCCAACTCATGTTTTGGAAATAGGAAATAATAAGCTACGAAACCGTGAAGTTAAAGGATAATCAAAGCACGATGGAATTAAGCTCAAGGGAATGCGACTCAGAAGACTGAAGACTAGATATGCGCATGATATATCTTTTTAAGAGTATATCCTTGATCCCTGTTTTCTGTAGAGCTGGCTTGTAGGCTATCTTTTATGAATATCCTCTCGGTCCTGTTTCTGTTATAAACCCCGTAAGGAGGTTATCTTGTTTTTCTTCTCAATCCTACCTTGAGGATCTTAGGTAGAACCCTATGGATGTAAACATGTATTTGAAACATGTTATGATTGAAATGGTTGCAAGTGGTTGCAAGTGGTTGCTCGTGGATGCTTGAATGTACATTAGGCATTAGAGCGATTCAGTCACATTTCATATTTCATATGCATATTTACGCTTGTCTATGGATGAAATCGAATGTGTTATCATGTGGATGTTGCATATGAATGAATGATTGTGCACACATATAGTATATATATGACTAGGACTATTTGCATACATGTTGGATTCATGGAACTAAACATACTTTGCATTAGAAAGATTATTCAGGCCTGATCATTAGCATTAGCTAAGGAACATATACACACACGTTTTGCATACATTCATAAAGCATTAGAAGTCTTCTAAGGACCATGTTTGCTTGTGGATGATGGTTTGAGTAGATGGATGATGGATGGTAGGATACGTTCTTCATAACTTGGAGATTTCGGGGACGAAATCCTAAAAGGAGGGGAGAATGTAACAACCCGGTTTTCGATAACGTGTTAAGACGAGAATCAAGGCATAATTTAATTATAAAATCTGAATCAAGTGAAACGGGCTATGCCATTGCGTTCATCTCGGAAAAATACGCGAAATAGAGTCCGAGTTTTCGAAAATCGGAGTCCGTATGACCCATTTAAGGCCCAAAGAAGTTTCAGAAAATTTGAAATTCAAAAACAGATTTCAAAAGACAGAACAGGAGGCCAGACGGGAAATTTCCCGCCCTAGCCATGTCGACAGGGCTGTCGACAGGCCTGTCGACTTGGGCCAGACCAAGTCGACTGCCCTGTCGACTTGCCTGTCGACTTGGGCGCAGCGTCCAGTTTCGCCTGGTGCACCAGTTTGGGTTTTGGGCTAGGTCTGAGGGCTGTGTTCTGGAATCTTCCGAAATCTGATGGTTCAGGTTGGTCCTAGGGCTAATCTGAGGGTCCTGACTAATCCTAAACTCTATAAAAGGACCCCTAACCCTCTCCTAAAATCCTCATTATTTGATCCTACAACTAAACTATGCCAAAATTTCTATTGATCATGGCCTCCACTCAAACCCTAGCCTCCACCCTCTTGTCCAAAGTTTCTATCTTCATTTCTATGAGAGGTTTCATGATCATGTGAGTGTTAGAGAGTCTCTATGTTTGTATGAGAGCTTCTCAAGTTGATTTCAAGGCCAAAGCTTTGATCTTTGTTCATCAAGATTGGATTTTTATTCATATTTGCTCAACGGTTTTTCTAAGAAGCATTCATTTGGGGTTTTTGGGTGATGGCATGCATAGGCTTCGTCTCAATCTCTATTCTTAATCAATTTGTGCCTTCATAGCAATGTAAACCCCCTCTTACTATTAGATATTAACTTTAAACTTAATATGACATGTTGTAGGTTAGGTTTGAACATTAAGTATGTTGCATACTATCATGTCATGTATCCTATCATGACTATAAAGTCATTACCTTGATTTTGTGGGCTAAAAGCCATGACCTTTATGTTGAAATGTTGCATTAGGCAACATGAGAACCCTTAAAACCTTTATGTCAACTTGCATATGAAGTCATAACCCTTATATGATGCTATATGCGAGTTACTTGTCATCATTCCATGTCATCTATGACCATGTATCACCTATTTGCCAAGTTTTGGGTTTATGCATGTTTTTGAGGCCTAGTAAGGTAATATGTAAGTTAGTGAACATATTCATGCCTCATTTTGCCACCATGTTCAACTTGTGGCTTTATACCCCTTTTTGACATACCTTTGCCAAGTCTCTTCTTTTAATCCATTTCGTTGTTGTTAACGTATATGCGAGCTTAAAAGCGTTTGGGTTATGTTTTAGGCAAACTTAATGACATGAACATGATTTGGGTAAACATGACAACATGTAACATCAAATATAACATGGAAGTTGACATGCGAGTATGCATGATAATTTGAAATGGGAATTTACCTATTTAGTTAGGTCTACCCATACTATGTAATTGGGAATTTACCTATTGAGTTAGGTCTACCCATATTCTTGAAAACTTGAACATGAACATGATGCTAGACGAAACATGAAAGTGACCAACTCGATGTTGGGTTGAGTTTGCAACATAAAGCTACCCGGACCCGACCGGCCTAACTAGTAGTTGCAAACCATAGGACCCAATATGAGAAGTTGGTCATGTTGTGCTTGAACCCGAGGTTATATTAGGTTGCGGTGTAAAGCTACCCGGACCCGCCCGGCTTAACTAGTATCCACAACAAAGTCTAATGTGAGAGGTTGGGGTGCATTAAATAATTAATGCCACATAATAGGGTTAAGTTAATTTGATTAATGACGCTTAACCAAATATGACATGGACAAATGGGTTAAGTAATTTGATTAGGCTAATGATACTTAACAAAACATGACAAGGTTGGGTAGGTTAAGTAACTAGATTTGCCTAATGACACTTAACCGTTATTTTTATACGACTAGTGGACGGGGTTAAGTTAACCAACACTTAACCAAACCAACACGTGGATTTGATACGGTTAATTAAGCTTTCCTAATTACACTTAACCGTATAATACAATTAGGGGATGTGGTTAAGTTAACCTAGACTTAACCCATCCAATTCGGTGATTTTGAGGTTGTTAAGTTAACCAACATGTAACACCCCGAATTTCAGTAATACTAATACGCATATAAAAATATATTAATAAGTAAAAGAGGGGATGTATCTAATATGCATATAAAAATAATATATTAATAAGTGTGTAAAAGAGGGGATGTATCTAATATGCATATATAAAAATAATAATAAGTGAGTAAAGGGGGGGATGTATCTAATACATATATAAAAAACAATAATAAGTGTGTAAAGGGGGGGGGATGTATCTAATGTGTACATTGTATAATATATATATATATAAATATATATATATATATATATATATATATATATATGGGCAGTTAATGCAAACATGAATAGAAGTTTATTAATTTGCTGAGTGTTTGCTGAGTCACTTCTGACTCATTGCTGAGTCAACAAGATAAACCCCATCTTGTCTGGACGGCCGCGGTTATTTCTAGGTTAAATCTAATGGCCTAAACGCATTCTAAAATCTATAACTAAGTGGGTAGACCCTAAACCTAAATCACTTGTAAAATTAGAAGAGCTACCGTCATGTTGCTGCCATGGAGTTCAGCATAGCCGTCACAAACAAAGAAGAGGAAGCCTAATCTACTACAACTAAATTCTTCTCAACAAAACAAATCAAACCAAAGAACCCTCTCTCTAATTCTCTTCTTTTGTTGGTGAGTATGATGAATCTCACAATGGTATTATAAAATAAATTGATTAAGTTGTAAACTGATCACAAGAAAGTGATATGATTGTAATTATAAATTCTATGTATTGTGAATCTCTTGTTATGATTTTATGTCGTCATATGTTGTAAATTATACTATGTTGTATGTTGTAAATTATGCTATGTCATATGTTGTAAATTATGTCATGCTATGTTATGCTATCACACTATGCTATGTTATAAACCATGCTATAATATGTTGTAAATTTTATATATGTTGTAAATCATGATATCATGCTATACTATGTTGAAAGTCTCATATATGTCATAGATCTCATATTATCACCCATGTTGGAATCCATATGATTATGATATCATGTTAAGTTGGGTTGAATCATGCAAGTAGTAAAATCATGATGTGGTTATTTATGCAAATTGGATCATGTCTAAGTTTATGTTTTCATTTAAAAATTAAATGGATCATGTTTATGGGAATTTGCCTATTGAGTTAGGTGTACCCATAAACATGAATCTATGTTTTTATAGATCTTGGTTATGGGAATTTGCCTATTGAGTTAGGTGTACCCATAAACATAGATCTATCATTAAATAAAATTTGATTATGGGAATTTGCCTATTAAGTTAGGTGTACCCATATTAAACCAAATTGTTAAGTTAGATAATGTTGATGCACACATATTTCTATGCAAGTTTCACCCCCTACTGTGATTTATTTAGTCACATATACATGTTGCTGTGATGATAATTCCTTTTATGTGCGAATAAACGTTCAAACGTGGGGTAGGGGAAATATTAGGAATTAATAAATTGGATGCAAATTTTGTATGATTTTGCATACCATGAATGGATGCCATAATTGAGTCAATTATGGACATCATTAAATTGTGAATAAATTATTAATTTGGATAGGGAAGTAAATTCAAATTTGGGAAAGATTAATTAATTAATTAATCAACATTCTTTCTATCTACATACACCAGAAGGTTCTAGGGTGACAGAGAGGATAGTGTCTAGGCTTGGGTTTGGAAAACCAGTTTCCTTCCCTCCCTGGCTATCCCTAACTGACCCAACGAGCGGGATGGTCTTGTATTTAGAAAGAAAAACATGTGGTGGGACATGGGAATCTAGTGGGTGCCTTGGGTGGCATGAGGAATCTAGTGGTTGCCTTTAGAGGCATTTGAAATACGATTAGACTTAACCAAACACACATGCAAATGAACATGACTAAGTGGGTTAAGTGGGATGAACTAATGGGACAAGCTTAGGAGGAATGCTTGTGGGAAATATTGGGGGCCAATTTCAACCAGTACCCCAAAAACGTATCTTTGTGGGCTCGACCCAAGTCGAAGACGGGACACGCATACTGGGCATGACTATAAGAGGCCAAAACGGGTAGCGGTGGCAACGGAGGTCCAACGGGTTTCATATGCGTGTATGGACCCGGGCTGGTAGGTAAGCCGTTGTTGCATCGTGTAGGTATAAGCCGTGCATCTCCGATGTATCGGGTTGCCACTTTAGGGGAATGATACACCCCACTGTGGGGCCAGCACGGGTATATACGAGATAGGGAGCCGATCTAATAAATGGGAAGTGGGGCACACCTAGTGGAGATAGGAGCAGGCGGCACCTATGTAGTCAGCTAGGAGTACGTAAAGCCATTAAGAAGTTTCCAAGTGAAACTAAGTGGGATCAACCTTTAGGGTGACTGGTGTGGTGCAGTAAAGTGTTTATCCTTTAGTAATTAGGAGTGCCTATAACGTTGCCTTTAGCCATTGTCTATGTTCTTTATCAGTTCCTTCATAGACATTTCCTTGTTTTCCAGCTTATGTCTTAGTCCAGTTATTTTGATAATAGTATTGTTAGAATTGTCATACTCGCCAGACTTTATGTCTGACCCCCATCTTTTTCCATTCTTTTTCCTTTCAGGTCCTCAGGTTGGGCCAAGTTCTAGTGGAGTCTAGTTGGATCGCTTATCTCTTGGGAAGCCTGGACTGCTGAAGTAAAGTCCAGCTTGTTATCTTTCTTTTTAATGGCTATTTTAATTGTAATGGGATTATGTACTTTGGTTTTACAAAGATGGATATTGTACTTGGTTATGATCTATGGTTTTGTGATGTAACAGACATGTTTAATTTCCGCTGCATTAAAATGAAGTTTTAATTTCCAAGTATTATTTTATTATCTGTCTTGTTGTAATTTTTCTGTTCTATATTCACTCATAATCTCCATGGAAGTTAATGCATTCCCTTTGTGAGTGACATTAATGGACGTGGGGTGTTACACGTGGTATCAGAGCTTAAGGTTACCAGAACAGATAAATTTTTTAGAAAAACTATTTTTCTGAAGTATTTTTGAAAGAAGTGTTTTCAAAAACGTGTCTTAATAAGTAAATTTAAGAAGAAAGTTTTTATGAAAAAACATAATCCCGAATAGCCATATCTTTATCTTTCGAGTCCCCCATTTTGAATCTTTCCTTTCTCGTTTCACCATGGCTGAAGATCTCAACATTCCAGAGGGTGTTCATATACCCGGTTGGTTTCGTCAATATCTTGAGGCTAGGGCCACCGCGGGTCCAGCAAATCCTCCTCCTCCTCCTCCTCGTGTTGACACTTTTGCAAAGACGTGCAAGGAATTTAAGGCTATGGGTGGAAAGACTTTTCAAGGGTCAGAGACGTTTGTGGAGGCCAGAGATTGGCTTAAGGAGACTGAGGAATTACTTGATATCTTTGAAGTGGAGTACGAAAGGAAAGTCCGTTTAGCAGCTTGGTTAATGAAGGGAGAAGCCTCATTTTGGTGGGAGCTCACTAATGGGGAGCGTCTAGTTGATTCTTGGGCAGATTTCAGACGAAGGTTTGGGGCAAAGTTTCTCTCACGGGCGGAAGAGAATCTACATATGGAAAGGTTTTTGACATTAAAACAAGGAAGCTCATCGGTGAAAGAATATGTTAACAAATTTAATCAGCTAGCAAGGTTTGGCATGGACTTGGTAAATACGCCAGAGAAGAAAGCTCTGAGGTTCGTTCAAGGCTTGAATGAGCCGTTGCAAGGGTTGGCTATGACCCACATCCCTATGGGGGCCACCTTTGAGAGGCTAATAGAAATGGCGTACATGCATGAAGAGAAGAACGCTAAAACTGATAAGGCACCCGAGAAGAAAGGGGATCAGAAGAAACCACAACAGCAAAATAAGAAGGGTGGCAAAAATAATAATGGCAAAGGGAAGAAAAGATGCTTTAACTGTGGGACACCAGGCCATCTCAGCAAGGATTGCCGAAAGAAAAAGAAGACTGGCTGCTTTCACTGTGGCGAAGCAGGACATCTAGTTAAGGACTGCCCAAGGAAGGGGCAGAGGGCAGGGTCTACCTCAGGAGGACAGGTGCAAGCTCTTATGGCACCAGCGCAGGCAAGGGGGCAAGTTCAGGCTATTGCAGCCCCACCGCTGCAAGAACGAGGTAGAACAATTTCTGTTGAAAGCTTAGTTTTTCTGTTTGATCATCCTGCCCGTACCATATTTGATTCTGGCGCATCTCATTCGTTTATCTCTACATCATTAGTTGAATCACTGCACTTAAACACCAGTTTAGTAGAGGATCCCTTAGCGGTTTCAAATCCAATTGGGGGCTCAGCTCATTTTTCCACGATGTGTTTGGATTTGAAAATTTCTATACTTAGCATTGAGTTTAGAAGTGATGCTTATGTTTTGGGCTTCACGGGCTATGGGCTAATTTTGGGAATGGATTGGTTATCTAGAAATGGGGCCGTTCTTGATTGTGAAAGGAGAGTTGTGAGGCTCACGACTCTCCTTGGTAACGTACTTGATATCTTTTGTAATCCCATACATTCCGTTATGCTAAGTTATCTTGAATCGCTCGACGCGTCTGTAGAAAATCTGCGATCAGTAGAAGTGGTCCGGGAATACTCGGATGTGTTTGAGGAGGTGAAGGGCTTACCTCCAAAACGGGAGGTAGACTTTCGAATATACCTTGTAGATAATGCAAAACCCGTATCTCTGCCAGTGCGCCACATGGCTCCTCGTGAAAGGAGGGAACTCAATAATCAAGTGAAGGGGTTGCTTGTGAAGGGGTTCATAAGACGTAGTATATCGGAGTGGGGTGCTCCAGTAGTATTTGCCACAAAGGCGGATGGGTCCCTTAGACTTTGTGTGGACTATAGAGAAATTAATAAGCTCACCAAGAAGAACAGACACCCACTGCCGAGGATTGACGATCTCTTTGATCAGTTAGTTGGCGCCTCAGTATTTTCGCAGTTGGACTTAGCCACTGGTTTCCATCAGTTGAGAGTGGCTGAGGATAGCATAGATAAGACTGCCTTTAGGACTCCGGACGGTTTCTACGGATGGCTAGTGATGCCCTTTGGTTTGACAAACGCCCCAGCATACGTTGTTGATTTGATGAGTAGGGTGTTTAGGGAGTACCTTAATAAATTCGTGGTAGTCTTTGTAGATGACATCTTGATCTTTTCTAAGGACGAAGAAGAGCATGCCCTACATCTTAGGGAAATTGTTGGAGACCCTTCGAGCTCATAATCTTAAAGCTAAATTTTCTAAGTGTCACTTCTGGAGGAAGGAAGTGCGATTCTTAGGACACGTGGTTTCCAAAGAAGGGATAGCTGTGGATCTCGCGAAGGTAGTGTCCATCCAAGATTGGAAGGTTCCTAAAAATGCTACCGAGGTAAGGAGTTTCTTGGGGTTGGCTGGTTACTATAGGAAGTTTATCAAAAACTTCGCAAAGATATCAGCTCCATTAACACGTTTGACGAAGAAGAACTTAGTTTTCACGTGGGAGTAGATTGTGATGATGCGTTCCAACGATTAAAGAGAGCTTTGACTTCAGCCCCAGTTTTAGTACTGCCAGACGGGAGTAAGCCGTTTACTGTTTATACCGATGCTTGCGGGATAGGACTAGGCGCAGTCTTAATGCAAGAGGGAAGGGTAATAGCCTATGGTGGAAGGTAGTTGAGGGTGCATGAGAAAAATTATCCCGTGCATGACCTAGAGTTAGCCGCAATTGTTTTCGCGCTTAAGTCTTGGCGCCATTATCTTCGTGGCGAAAGATTCGAATTGTTCACTGACCACAAATCTTTAAAATACTTATTCTCTCAGAAGGACTTGAATTTAAGGCAGCAAAGGTGGATGGAATTTTTAGCATCCTACGACTTTGAAATAACATATACCCCTGGCAAGGGTAACGTAGTTGCAGACGCCTTAAGTAGGAAAAGGCTGTCCTTGAGTCCATTGTTTGTTGAGCGGCGAAGTTTAGAATTCATCTCTATGTTTGACTTTAGACCCTCCGTTGACCTAGTACCCGGTCTGTTAGCATCCTTGGAGGTTAGACCTACACTTTTAGGACGGATTGGTGAGGCACAGCGAGACGACCCACAGTTGGTTGAGTTAGTAGAAAAGCTCAAAGGAGGGGAGTCGTCAAGCCATCTTCGTAGGTATACCCTAGACGATAAGGGTTGGTTATGTAGAGATAATAGACTTTGTATACCACAAGATAAAGACTTGAGGAAGGCCATTCTTGATGATGCACATCGTTCGAAGATGACCATTCATCCCGGCGGGGACAAGATGTACAAAGACATGAAGCGAGTTTTCTTTTGGGCTGGTATGAAAAAGGATGTGGCCGAGTATGTCGCTAGATGCTTGGTGTGCCAATAAGTAAAAGCGGAGCAAAAGAAGCCCGGTGGGTTGCTTCACCCATTGGAGGTTCCACTATGGAAGTGGGAAAGCGTCTCGATGGATTTTGTGGATGGATTACCAAGATCGAGGAAGGGTAATACGGGGATTTGGGTTATAGTAGACAGACTTACTAAGAGCGCCCATTTCATTCCCGTGAAGAGTAAGAGGACTGCTCCATGGTTAGCTTCTGTATACATTAGGGAGATAGTTCGTTTGCACGGTGTTCCTTCTAGTATAGTAAGCGACCGCGATCCTATCTTCACTAGCGAATTTTGGAAGAGTTTGCAAGAGGCGGTAGGGACTCAGCTATGTTTGAGCACAGCATATCATCCTCAGACGGACGACCAGACCGAAAGGGTGAACCGTATTCTAGAGGATCTTTTGAGGCTTTGTATCCTAGACTTCGGGGGTACATGGGAAGAGCACCTTCCGTTGGTAGAATTTGCATATAATAACAGCTTTCAGTCTAGCGTTGGCATGGCACCTTTTGAAGCCCTTTATGGAAGACCTTGTCGATCACCTACATGTTGGTGGGAATCTACGGATAAGATCTTGCTAGGGCCCGATATGATTAGAGAGACTTCGGAAAAGATTGAATTGATTCGAAGGAGGATGAAGGCAGCGCAAGATAGGCAGAAATCTTATGCAGATAAGAGGAGGTTAGATCTCGAGTTTGATGTTGGGGACATGGTCTTTATCAAAGTGTCTCCATTACGGAATGTTGTTCGCTTTGGGTCCGTTGGGAAACTAGCACCAAGATTCGTAGGACCGTTTCCTATAAAGGAGAGGATTGGACAGATGGCATATAGAGTGGAGTTGCCTGAGAAACTTAGTGGTGTACACGACGTATTCCATGTATCACATTTGAGGAAGTGCTTGCACGAGACCGCGGAGGTGGTAGAGCCGAGCTTGCTTAAAGAGGTGGAGATAGAGCGTGATGCGACGATTCGACGAGCTCCTACACGCATTCTTGGGTCGGAGATCAAGAAGTTGAGGAATCGAGAGGTCAGACTAATCAAAGTGCAATGGGGAGATGATCAGAGCAACGCTACTTGGGAGACGGAAGAGAACATGCGTTCGCTATACCCTTTTTCTTTTCGAGGGTATGTCTTTTAATTTCTCCTTTACCGCTTAGCTTGTGCTTATCTTATCTTTAGTACGCCCTCTCGCTAGTATCTTTGACCTTTAGTTAGGATAATCCTATGGTTGAAACATGTGTTTGAGACATGTTATGTATGATGGATGCAAAATGGATACAAGTGTTTGCTAGTGGATGCTCGTGGATGCATATATACACACACTTTAGGCAATAGATCGGCTCAGTCACTACATATTGCATATTGCATAAGTGAATGTATTTAGTATAATGGATGTATAATGGTTTTACCATCATATGGATGCTGCATTCGGTTGAATGGACGTGCACGCATATAGAAATAGTATGTAAGCAATTAGGATCTTTTGCATACATAATGGACGCATGGCACTATCATGAATTGCATTAAGGAGGTCAACTGAATCAGTGGACCGCCTGATTTTGCATTAGATACGGGCATATACACACACTATGCATTTAAACATAAAAGCATTAGAAGTCTATAAGGACAATGGATGCCAGTGTTTGATGATTGAGTAGATGGGTGATTTGATGTTAGGTTAAACATTCTTCTTAGCTTAGAGATTTCGGGGACGAAATCCTTTAAGGAGGGGAGAATGTAACACCCCGAATTTCAGTAATACTAATACGCATATAAAAATATATTAATAAGTAAAAGAGGGGATGTATCTAATATGCATATAAAAATAATATATTAATAAGTGTGTAAAAGAGGGGATGTATCTAATATGCATATATAAAAATAATAATAAGTGAGTAAAGGGGGGGACGTATCTAATACATATATAAAAAACAATAATAAGTGTGTAAAGGGGGGGGGGATGTATCTAATGTGTACATTGTAGAATATATATATATATATATATATATATATATATATATATGGGCAGTTAATGCAAACATGAATAGAAGTTTATTAATTTGCTGAGTGTTTGCTGAGTCACTTCTGACTCATTGCTGAGTCAACAAGATAAACCCCATCTTGTCTGGACGGCCGCGGTTATTTCTAGGTTAAATCTAATGGCCTAAACGCATTCTAAAATCTATAAATAAGTGGGTAGACCCTAAACCTAAATCACTTGTAAAATTAGAAGAGCTACCGTCATGTTGCTGCCATGGAGTTCAGCATAGCCGTCACAAACAAAGAAGAGGAAGCCTAATCTACTACAACTAAATTCTTCTCAACAAAACAAATCAAACCAAAGAACCCTCTCTCTAATTCTCTTCTTTTGTTGGTGAGTATGATGAATCTCACAATGGTATTATAAAATAAATTGATTAAGTTGTAAACTGATCACAAGAAAGTGATATGATTGTAATTATAAATTCTATGTATTGTGAATCTCTTGTTATGATTTTATGTCGTCATATGTTGTAAATTATACTATGTTGTATGTTGTAAATTATGCTATGTCATATGTTGTAAATTATGTCATGCTATGTTATGCTATCACACTATGCTATGTTATAAACCATGCTATAATATGTTGTAAATTTTATATATGTTGTAAATCATGATATCATGCTATACTATGTTGAAAGTCTCATATATGTCATAGATCTCATATTATCACCCATGTTGGAATCCATATGAATATGATATCATGTTAAGTTGGGTTGAATCATGCAAGTAGTAAAATCATGATGTGGTTATTTATGCAAATTGGATCATGTCTAAGTTTATGTTTTCATTTAAAAATTAAATGGATCATGTTTATGGGAATTTGCCTATTGAGTTAGGTGTACCCATAAACATGAATCTATGTTTTTATAGATCTTGGTTATGGGAATTTGCCTATTGAGTTAGGTGTACCCATAAACATAGATCTATCATTAAATAAAATTTGATTATGGGAATTTGCCTATTAAGTTAGGTGTACCCATATTAAACCAAATTGTTAAGTTAGATAATGTTGATGCACACATATTTCTATGCAAGTTTCACCTCCTACTGTGATTTATTTAGTCACATATACATGTTGCTGTCTTGATAATTCCTTTTATGTGCGAATAAACGTTCAAACGTGGGGTAGGGGAAATATTAGGAATTAATAAATTGGATGCAAATTTTGTATGATTTTGCATACCATGAATGGATGCCATAATTGAGTCAATTATGGACATCATTAAATTGTGAATAAATTATTAATTTGGATAGGGAAGTAAATTCAAATTTGGGAAAGATTATTTAATTAATTAATCAACATTCTTTCTATCTACATACACCAGAAGGTTCTAGGGTGACAGAGAGGATAGTGTCTAGGCTTGGGTTTGGAAAACCAGTTTCCTGCCCTCCCTGGCTATCCCTAACTGACCCAACGAGCGTGATGGTCTTGTATTTAGAAAGAAAAACATGTGGTGGGACATGGGAATCTACTGGGTTCCTTGGGTGGCATGAGGAATCTAGTAGTTGCCTTTAGAGGCATTTGAAATACGATTAGACTTAACCAAACACACATGCAAATGAACATGACTAAGTGGGTTAAGTGGGATGAACTAATGGGACAAGCTTAGGAGGAATGCTTGTGGGAAATATTGGGGGCCCATTTCAACCAGTATCCCAAAAACGTATCTTTGTGGGCTCGACCCAAGTCGAGGACGGGACACGCATACTGGGCATGACTATAAGAGGCCAAAACGGGTAGCGGTGGCAACGCAAGTCCAACGGGTTTCATATGCGTGTATGGACCCGGGCTGGTAGGTAAGCCGTTGTTGCATCGTGTAGGTATAAGCCGTGCATCTCCGTTGTATCGGGTTGCCACTTTAGGGGAATGATACACCCCACTGTGGGGCCAGCACGGGTATCTACGAGATAGGGAGCCGATCGAATAAATGGGAAGTGGGGCACACCTAGTGGAGATAGGGGCAGGCGGCACCTATGTAGTCAGCTAGGAGTACGTAAAGCCATTAAGAAGTTTCCAAGTGAAACTAAGTGGGATCAACCTTTAGGGTGACTGGTGTGGTGCAATAAAGTGTTTATCCTTTAGTAATTAGGAGCGCCTATAACGTTGCCTTTAGCGATTGTCTATGTTCTTTATCTGTTCCTTCATAGACATTTCCTTGTTTTCCAGCTTATGTCTTAGTCCAGTTATTTTGATAATAGTAATGTTAGAATTGTCATACTCGCCAGACTTTATGTCTGACCCCCACCTTTTTCCATTCTTTTTCCCTTCAGGTCCTCAAGTTGGGCCAAGTTCTAGTGAAGTCTAGTTGGATCGCTTATCTCTTGGGAAGCTTGGACTGCTGAAGTAAAGTCCAGTTTGTTATCTTTCTTTTTAATGGCTATTTTAATTGTAATGGGATTATGTACTTTGGTTTTACAAAGATGGATATTGTACTTGGTTATGATCTATGGTTTTGTGATGTAACAGACATGTTTAATTTCCGCTGCAATAAAATGAAGTTTTAATTTCCAAGTATTATTTTATTATCTGTCTTGTTGTAATTTTTCTGTTCTATATTCACTCATAACCTCCATGGAAGTTAATGCATTCCCTTTGTGAGTGACATTAATGGACGTGGGGTGTTACACAACACTTAACCAATCTAACCCGATAATTTTGATGAGGTTAAGTGACCTATACTTAACCACTCTTACTCGGTTATTTGATAAGGTTAAGTTAACCAATACTTAACCAATCTAACGTGAAAGCATGATAAGGCTAAGTCACGAATCGCTTGAATACGCTTGACCAGTTTGACTCAGTAATTTGATAGGGTCAAGTTAATACATACTTAACCAACTTGAACATGGTTTGTAGTGTTAAGTCGTGAACTTGGATACTTAGCCAATTTTGACATGATTTGTAGACAGGTTAAGTCATGAACTTAAGTGACACTTAATCCATTATGAAAACCCTAATTCGGAGGATAAGGTGGATAACCATAGTTAACAAGGATAACGGGAATAAGGCTAAGTAGTAAACCTTAGTTGAAGAATAACTAAGTAATAATTCTTAGTCAAGGAAATTTAGACAAGTTCATAGATAGATGAGTAACCTAATACGGTAGGTCATCGTTTAAGTATACGAGTAGGAGCAAGTATCCGATTTTGATAAAGGCTCCAACTAACTGGGTAACGAAGCAGCGGCTTCGGGGAACGTGAGGATATTCTTGGTATCCCTCTGTGAGCTGCCAGGTGATCATACTAGGCTCACGAGAGGTTAAGGTCTGCGATAGAAGAACCAAGAGTATGCCTTGGTTGCTATACGAGCGACCTAAAGACGGGGATGGATAGGGGATATTCGACGATACATAGTAGTGCCCTAGATAGCATTTCGTCAGGCTACCTACCATCTTTGGTCAAGCGTGTACGTACGGAAAGACAGAGAACACCCAAAAGACCATAATTGCTATCTAATTATGGGTGCGGTAAGGCCGTAGGATTGTGGGCTGGCCCGTAGTGTGGTTCTCATACAGGATTTATCCTGTCTTGTCTTTCACTAGTTGAGGGAGGGGTCCAGTGGGACCATAGCCACTGTTAAAAACAGACCTTAGCATCTGCATCGGCAGATAAATCAAAAGCTCCCGACCGAGTCCTGTATTTCTTGACTTGCCCTGCGACAGGACTCGGATGGCACGATGTTATACATGTGCATACAGTCATGGAAAACGATTCACGATGAATGCGTGGGAAAAAGGGCGCGATTGGCGGTTAGCGTAATCCCTAGTGGCCCTAGGTAGTTGAACCCAAACCGAGATACGAAAACGTGCAATAGGTAAGAATAATCCCTAGTAGTCCTAGGTAGCATAAGTCCTAGTTGTACAAACAGTGATTCATATGAAAGAACCTAGCTAGACCTAGGGTGACAGTCCAAAGCGATCTTAAGGATCATGGAGCTACGTTGAAGCAGAATCTCATGGGAAAACCCGTACGACGTACATCAAGGGACTGAACTTATACATGGAAAGAAACATACGAGTTTAGAAACCTACATATGTTAAATGTTAGGTTGACATGGACCATTACACGACTTGTGAGTAAGGGTCATTCATGGTTAACACATGATACGGTTGGGATACTAGTACGGTAGGTGCAGAGCAGATATACATGATAGATACCGTGGGACGTTAGAATTGATAGATACCTTGGGATATTATACTTGATAGAAACCTGACGGTGTGATATCTTGTTTTATCTTGACATCGTAATTTTATCATGACACCTTAGTTTATCTGGGTACAGTAGTTCATCCTGCTTTCTTGGTTTAGTTGATCTATCTTGTTAGTTATTCATCATGCCATTATGCTATTATCCTTATGTTCATCTCAGTTCCTCATGCCAGTTAACTTTACTAGTTTATATGCTGATAGTAGATAGGGCTTACCAGTCTTTATGACTGACCCCGTTTTCTTTTGCTTCTTGTCTTCCGTTTCCCCCCAGGTTACAGGGAGGAAATACTGTTGTTTAGTTCGGACTTCCTCTGCTTGAAGGTCATCATGGATGGCTTGGACTTTTCTTGGCTATGGCTACTTTGCTGTTTTACTTGGGGAATAATTTATGAAAAATTCTTTATGCTTCTTTACTATTGCAAGATAGGTTTTAATGTACTCTGATGTAAAAGGCTTTAGACCTTATTTATTAATGTTATGAAAATTTTGATTTTACTTCCGCTATTTTATATGTTCTGTCTTGTGATATTTCTGTGCATGTTTACCAATAATGCCCCTCTAAAGCTAGTGCATTCCTTTGCGAGTGACCCTAGCGGAGGCGGGGTGTTACAAAGACTGTATCAAATTGATAATTTGATACGGCCTAAAGCCGTATCAAATACATGCATTTTATACGGCCTTAGGCCGTATCAAATTGACAAAGACGTCATTTTTTGATACGGCCTAAAGCACAACCAAATCGATTTAGATACGGCCATAAGCACTGCCTAATTGGCATTTCTGGTGTAGTGAAGGGAAAGCACATCGTGAAGGCCTATGCTTTGGAGGCTGTGCCATCGTCTTCAAGGGTTCCTACGGCAGAGGAGATAGGGAAGAGTGTCGTCGTTCAAGGTATTTTTTCCATTAGAGATGTTTCAGTTCGCGTGTTGTTTCATACTGGAGCATCGCATTCTTTCATTTATAATGAGCTTTTGTGTTGCTTAAATTTGAAACCCGGGATTTTTGATAGACTATTGATTGTGACTAATCCAGTTAGAGGTTCGTCCAGTTTGGGTATGATTTGTCATGGTCTAGTGTTATCGAGTCATGGTTGCTCCTTTGTGTGTGATTGCGTTGTTTTGAACTTTGTTGGGTTTGGGATTATTTTGGGTATAGACTGGCTCAAGTGGTATGCGCCAAAAGTGTATTGCGAGAAGCTAGAGGTGACAATCGGAAATGTGGAAGGGTGAATGGTTGTGATTCGATGTAAGCCCAAAATGGTGTCTTCGTGAGCTATTTATATTCGCTTGTGATTCCACGGGAAGACTTGTCATCGGTGCCGATCTCAAGTGAGTTTGATGATGTCTTTGATGATGTCAAAGGGTTGCCGCCAAATCGCGAAATTAAGTTCAAAATCGATTTGGTCAAAGGTGCCAGACCTATCGTTATGCCTCTTAGGCGGATGTCGCCTAAGGAACAGCGAGAGTTAGAGATGCAAGTATGTGACCTTTTAGGAAAAGGATTCATTTGGAGGAGCGTGTCCAAATGGAGTGCACCAGTTGGGTTTGTAACCAAGGCAGATGGATCTTTGAGATTGTGTGTGGACTATTGTGAGCTGAATAAGTTGACCAAGAAGAAAAAGTATTCGTTGCCGAGGATAGACGACTTGTTCGATCAGCTTCACGAAGCCAAGGTGTTTTCTCAGATGGATTTGGCAATGGGATTCCACCAGTTGAGGGTGGGAAAGGATAGTGTGCCGAAGACTGCTTCTAGGACACCATCTGGTTTCTTCGAATGGTGGGGATGCCATTTAGGTTGACTAACGCGCCAGCATATTTCGTGGATCTTATGAATAGGGTAATCAGGATTAGTTGAGCAAGTTCGTGCTTGTGTTTGTGGATGATATTCTGGTTTACCCTCAGAATGAGGAAAAGCATAAGACGCACTTGAGAGTTGTTTTGAAAATCTTGCGAAAGCATCAGTTGAGAGCTAAGTTTCCGAAGTGTCACTTCTGAAAGAGTGAAGTGAGATTCTTAGGTCATATTGTTTCTGGAAATGGAATAGCGATTTACACCGCTAAGGTGGTAGCAATCCAGGACTGGGATAAACCTAAGAATACGATGGATGTTCGGAGTTTTCTTGAGTTAGCAGGATATTATCGCAATTTTATAAAGGATTTCTCCCAGATAGCTGCACTATTAATTGGATTGACGAAAAAGAATCAAGTGTTCACATGGGATGCGAAGTGTGAGCAAGCTTTTGGAATCCTGAAAGAGAGACAGACGAGTTGTAACAACCCGTATTTTCAATAACCTGTAATAACATAAATCGAGGCAGAATTTAATTCTAAAATGGGAATCAAGGGAAACGGGCTATGCCATTGCGTTCGTCTCGGAAAAATACGCGAAATAGAGTACGAGTTTTCGAAAATCGGAGTCCGTATGACCAAGATATGGCCTCGCGAAGTTTCACGAAAATTCCCAAATTAAAGTATACTTAATTAAGTGAAATGGGTTGTGTAGATATATATATATATATATTGATATATATATATATATATATAATTGAAAATTTAATAAATAAATATGCAAAAATGCTCAAAACAGCGAATTGGGAGAGGGGAATAACCGAACCGGCCGATTTTTGAAGTCGACCCGAGCCCGCTGGGTCGACTAGGGGTTAATCCAGGGTGTTTGGCTGTCAACCCGTGGGCCGATTCGCTCAAGTGCAGATTTTTCATTTGAATGGTTCTCATGGTCCATCTTTAATCTAAAGGCCCTAGATGGTTCCTACACTTGACTTCTTCCCCAAGACATGCTTTGATGGCTTGGATTGAATCTAGGGTTAATCCTATGGCCTAAAACACTTGCCTAATCTATAAATAAGACCCTAACCTACCCTAATTCATTCATAATTAAACCTAGTGACTAAACTATGGCAAAATGCTAGCTCTCATGGCCTCCACTAATTTTATGAAGAGGGTTGCATACTAATCACTCTCTAATCAACTTCTAATCCCTTCTTAGCATCTTAATCTTCTTCATTTGGTGTTCAAAGTTGCTAGTTGTGAGTTTCTATCACTTTGATGATCTTTTGGTAAACTAATTAGATGAGATGTGATGAGATTTATGGTTTTGTATGTGGGTTAATGAGCTTTGAATCATATGATATGATGTTAGCATTAATCTTATGTTTATGCATGTTGAGTATGTAAGCTTATGCAAGTTTAATATGATGTATGTTATGTTTGCATGATGCTAAATATGCAAGTTGTGGGCTATGTAATCATATGCATGTTATGCAAGTTCATGGTAATATGCTATGCAAGTTACATGTATGTAAATATGCAAGTTACATGTTTGTTAATATGCAAGTTACATGTTTGTTAATATGCAAGTTACATGTTTGTTAATATGCAAGTTACATGTTTATTAATATGCAAGTTCATGATGACACATTATGCAAGTCTATAAGCTAATATGCAAGTTTGTTATGCAAAATGAATATGTAAGTTATGTGACATATTATATGCAAGTTATGTGACATGTTATGCAAGTTCATGGTAATATGCTATGCAAGTTACATGTTTGTTAATATGCAAGTTACATGTTTGTTAATATGCAAGATGGCACCTTTGAAACATGTTCATTCATATGCAAGTTGACACCTTTTATATGTGTTATATCATGAACGAAATTACGTGGGAACGATGGGGTAATTAAATGCATAAGTTAATAAGATTGTGTGAAATTAATATAATTATGCATAACACAAAATAAATAAACATAGTATGGGAATTTGCCTATTTGGTTAGGTGTACCCATACTATGTGTTGGGAATTTACCTATTGAGTTAGGTCTACCCCATGGGAATTTACCTATTAAGTTAGGTCTACCCATGTTAAGAAAACTTGATTAATTAGGGATAATTAATATAAAATTATGAGGGTGATTAATTAGGTGTAATTAATTGACTAAGACACGAGGTTGGACTCAGTTGTAGCGTAAAACTGCCCGGACCCAACCGGCTTAACCAGTTGCTACAAATGTTAGCCCAATGTGAGAGGTCTTAGGCACAAACTAAATACGTAATTAATGTAAAGACACGAGGTTAGACTCTGTTATGACATAAGGCTGCCCGGACCCAACCGGCTTAACCAGCGGTCATAAAAGACAGTCTAATGTGAGAGGTCTTTACAAAGGTTACGTTCTTAATTAATTAATTAAGAAACACTTAACCATATTAGCATGTAGAGGGACATGAGGGGTTAAGTGGGTGCCTCGGGTGGCATGAGAAAATCTAGTGGTTGCCTTGGGTGGCAATAGAAAATACGATTAGAATACTTAACCAAAATGGAACATGTAATTAAAACATGATTAAAGGGTTAAGTGGGATATACTAGAAAAAGGGACAAGCTTAGGTGGGTAGCTTGTGGAGGCCCATTTCAACCAGTAACCCATACGTATCTTTGTGGGCTCGACCCATGTCGAGGACGGGACACGCATACTGGGCTTGACTGTAAGAGGCAAACGGGTTAGCGGTGGCAACGCAAGTCCAACGGGCTTCATATGCGTGAGTGGGCCCGGGCTGGTAGGTAAGCCGTTGTTGCATCGAGTAGATATAAGCCGTGCACCTTTAGTTCCATCAGGTTGCCACATTGGGGAATGATACATCCCACGGTGGGGCCAGCACGGGTATCTACGTTAGGGAGCCGATCGAATGGGAAGTAGTGTGTACACCTAGTGGATTGTAGGGCCCCGTGGCGCCTACTTGGTCACCTAGGGGTACGCAGGTACTAATTAGTAAATTTTATAAGTCCTTGGGTGGGATCAACCTTTAAGTTAGGAACGACTGGTGTGGTGCAGTTTAGTAATTTACCTTAGGGAGGGTAGATGCGTCTTTATCCTTTATCTTCGTTTAGTTGACTGCTTAGGGTAGCCATTCATCCCTATATGTTACCGTATATCAGTTTATGTCTTCTCTGGTTACTTTAACGATTGTATTGTTAAAGTTATAGGACTCGCTCAGACTTATGTCTGACCCTGTTGTTTTTATCTTTTTCCCAACCCTCAGGTCCTACGGTGGATCCTAGCAGTAGTGGAGCTTGATCGGATTGCTGTTCCAGTCTTTAGGAGCTTGGATAGATGTAAAGCTCCAGTTATCCAGTTATCTTTTCTTTTGTTTGGCTATTGTATGAGAGTGGGATTATGTACTTCTTTATTTTGATGGATATTGTACTTGACCTTTATTGTGGTTTTATGATGTAACCAGACATGTTTTACTTCCGCTGTTATGAGATGATGTTTTAAAATTTCAAGTACTATTTATATCTGTCTTGTTGTAATTTTTCTGTTCTATATTCACTAAAATACTCCACCGATGCTATGGCATTCCCTTAGTGAGTGATCATAGCGGGAGTGGGGTGTTACACGTGGTATCAGAGCTTAAGGTTACCAGAACAGATAAAATTTTTGAGAAAAACTACTTTCTAAGAGTATTTTCGAAGAAAGTATTTTTAAAAGCATGTCTTCTAAGAGAAAAAGTTTTTGAAAAAGAAAAGCATAATCCCCAATAGCCATATCTTTATCTTTCGGAATCTCCTTTTTGAATCTTTCCTCTTTCGTTTCAGCATGGCTGAAGATCTTAACATCCCGGAGGGTTTAGTTATACCACTATGGTATAGGAGGTTGCAAGAGGCTAGGGCCGCGGCTGCGGGTCCGGCCAATGCTACTACACCAGAGACAACCGCTCCTCCTCCTCAGCCTAGAGTGGATAATTTTGCTAAGGTTTGCAAGGAGTTCAAGGCTATAGGAGGAAAACCTTTTCTTGGTTCAGAGACTTTCGTAGAGGCTAGAGATTGGCTTAAGGAAGTGGAAGAGTTGCTAGATATCTTTGAAGTGGAAGAGGGAAAGAAAGTCAAGTTGGCGACTTGGTTAATGAAGGGAGAGGCCTCATTCTGGTGGGAGGTCACTAATGGAGAACGCCCTGTTGACTCTTGGGCAGATTTTAAGCAAAGGTTTGGGGCTAAGTTTCTCTCAAGGGCGGAAGAGAATCTGTTTATGGAGAAGTTCTTGAATTTGAAGCAAGGGAATCTCACGGTGAAAGAATATGTCAACAAATTCAATCAATTAGCAAGGTTTGGCATAGAGTTGGTGAATACACCGGAGAAGAAGGCTTTGAGGTTCGTTAGAGGCTTGAACGAACCATTGCAAGGAATAGCTATGACTCACATTCCTATGGGGGCCACTTTTGAGAAGCTCGTCTACATGGCACTTATGCATGAGGATGATAAGAATTCTAAGGCACCAGAGAAAAAGGGGGATCAGAAGAAACCGCAACAGCAACAACAAGGCAAGGGCGGAAAAGGCAATGGTGACAAAAAGAAGACGAAGAAGAAGTGCTTCAATTGTGGAACACCAGGACACCTTAGTAAGGATTGTCGCAAAAAGAAGAAGACCGGTTGCTTTCATTGTGGTGAAGCAGGGCATCTTGTGAAAAACTGCCCAAAGAAGGGGCAGAAGACGGGGTCTACCTCAGGAGGCCAGGTGCAAGCTCTTATAGCACCACCTCAGTCAGGGGGGCAAGTTCAGGTTCTCTCAGTTCCACCGATTCAGCAGAGAGGTAGAACTATTTCCGTTGAAAGTCTGGTTTTTCTGTTTGATCATCCAGTTCGTACTTTGTTTGACTCTGGCGCATCGCATTCTTTTATCTCATCATCGTTAGTTGAGTCACTGCACTTAGACACCAGTCTAGTTGATGATCCCTTGGTTGTCTCAAACCCAATTGGGGGCTCCATATATCTGTCTATGATATGTTTGGGTTTGAAGATTTCTATACTTAGCGTTGAGTTTAGATGTGATGCTTTTGTATTGGGCTTCACGGGCTATGGGTTGATCTTGGGCATGGACTGGTTATCCAGTAATGGTGCCGTTCTTGATTGCGAAAGGAGAGTTGTCAGGCTCATGACCCGCTTGGGTAACACTCTCGAGATCTCTTGCAATCCCATGGAATCTGTTTTGCTAAGTTATCTTGAATCGCTCGATGCTTCGGTCGAAAGTTTGTGTTCTGTCAGAGTAGTCCGGGAATATCCGGATGTGTTTGAAGAAGTAAAGGGTTTGCCTCCGAAGCGGGAGATAGATTTCCGAATTTATTTGGTGGATAATGCCAAACCAGTGTCTTTGCCAGTACGCCACATGGCTCCTCGTGAGAGAAGAGAACTTCATAAGCAAGTAGGGGAGTTGCTTGAGAAGGGGTTCATAAGGCGAAGTATATCGGAGTGGGGAGCTCCAGTAGTGTTTGCCACGAAGGCGGATGGGTCCCTCAGACTTTGTGTGGATTATAGAGAACTTAATAAGCTCACGAAGAAGAATAGACACCCATTACCGAGGATAGATGATCTCTTTGATCAGTTGGTTGGCGCGTCAGTATTTTCGCAGATGGACTTAGCTACAGGGTTTCATCAGTTAAGAGTGGCGGAGGACAGTATAGAGAAGACTGCTTTCCGGACTCCGGATGGTTTTTATGAGTGGCTAGTGATGCCATTTGGGTTGACAAACGCCCCCGCATACTTTGTTGATCTCATGAGTAGAGTGTTCAGAGAGTATCTGAATAAGTTTGTAGTAGTTTTTGTGGATGACATCTTGGTCTTTTCCAAGAATGAAGAAGAGCATGCCTTACATCTCAAGGAAGTGTTGGAGACTCTTCGAGCGCATAGTCTTAAAGCTAAATTCTCTAAATGCCATTTTTGGAGAAGAGAAGTGCGATTCTTAGGGCATGTGGTCTCTAAGGAAGGGATAGCTGTGGATCCCGCAAAGATAGTATCTATCCAGGATTGGAAAGTTCCTAGAAATGCTACCGAGGTAAGAAGTTTCTTGGGGTTGGCAGGATATTATAGGAAGTTCATCAAAGACTTCGCGAAGATATCAGCCCCATTAACCCGCTTGACGAAAAAGAATCTGGTTTTCTCGTGGGATGTAGATTGTGATGATGCTTTCCGACGGTTAAAGAGAGCTTTGACCACCGCTCCAGTTTTAGTGCTCCCGGATGGGAGTAAGCCGTTTGTTGTTTATACCGATGCTTGTGGAACAGGATTAGGCGCAGTCTTGATGCAGGAGGGAAGGGTAATAGCCTATGGAGGGAGACAATTGAGAGTGCATGAGAAGAATTACCCTACCCATGATCTAGAGTTGGCCGCGATTGTTTTCGCACTTAAGTCTTGGCGCCATTATCTTCTTGGTGAGAGATTCGAGTTGTTCACCGACCATAAATCATTGAAGTACTTATTCTCTCAGAAGGATTTAAACTTAAGACAGCAAAGGTGGATGGAGTTCTTAGCATCCTATGATTTCGAGATAGCGTATACCCCTGGTAAGGGTAACGTGGTGGCAGACGCCTTAAGTAGAAAAAGGCTATCTTTGAGTCCATTGTTCGTGGAACGACGAAGCTTGGAGTTTCTTTCTTTGTTTGACTTCAGACCTTCTGTTGATTTTGTACCTGGTTTGTTGGCATCCTTGGAGGTTAGACCTACTCTTTTGAGACGGATTGGCGAGGCTCAGCGAGACGACCCACAGTTGGTTGTGTTGGTAGAGAAGCTTATAAGAGGGGAGTCGTCCAGCCATTTGGGTAGATACACCATAGATGATAAGGGATGGTTGCATAGAGACGGTAGACTTTGTGTACCGCAAGATGAGGGTTTGAAGAAGGCTATTTTGGATGATGCACATCGTTCAAGAATGACTATTCATCCCGGTGGAGACAAAATGTACCAAGACATGAAGAGAGTTTTCTTCTGGGCCGGTATGAAAAAAGATGTGGCCGAGTATGTGGCTAGATGCTTAGTGTGCCAACAAGTTAAAGTGGAGCAAAGGAAACCCGGTGGGTTGCTACACCCATTGGAAGTTCCACAGTGGAAGTGGGATAGTGTCTCGATGGATTTCATCGACGGGTTACCGAGATCGAGGAAGGGCAATACGGGAATTTGGGTTGTGGTAGACAGACTTACCAAGAGTGCCCATTTTATACCCGTAAAGAGTAAGAGGACCGCTCCATGGCTTGCTTCAGTCTATGTTAGAGAGATTGTTAGATTGCATGGCATACCATCCAGCATTGTGAGTGATCGAGATCCTATTTTCACTAGTGAGTTTTGGAGAAGTTTGCAAGAGGCGGTAGGGACTCAGTTGTGTTTGAGCACCGCATATCATCCTCAGACGGACGGTCAGACCGAGAGGGTGAACCGTATCTTAGAAGATCTTTTGAGGCTTTGTATCTTGGATTTTGGAGGTACATGGGAAGAACATCTTCCTTTGGTGGAGTTCGCATATAATAACAGCTTTCAGTCCAGTATTGGTATGGCTCCTTTCGAAGCTCTTTATGGAAGGCCTTGTCGATCTCCTACATGTTGGTGGGAATCTACGGATAAGATCTTGCTTGGGCCGGATATGGTTAGAGAGACTTCAGAGAAGATTGATTTAATTCGAAAAAGGATGAAAGCAGCGCAAGATAGACAGAAATCTTATGCGGATCGGAGAAGGACGGATCTTGAGTTTGAGGTTGGGGACATGGTTTTTGTCAAAGTATCTCCATTGAGAAATGTTGTTCGCTTTGGGTCCGTAGGGAAGTTAGCACCGAGATTTGTTGGGCCGTTTCCTATTAAGGAAAGGATTGGACGGATGGCATATAGGGTGGAGTTGCCCGACAGACTTAGTGGTGTTCATGATGTATTCCATGTATCACATTTGAGGAAGTGCTTACATGAGACCGCGGAGGTGGTAGAGCCGAGCTTGCTTAGAGATGTAGAGGTAGAGCGTGATGCGACGATTCGACGAGCTCCTACTCGCATCCTTGGGTCAGAAACTAGGAAGTTGAGGAACAGAGAAGTTCAGCTAGTTAAAGTGCAATGGGGAGATGACGAAAGCAATGCTACTTGGGAGACGGAAGCAAAGATGCGTTCTTTGTATCCATTTCTTTTTGAGAGTATGTCTTTTAACTTCTCCTTTATTGCTTGTCTAGTACTTATCTTATCTTTAGTATATCCTCTCGCTAATACCTATGACCTTTAGATAGGGTAAAACCTATGGTTGAAACATGTGTTTGAAACATGTTATGGTTGATGGATGCATATGGATGCAATTGTTTGCTAGTGGTTGCTCGTGGATGCATATACACACACATTAGGCACTAGATCGGCTCAGTCACTTCATGTTGCATATTGCATAAATGGATGTGGTAGTTAGATTGATGGATGTATCATGGCTGTGTTATCATATGGATGATGCATTTTTGTGTATGGTTGTGCACGCATGTAGAAATTTGTATGTGTCAATAGGGTTTCGCATACATATTGGATGCATGGCACTATCATGGTTTGCATTAAGGAGGTTTACTGTATCAGTAACCGCCTGATTTTTGCATTAGGTAAGTACATATACACACACTTTTGCATATATCCATCCAGCATTTAGAATCTTGTAAGGACAATGATTGCTCGTGGATGATGCTTTGAGTAGATGGATGATTGGATGGTAGGATACGTTCTTCCTAACTTGAAGATTTCGGGGACGAAATCCTTTAAGGAGGGGAGAATGTAACAACCCGTATTTTCAATAACCTGTAATAACATAAATCGAGGCAGAATTTAATTCTAAAATGGGAATCAAGGGAAACGGGCTATGCCATTGCGTTCGTCTCGGAAAAATACGCGAAATAGAGTCCGAGTTTTCGAAAATCGGAGTCCGTATGACCAAGATATGGCCTCGCGAAGTTTCACGAAAATTCCCAAATTAAAGTATACTTAATTAAGTGAAATGGGTTGTGTAGATATATATATATATATATTGATATATATATATATATATATAATTGAAAATTTAATAAATAAATATGCAAAAATGCTCAAAACAGCGAATTGGGAGAGGGGAATAACCGAACCGGCCGATTTTTGAAGTCGACCCGAGCCCGCTGGGTCGACTGGGGGTTAATCCAGGGTGTTTGGCTGTCAACCCGTGGGCCGATTCGCTCAAGTGCAGATTTTTCATTTGAATGGTTCTCATGGTCCATCTTTAATCTAAAGGCCCTAGATGGTTCCTACACTTGACTTCTTCCCCAAGACATGCTTTGATGGCTTGGATTGAATCTAGGGTTAATCCTATGGCCTAAAACACTTGCCTAATCTATAAATAAGACCCTAACCTACCCTAATTCATTCATAATTAAACCTAGTGACTAAACTATGGCAAAATGCTAGCTCTCATGGCCTCCACTAATTTTATGAAGAGGGTTGCATACTAATCACTCTCTAATCAACTTCTAATCCCTTCTTAGCATCTTAATCTTCTTCATTTGGTGTTCAAAGTTGCTAGTTGTGAGTTTCTATCACTTTGATGATCTTTTGGTAAACTAATTAGATGAGATGTGATGAGATTTATGGTTTTGTATGTGGGTTAATGAGCTTTGAATCATATGATATGATGTTAGCATTAATCTTATGTTTATGCATGTTGAGTATGTAAGCTTATGCAAGTTTAATATGATGTATGTTATGTTTGCATGATGCTAAATATGCAAGTTGTGGGCTATGTAATCATATGCATGTTATGCAAGTTCATGGTAATATGCTATGCAAGTTACATGTATGTAAATATGCAAGTTACATGTTTGTTAATATGCAAGTTACATGTTTGTTAATATGCAAGTTACATGTTTGTTAATATGCAAGTTCATGATGACACATTATGCAAGTCTATAAGCTAATATGCAAGTTTGTTATGCAAAATGAATATGTAAGTTATGTGACATATTATATGCAAGTTATGTGACATGTTATGCAAGTTCATGGTAATATGCTATGCAAGTTACATGTTTGTTAATATGCAAGTTACATGTTTGTTAATATGCAAGATGGCACCTTTGAAACATGTTCATTCATATGCAAGTTGACACCTTTTATATGTGTTATATCATGAACGAAATTACGTGGGAACGATGGGGTAATTAAATGCATAAGTTAATAAGATTGTGTGAAATTAATATAATTATGCATAACACAAAATAAATAAACATAGTATGGGAATTTGCCTATTTGGTTAGGTGTACCCATACTATGTGTTGGGAATTTACCTATTGAGTTAGGTCTACCCCATGGGAATTTACCTATTAAGTTAGGTCTACCCATGTTAAGAAAACTTGATTAATTAGGGATAATTAATATAAAATTATGAGGGTGATTAATTAGGTGTAATTAATTGACTAAAACACGAGGTTGGACTCAGTTGTAGCGTAAAACTGCCCGGACCCAACCGGCTTAACCAGTTGCTACAAATGTTAGCCCAATGTGAGAGGTCTTAGGCACAAACTAAATACGTAATTAATGTAAAGACACGAGGTTAGACTCTGTTATGACATAAGGCTGCCCGGACCCAACCGGCTTAACCAGCGGTCATAAAAGACAGTCTAATGTGAGAGGTCTTTACAAAGGTTACGTTCTTAATTAATTAATTAAGAAACACTTAACCATATTAGCATGTAGAGGGACATGAGGGGTTAAGTGGGTGCCTCGGGTGGCATGAGAAAATCTAGTGGTTGCCTTGGGTGGCAATAGAAAATACGATTAGAATACTTAACCAAAATGGAACATGTAATTAAAACATGATTAAAGGGTTAAGTGGGATATACTAGAAAAAGGGACAAGCTTAGGTGGGTAGCTTGTGGAGGCCCATTTCAACCAGTAACCCATACGTATCTTTGTGGGCTCGACCCATGTCGAGGACGGGACACGCATACTGGGCTTGACTGTAAGAGGCAAACGGGTTAGCGGTGGCAACGCAAGTCCAACGGGCTTCATATGCGTGAGTGGGCCCGGGCTGGTAGGTAAGCCGTTGTTGCATCGAGTAGATATAAGCCGTGCACCTTTAGTTCCATCAGGTTGCCACATTGGGGAATGATACATCCCACGGTGGGGCCAGCACGGGTATCTACGTTAGGGAGCCGATCGAATGGGAAGTAGTGTGTACACCTAGTGGATTGTAGGGCCCCGTGGCGCCTACTTGGTCACCTAGGGGTACGCAGGTACTAATTAGTAAATTTTATAAGTCCTTGGGTGGGATCAACCTTTAAGTTAGGAACGACTGGTGTGGTGCAGTTTAGTAATTTACCTTAGGGAGGGTAGATGCGTCTTTATCCTTTATCTTCGTTTAGTTGACTGCTTAGGGTAGCCATTCATCCCTATATGTTACCGTATATCAGTTTATGTCTTCTCTGGTTACTTTAACGATTGTATTGTTAAAGTTATAGGACTCGCTCAGACTTATGTCTGACCCTGTTGTTTTTATCTTTTTCCCAACCCTCAGGTCCTACGGTGGATCCTAGCAGTAGTGGAGCTTGATCGGATTGCTGTTCCAGTCTTTAGGAGCTTGGATAGATGTAAAGCTCCAGTTATCCAGTTATCTTTTCTTTTGTTTGGCTATTGTATGAGAGTGGGATTATGTACTTCTTTATTTTGATGGATATTGTACTTGACCTTTATTGTGGTTTTATGATGTAACCAGACATGTTTTACTTCCGCTGTTATGAGATGATGTTTTAAAATTTCAAGTACTATTTATATCTGTCTTGTTGTAATTTTTCTGTTCTATATTCACTAAAATACTCCACCGATGCTATGGCATTCCCTTAGTGAGTGATCATAGCGGGAGTGGGGTGTTACACGAGTGCTCCTGTTTTGACCATTTCGAGTGGGAATGAAGAGATGGCGGTATACATTGATGCATGTGGTACTGGACTTGGAGTAGTACTAATGCAGAAGGATAGACTTGTGGCCTACGCGAGTCGACAACTGAAGCTGCATGAGAAGAATTATCCGACTAATGGTTTGGAGTTGGCAGCGATCGTGTTTGCTCTGAAGATGTGGGGACATTACCTGTTGGGAGTTCGATTTGAGTTGTTTATGGATCACAAGTTGTTGAAGTATCTTTTCTCCCAAAAGGATTTGAATCTTTGAAAACAACGGTGGTTAGAGTTTCTGGCAGCGTATGATTTTGGTATAGCCTATACTCTTGGTAATGGTAATTCGTGGTAAATGCGTTGGGTCAGAGATACGTAAGTTTGGGAGCGATTTTTTCAGAATGGAAGCACCCCGAGTACTTGGCAGGATTTTATTTCAGGCCTCGGTGTGAGTTAGAACCTAAAATGTTGGCAGGCTTATCGATAAGACCTACTCCCATCGAAAGGATTGGCGAGATCCAAAAACGTGATGCAAAGCTTGTCGAGATTATCCAAAAGTTGGAACCAGAGGATAAGGAATTCGAGGTCGATCGAGAGCGTTGGCTTCAAAAGAAAGGACGACTGGTTGTTCAGATATCGATGGGTTGGGAGATGAGGTGCTGAGGGAATGTCATCACTCGAATTTGGCGATTCATCCTGGTGTTAATAAGATGTATCAGGACATAAAGCGAGCCTACTAATGGGAAGGAATGAAAAGGGATGTTGTAAAATTCATTTCCAAGTGTATGAATTGTCAGTTAGTGAAAGCTAAATAGAAGAAGCTGTGTGTATAACTTCAGCCACTGGAATTTCCTACATGGAAGCAGGAGCAGATATTGATGGATTTTATGATGGACTACCTAGAACTAGGGCAGGAAACGAAAGCATTTGGGTCATTGTGGATCGTTTGACCAAGAACGCAAGGTTTATTCCTACCAGATCGACTAGGACATCATCGAAGTTAGATGAGCCATATATAAAGTGGATAGTTCGATTCCATGGTATCCCGAAGAGCATAGCGAGTGATCGAGAACCATTGTTCATGAGTGGATTTTGGAAAAGTTTGCAAGAGACTTTGGGAACCTAATTGTGTTTGAGTTCGGCTTATCATCCCTAGACTGATGGTCAAACCGAGAGGGTTAACCGAGTTTTGGAAGATCTCCTTAGAGCTTGAGTATCGGACTTCGGAGGATTGTAGGAATACCATCTATATCTAGTTGATTTTGCATATAACAACAACTACTAGTCAGGCATTGAGATGGCACCATACGAGGCATTGTATGGTAGACCGTGTAATTCTCCGGCACGTTGGTTAGAAACTGAAGATAAATTGGTACTTGGGCCAGAAATGATAAGAGATACTTCAGACTGTATCGAGATCATTCGGCAATGAATGAAGGCAGCCCAAGACCGTTAGGAGATTTATGTTGATAAGCGTCGAAAGGATTTGGAATTCGGCGTTGGCGATATAGTTTTCGTGAAGATTTCGCCGTTGAAGAATGTTGTTTGGTTTGGAAGTAAAGGAAAGTTAGCTCCAAGATTCGTTGGATCGTTTCCGATAGTCGATCGGATTGAAATGCTCGCATATAAATTGGATTTACCCCAGAAGATGTCAAGTGTGCACAATGTTTTCCATGTGTCGTTTCTACAGAAGTGTGCACATGATTCAAATGTGGGTATCTCCGGAATAGCACGAAGACCTAGAAGTTGAGTCCGTAGATACGAGACCTCGTAAGTCGCTTCGCGTTGTGGGGTAATGACATGAAACAGCTTAAGAGGAAGACGGTTAAGCTAGTCAAGGTGCAGTGGAGTAACGATGATGATGATTGTACATGGGAGAAGAAAGAGAGAATGAAGACGATCCATCCAAAACTCTTATTTGGTACGACCCATTAATATAATGTCACCTTACATCTTTGTAGCTTGTACTATTCGTTAGAATTCCGCATGTTAGGTTAAGGCTATGGATGCATGGCTTGATGGATGCTAGTTTGGATGGTAAAATTGACTGCTCATTGGATGATAGGCATGCATAGTTGCTTTTGATTGCTTGTGTTTGTTTGGAATTTCGGGGGAAAAATTCGTAAGGTGGGTAATGTAATGACCTGCATTTTACATATCGGAGGTTCGTAAAATATTTTTATTAGTTCCCTAAGGGTCAGATCATTCTCACATTTGGATATGGTCATTGGTGCATCAGGTAGTTGGTGCATCTGGTCGTTTGGAGTTGGGTCGTTGGTGGCTTCGAGTCGTTCATGACCTGATGAGTCGAGTCGTTCTGGGACCTGATGAGTCGGGTCATTTTTTTATGGACGGGGCAGAAGATACTATGATGTTTAACAAACACTGTGGATGAGAATTTAAACGCTACGGTATGTTTTTCATAGCGGAAAGGCGAAAGTGCTACGGATTTAATGTCAACCAAAAGTGATGATTATTTTGGTTCGAGAATGGACGTGGCTTCAAAGTGAATTCAAAGAGGAAAATTCGAAGTGATATGAAGTGTTCGTTGATGGGCGAAATGCAACGAATATGCAGATGACTCAAGCGTGTTTTGAGCTTGTGGATAATGGTTACTCAGATGTATTTTGGGCTTATGGATAGTCGTCGGTGATGACAACTAAAGTTATGGAGGCCGAGGAATTATCGTTGTCGTAGGTTCTAGCGGACTCAAAGAAGGGGTATTATAGGGACACCAAAAATACCAGTTGAATGGTCGAGTACCCTAGTAGTCATGATGGGCCTAGAGATACGAGTCACGATGGCATATGGAGTTTTTGCTAGAACCGGGGCTTACCATTATCCCTTGACGGACGATGTGATGTTGAGTTGGTCTTACGATCAACGATGGTTTCGAAGCAGGATTGGCGGTGATAGACAAAGTCATGGATGGTGATTGTTTTGCTTGTATCGTCTTGTGTAGATCATTCGACGTCGAAGAAGATATCTCTCGATTGCTTGTCTGATGTTGGTTTAGGTCTTCGGGGCTTTTGCTTGGGTGATGTCAATATTGATTAGGATGACCTACACTTGATAACTTATTGCCAAGAATGTACTATTTGTTTCTACCTGATTGTTGTAGAGGCTATCACTGTCGGATGTGGGGAAGACGGATTGGGTTCTTCTTTGATGTGTTGGTAGATTTGTTGATGATTTACCTATTTTTCATATACTTTATTGATGATGTTAGATAGTTGTATTATCTCTCATTAAGACTATTGTCTGACTCAAGGTTTTATGTTTCCTCTTATTACCTTGGGTTGTTCATCCATGTGTTGGATGGGCAGACTAAGTAGCAGGTGATAGGTAGGTTATCTTGTTGAGGACGATGCTGCTGAGCGATGACGAGCTAGAGGCTTACGTATTAGGTTTCTATTATCTACTATTTGTTTTTTTTCTACTATGTTGATGTATTCTCTGAGTGACTTGTAGTAAGGCAGCTTGTACAGACTCTTATAGTGCTATCCAATGTTGTATGGATATTTCATGGTGATATGAAAAGTTTAAGATTCTGCTCAATTCTGCTTTACTATTATTTCCTATTGTATATGTTCTATTATATTTTATCCTTGCACTGTGAGTTAGACGACTGGTTTCGCTTGTGTTTATCTACCCTGATGATCGTCCATAGCTATTTGGCACGTCTTTCAGCTCATTACTTCCCTTGTTTAGTGTAGGGGTTATGGGCCATCATCATAGATGATATGAGTTGTCTTTTCCTTAGTTGCTTCAATGGAGACGCTGCTCGAGGTGAATGAAGTTGATGTCTAGATGTTAACCATCATAGTAACTGAATAGTAATTACTAATTAATCAATAAATAATCTCTAAATATTGAATATTTATGTATTAGTTAATAAATAATAATTACAGTTAAATAATATTACTCAATAAGTAATATAATTTATCATAATAAATAACAATTAATTAAATATTGATTACATAATCGTCAAAAGTTTAAAATCAATATTAAATAAAAATAATAATAAATACTCTATAAACAATAATATAAATAAGAAATGCCTATGTAATAATAATCAAATATTAATATATAATATCTATAACTATTACTGAATAATAGAACTTAATAGTTAGTATGAAAACTGAAATAATTACTATTAGCAATTAACAGTTAATTAGTTGTTACAAGCCATGAATGGTGCCTTACATAGCATGTTCTAGGTTGAAGATACAAAAATTACGTTGGCTCCATTTCGCATATAATTAGCGCTTCTTCTCCCCTTTCCTCATAAATTCAATCTCTAATCTACTTATGCTTTTCCTTCAGACCTAGCCAAACCCGCTGAGAGACTTGCTAGCGTTCTTCCTCCAAATCCTGACCAGAACCCGATGGGAAACCCGCTAACATTATCCAAACCTGAACCCAGTAGCATAGATCTTGCCTCTGTCATGATTTTTTTCTAAAGAGGAGACGATGTTTCTTGTTTAGGTTCGAAGGTGAATCTCTTATCGGGTTCACGGTCTAACTCATGTTCGATGTAGTCGGATGTAGGCAACTTGCTTAGGGCTTCAGATAACGACCTCGGCGTTACTCCTAAGTATTACGTCCATTGATTGTCAATTTCCTTTTGGTATTTCCCTCCTTCCTCTTCTTTTGTATGGTTTTTATTTTGTTCAATTTGATGATTTCATTATATTTGCTTCAAAAAATCTGTGAAATTAATAATCTTCAAACATACATTTATATCACATGAAACGAAGATGGTCATTAACAATCCAATGCATACTCTGTTTTGCTAAAATTTCAATGTCCATTCAGATTTTAATCAAACGAATTGATTTATGAAGAAAACAAAAAAGAGAAAAGTATGTTCAATTAATTGGGGTTCGGTTATTAGTGTTTACTATTTATTTTTTATTTGTTAATAATTCAAAAAATTGCAAGAAAGCTCGGCTGCAAAAATATGATGTAGATTTGTCAAAATCTCATCTCAATCTGCGTACTGTATTTGTATCAGACAGTCTAACAGTGTTTGCTCATAGTAAAAATTGTTGAGTTGTTTGAAATTTTAATTTTAGCTTTTAATGTTAATTTTAAATTTTACAGTTTAACCACATGAATATTCGCTGGAACCACTCAAATCGCTGGCAAGACTCCCATTTCTTGTTTGCATGAATCATCATTCCTAAATCCGCTTGTCCAATCTCTCATCTTAGGTAAGCTAATTTTACACATCTCTGTATCACTTGAATGCCTAATTTATTGAATAATTACGTGTTTGTTAGATAATAGAGGGTATTGTCTAGTTCCTAAATTAATGAATATTAATGTGCCAGTTTAGTATGACTATTGGCTTTATTCATACTGCTTGTCGTTGTTTCTGCACCTAGCAAAAGCAAAGCTAGTCTGATGCTTGTATGCATAGATTTAGTTTTTCTTTTTCTTTTTCAGAACATTATTGACCGGTTTTCCATCACAATGATATGTGCATACATTTCCTCTTGTTTATAATTGAAATACCCCCTTCAACTTTATTACAAAACCAAAAACCTACAGGAAGTCAAAACTCCAAACGGCTCAAAAGCAGGAAGAGGTCCACTGTGGCTTTACTAGTTAATGATTGTTACAACATCATGTATCGCATTGGCAAGATGAGGGACTATCCTTGAGCTTAATCATGACATGCTGATCCTCCCATCGGAAGTCACGTAAATGTGATATTCCCTTCTCATGAATGCAACCTGGTCTGTATTTAAGCTTATAAGAGTGAACATTCCAATCTATTATATTATATGACTCCAACCGCTAGGCGTTCCTTTTATTTTTAAGGCATCAAAAAGTTGTTGATGCATGCTAATAGTATGATCTGACATACCCTTCAACTCAATGGTCCATCGCTTGTAAATTTCAATGTCTTTAAGGTTGGTAGTCACAATAGCAACTCCATGAATTGGAGGGTTGGAATACATAGGCCTGGTCATAAGCTTTGGCTGACTATCAATCCTACCTGCCACATCATCTCTTTTGCACACGATACTGAGTGCACCAAAACATTCTCCATATAGACCCACGTTCTTTGCATAGCTTTAAGCTGTAAAGCACTCTCCACCATCCGCAACAAACATGCGAACAGACTATGCATCTACATCTATACTTTCACCAGAGAAACCCTGATAAGCACTGTCAAAAGAAGTCATCATGCCTTTTGACCTGATCAAGGGTAGGATCAACTCCCACTGATCAAGGGTTGGATCAACTCCCACTGATCAAGGGTAGGATCAACTCCAGTAGGGTTATGAGCACATACATATATTTAGTTTAAAATGTCTCATGTTTCTTTCTTGCCAAATATGCCCCATTAATACTATGATAGCAATATCATTGATTTTGGATTGAACACCTTTGATTGCATGTTGTCTACTATGATTCAAAGATTTTATTAAAGCTTGATGTTTTGTATTTTAACTTCAAGTAATGTCTAATTTTGTTATAAAATTGGTTTGCAAGATTGATATGAAGGAATATTCTTCTTTATTGTTGAATAGTTGGTAGGGATTTATATACAAAAAAGCAACGGTCGAAATAATGGCTTCCTCTCTATGAACTACAATTTTCTCTATAATTCCTTTCTTCTGCTTTCTCGGTCGCTCCTCCATTTTTCTAATCTTCTCTCGAGTTACTTGAGGTCTAGCGATTTCTCTACCTAGTTTGTTTTGCCCTATTTTTTAGATGGCGGCTTCGTCTTCTATCTCTGAGGAATTCGTGGTTCATGGTTGTTTTCTGAAGCCATGCCCACCGTTCGATGCTATAGTAACCTCAATTTTGGAGATAGCCAAAGAACTGCTCTCTGTTGTTTTTATGGCTCTTCGGAGGTTGAGATCTGGGTTTTCTCTTTTAGCTCTTTTGTTGTGCTATTGTGTTTCAAGTACTTGGATGTTGATGGGTGTTTCTTCTACACGTCTGAGTTGGTAACCAAAATCTCCCGGCGAGGGAGTGTTGTTCATTCACCGATGAAGGAGGTACTGGGTAAGTTGAGTTATGGTGAAATCGATGGGCCAAAACGGGATTTCACCACCTGTTTTGAGCCTATGTTGAGCTTCAGGTGCTCGCGTAACTTGTCCATCTCGGCTGTTCATGGTTTTATGGTGGGCTCTCTTGTTTGTGAAGGGGTTTTTAGCCTTGATTTTGCTAATGTGGTTGTTGTAGTCGATTGTGGTGAAGGGGAATTGACCACCCTATCCCACCGTACTCAATGTGTTGTTGGCTGTGAATGATCAAGCGTAGAGATTCATGGGAGGCAGGCTGCAGCTCATCGTCAGCGATGTCGTGCTCGCCATTCGATGAAATTTTGCAAGGCTACTCCTCATATCGTCTCTGATTTTACCACTCCTTTGGTTGTTCCTTCTTTTGTAGGCAAGCAGGCTCCTCCTTCTTTCTTGCTTTCTAACGCCTTTGATGTTTTACTAGGTGACTTGTCTTCTGATGTGAGTGTGAATTCTTTTACTACTTCATCGAGATCACATCCCTCTTGGAACAACTTAGGCGCGGTTGGTGTTGTCGGTTCTGTTGTGCAGGTGGAGTGTTTTGAGGCTATTGCCTGCACCAGGTTGCCGGTCTGTTGATCAGTGGATGTTGTAGAGGTTGTTCCATCGCCTGTTCAGGCTTCGCTATGCTTGACCATGGATTCGTCGGTGTCTCACCGGCTTTGCTATCAGGTTCGGTCGTATCCTTTTTTTCTTGTTGTATCTCTTTATCCTGGGATTTTGTTGTGCGTGCTTGGTCTTTGGATGGTTTTGTGTGTGATTTACTTGTTAGGAATTGCGGAATGGATCATTAAGGAAAAACTAACACTAGAGGGGGGGTGAATTGTGTTTTTGAGAATTTATACAAAATCTAAAACTTATATGATCTACTTTATGAATCACACACCACAGAAACAATCACATACACAGAATCAAACACAAACACAAAAATAACAGAAATAAAATGCAGAAAAGGAAAGAACACACCGAATTTTATACTGGTTCGGAATTGCTTCTACTTCCAGTCTCACACAACGCTAGATTGCGCAGAGTTTTATTACTATACCAATATCCAATTACACCCCTTGATTTCACAGCTACAAGGTTAACACCGCTCCCGTTCCTTGATTTCATGGCAACAAGGAAAACACCGATTCCGTTCCTTGATTTCACAGCTACAAGAAAAACATCGATTACCCAAACACTTCCCAAATGATTACAATAGCCATATAACTCTTCAATAGCATTTCGATCCAGAGAGTAATGAGGAGAGAGTGAGAAGAGAAGAAGTTTTATATAAATAGAATTGAATTCGGCAGAGTACAAGTGTAGAATTATAAAAATGAGAAAATATAATGGTGTAAAGAAAGGAGATGAAGATGGAGAAGAAGAATGATGAAAAAAATCGAAATCAACCCCTATTTATAAGATTTGAAAGGTTGCAACGTTTCTGGAATGTTACAAATAGTGAATAGACACTTCCTTTCAATTTTGAAAAAATGACAGTTATATGTCGACATAGGCATAAATGTATGTCGACATAGGCATAAATGTATGTCAACATATACCTTTGTAAAATTAGATTTTGAACATTTTTGAAGTGTTTTGATATATATATATATATATATATATATATATATATAATTCTGGAAATTCTTGAATTAAAACATAGTGTTGTAAATAAGTATTATAAAGTAGAAAATCATATGAAAACATATATATAAGATATATGAACATATTTATAAAAATATAGAGTTTAAAATTATAAAAAGATAAAGTGTATAAAGTATATATATATATATAAAACTTATAAACTATTAAATTTGAGTTTAAAATCAAAAGTAAAGTAAAGAAAGTAAAATAGAGAAGATAGAGATTGAAGATATAATTTGAAAATAGAAACTTAAAAACAGAATTTGAATTTAAATTTGAATTTGAACCTGGAGTGCTATCCAGAGTCTTACATAAACTAGACTCTATTACTATATTTATCTTGAACTCTTGAAATCTTGATTACTCATGAGTCTTGAATCATCTCTGAATTCTGAATCTCTAATATCTTTAAGCTGTACATTCTTCAGTATTAATTCCTGTATATAATTCCTGCATATATATATATATATATTCTAGACAAAAATGTTAGTATATATTTTATAATCAATTAATATTGAAATAAGGTTGTTGTCATCAAAACTCCATTCTCCAACATTAATGAGCCATGACACACGAATGTATGTGCTCCCTGTCAACGTATCTTTAGTGTTTGATGATTACGTCACGGGTCAAGTGTGCGTTGTTTCCTGTGGTTGTGAGCTCGCTGATCTTCTGGCATGTGCCTCCCCCTTTTGGTTTTCCTTTTCTATTGTTTTGATTGGTTCTATCCCCCTAGTGGTTGGACCTATGTCTCTTATTGGTGCGGTCACTTATGTTAGTTGTCAGTGGCTATTCTTTCGGCATGCATCTTCTGGCTAGGGCCTTATCAGTGAGGACTCAGACCCCTGTGCCACGGAAGCAAGGATAATTATTGGAATATAACACATAAACAATTAACAGCAAAACAGAAATATAGAATTACACCAGATAATGCACATCAAATTGCACTGGAAATAATATTATCATCAGAGTTACACAGCATAACAGGATCATACTTAGTACAAAATACAGTTTCAGCTTAATATAAAATGTCTGCAGTGGAATCAAACATAATATACATAATACAGTCTGGAACAGTATAATAGAAATGATAGAATCCATCTTCAGCTCCATCGCTATCCAGAATGAACCATCTAAAACCTGAATACAAGGCTGCCCGTGTAGAAAGTAGGGGCACCCGAGTTTGCAAAGTGAAACAAACTACGAGTCAGTCATGGGTTTTATCCATTGGATTGCCAGTGCATGAAATAAAAAAATCATTTAAACAACGCAATGCTTTTTAGAAAAATGAAGCCATTATAAGACTCAAGTCCCATCACACAATGCAACGCAAGCCAGAGGATAGAGTTTTACCTTATAATGGCCAAAATATGCTTGATACGTATAAAACAAAATCATTTGATATTATTATTAGTGTCTATATGTTTCAAAAACAATTTCAATCATAATGTATCAATCATAGAAGGCATAGTACCCCATCCTACTATGTCGCCATATAGGTTTACAATCAAACCCGCACAATGTCGTATTGGAAGTTAGATTTCCATCATGAACCAAGGCAAGGGATCGTCCTTACAGAATTCGAGACACTCTAGCCCATTCCTCAGGATACAGCCGCAACTGCACCTAGGAGCCACAGGGTCAGTCCTCCCTTACATTTGAGGATTATAACTCTTGAAAAATACGTTTCCCCGCCCTATGGGGCGTAATGGTCAGTATGTCGACCATATCATTCATCGGGCCTGTAGTGACCGATATATCTGAGGCGCCTCGCTTTCCATCATCCACATAAGTAAAATGTCTGGACTCCATACCATGACACCACTCTTAGCTAGAAAGAAACACATGTTCTCCCTAGATCCTCTCCCGTTTCTGGTTCATACCGGGGTGTGAGGCTCGCGAATTAACCCTAGACACAAAGCTATGCTATTTAAAGCTGTGCTTTGATCATCAACCACAAGACTTTGCTTTTCAACAAAAGCCTTGATCATTTGGATCTCTGCATGCCACACTGACAGTTCACGCCATACGACTGATGTCTATAGATATATAACCTCTAAGCTCGTACGTCTCAGAGAAGGGTGTTAAGCAAGAGAATAAATTCTCCGCCACCAAACATATATATATTTACTAGAAATCAATCAACACAGAATAAAATCCAATGTCAGACACACATCCATTTACAAGTCCATTCTGGGTCTGAACAAAACCGGAGGCACCTTATTCCTCGTATCATACATCCAATACAGGAGAGAGGCCCTCGCACATCCGGACAATCAACAAATACATCCGGACCACTACCATTGTAACCCTTCCTGGGAGCTAACCGATCCAGAGCATCAGTAGTAATCCATTCGATGTGAAGATCACCGGTCTTGCACCATCTTCATATCTTCGACTTTTAATCGTCGATCAATTATTTGAAATGAGAATTAACTCGGCCTTTTCAAATAATTCGCGTATACATAAAATTCAAATCAATTCTTTCCATGGTTAAACTATTTGACATTCACGTTTCAATTCAATATTATAATTTCATGTCAAATACATCTAACCATCAAAAATATCCGATAAACCAAGTAAAATTGGTTTATTTCCGTTCCACATCATTTATAATATTTTAAAACGACTTATCGCTATTTTTATTTATATAAAAATAGCCCTTTTTAATTAAACGACGCTTCAGGTCATTACGCGGCCCTGGCGTTGTTTTTATTTAGATTTGAATTACACATTTCTCAAAATCTAACCGTTGGATTTTAACAAATTTAATACTGTTGGAAAGATCTTTTCAAAGCGGATCCAACGGTTCCAGTTTCGGGAAAATCCGACGGTCGGATTTCTCGGTATAATCGTTTAAAATTATGATTCCAAAATGCGAACTGCAGCTGTGCGATTCATTTTATTTTAATTTATATATATATAAATATAATTCATTCGATGATTTCTAAACCATTTTCACTTCAACAATTTGGCTAACGCCTTTAAATTTCAGAAAATTTCGCCGTAACCTCCTTTGTTCGGAGAGGGGTTTGGAAATTTATTGGGTCGTATTAGGCACCCAATAAATCCAGAAACAACATACACAATTTTTAGTGACCTATTCTATGCCCAAGGGAGTGTGTAAAGATCATAACTCCAGAGATAAATCTCGTCACCTTGTCTAGTGTTGGAAAATAAATAATCCATGTGCCGTATCTAAAAACAGGAGAGATGTGAATTATTGTCAACTCCAGACCCGTGTAAGGTTTTTATTTAATCCGGCAATTTACCGTTATATTTTATTTAGTCCATATCAGTCTTCAGTTCAACCTGTAATTCAGTCATCGCCATACAAGCCTCTCGCTTGTACGGTAATTCCAACCTCGTCACATAAGCTCCAAATGCTTATGTGGTATATGATTGAGTATGCTATCTTCATGTAGTATGCCATGTAGTGTAGTTCAAAATTAATTGTTACTATCCTATGGCGTTGTTTATAATCTCACATAGAACAACCAGCACACCGCATCCAATGACATTCACAGGAGTTTATATAATAAATAAAATAGCGTTGCCAACTCATTAAGGTTTACCTATTTGTCGGGCACGCAAATAAATTCTTTACTCAACAACAAATCCATTTACCTATTTAGCATGTGTATATATATGCATATCTAAGCTAAAAATAATATTTTTAGCGAAAAAATATTCATTTCCATACATGACAATTTTATTCACTTCATTAGCATGTTAAAAATAATATTTTTAACTAACAAATATTTATTTCAACACACGACTATTTTAACACTTCCTATACATGTTAAAAATAATATTTTTAACTAACAAATATTTATTTTAACACACGCTTATTTTTAACACTTCATATACATGTTAAAAATATTATTTTTAACTAACAAATATTTATTTTAACACATAGTTATTTTTAACACTTCATATACATGTTAAAAATAATAATTTCAATGAATAAACATTTTAATTAACACATGGTTATTTTTTAACACTTCATATACATGTTAAAAATAATACTTTCAATGAATAAACATTTATTTCACTACACGACTATTTTATATAGTTCGTTAACACGTTAAAAATGATGTTTTTAATGTTCAAGTATTTATTTCAACCAATGACTATTTTTAAAGGTTCATACATACAATAAAAATGTGATTTTTATTGTTCAAAGAATGTATTCAACACATGAATATTTTTAGTGGTTCATACATACAATAAAAATGTTATTTTTATTGTTCAAACAATTTATTTCAAACATGAATATTTTTAGTGGTTCATACATACAATAAATATGTTATTTTTATTGTTCAAAGAATTCATTCAACACATGGATATTTTTACTGATTCATACATACAATAAAAATGTTATTTTTATTGTTCAAATAATTTATTTCAAACACAACAACTATTTTACATAGTACATTTCAGAAAATTTCAGCATTACAACGGCAGGGTATTTAGCACCGGCACCGTGTCTGAGCACGGCTCCTCTGTTAACCTAGGCCTTGCAGCATTACAATAATTTCATTTCCATAATTTCCACAATACCATTCATTTTCACAACACAATGAATTTACCACAAACACAATCAATTTTGTTGCAACCACAATCAATCATTCACGATCACAATCAATTTCACACCACAATCAATTCAAATCATCCATGGTTTGTGGACGAGGGAAACACACACACACACACACACACACATATATATATATATATATATATATATATATATATATTTCTATTTCAGTTTCATTCAACGCATATATGATTTATATAACCTATGTATAATTTATACTTCGCTTATATAATTTAAACAACGTTTACATATGATATATACAACGCTTATATAATTTATACATCGCTTATATAATTTATACAACGCTTATCCATTCCAGTTTGAATTTAGAAATCTTACATTGGGTTCCACTCCTTCTAATCTGACGGCTAGCTCTAAAATTTCTCCGGTCACTTCTAGAATGTAGTGTACGATGTCACGGTCCCAATGCTTCCTGTTTCATCCGATTTTGACATCATATGAGAAAGATACAGATTTTCAAAGGTTAACAACGTTTTAAAGTGTCACAAAAAAAGGAATAACCTTTCTTCTTCAATCAGACACGGCCGTGGGTTTCAACACGGGGTTCAAAACTAGGTCACCAATTTTCACGCAAATCGGTGCACGAGAGGACGATCAGCTGGCGCCACGTCGGAGAGCTTGGAGAGGGCCACCAGGGGGTATCACCCACGTTGAACTCGCACGCGGTTTGGGGGATGAAAACGAGGGCGACGCGGCGAACTTTGAAGGCTCGAATTGCTCCCAACACAAAACGACAGGATCCCTAACTTGTATGGATTTGTAGAGGGGAAAATTCTCTGCGGAAATGCCTTAAGAATCGAACAATTTCATTGAGTAAATTGGAAGAAATCAAGGGGAGAAGATCTGAGCATTATCCGTCATTCGAACTGAGAGGGATCAGTGTCTGAACGATAATGAATTGGTCAACGCTTGATTTCTATTGGATAATATATATATATATTTCCTTTTAAAGTAATTTCTGGACCTCACCCATTGATAACAACTCATCAACTATCTGGAAGACCTGCCTGAAATTTAGACAAGATTTGAAGTGCAGAATCCAATGAGAAATAGCCAATGGGAACTCAACTGATCTATGGCGAGATCCTTGGCTGAATGGTCAAAGTCTAATTGACAGGCAAGGGTGGGATAGCTTCTTAACTTATGATGCACCAACAGTCAATGTAAGCACAATTATTTCTAACAATATGTGGAACTACAATAACAATTTAGTGGCACGTAGTTTAGCAAATGAACTAGCTGAGAAAACAATTAATCATAGCAAAACTCAGGTTGAGTGGAAGTGGTCTGATGGCAAGTTTATTCTCTAAAACGTGTGGGAGAGTGTTAGACATGAACATGAACAGGTACCTTGAAGCAAAGTGGTTTGGTCAAGGTCTTGTACACCGAAAATGTCTAAATCCTATACAAAGCTATACTTAATAGACTTCCTACAAAAGAAAGATTACATAGCTGGGGGATCATAGATGAAGATACATGCCTTCTCTGTAAGAGAGAAAGGGAAACTCTTAACCACCTACTATTTGAATGTCAGTACAGCAAAAGGTTATGGGAAATTCAAAACCTAAAATGCTTCAACACTGATCAAGTAGGAAGTTTAGAGGAAGAAATTAACAACCTGAACGATGGGAGTAATATGTCGTAGTTGATGATAGAGGTTGGCAAGGTTGGCCTTGCAACCACAGTGTGGCAGACATGGCGAGAACGCAACGCCCATGTTTTCAAGAACAAAGAAAAAGATGTATTAGCTAATGCTGCGGCGATTAACAGAGAAATTGCTATAATCATTGACAGAATCAAGCCAAAGTTTTTTACCACTGCAACGGCACGAGAATTATTGCTATTGGAGAAGTGGAACTGGAAGGTAGCGACTGGAGGAAGGCGAAAAGAGAATCTACGGGCGCCATGACAATATCACTGAAGCCCTAATTTAAACAATTGGGAACTTTTTGTTTTGCTTTTACAGAGAATGTAGAATTAACGGAAAGTTTTCTTTTGGATGTATTATGTAGTATGTGTACCTGATGTGGATCGGGCTGTGTAACATTTGGGCCGAGCCTGGCTTTAAAGGCTGAAATAAAAATTTACCCAATTTCAAGTATATATATATATATTTCCTTTTAAATCCAAAAATAGTTATTTTCGTATCCTAACTCCAAATCAAACCCAACGAGTGTCGTCCCCAGCTAAATACCCCCATTCCGGACACAATGGAATATGTTTCGTAAGCCCATTCGACTGTTTCTGACAGTTTTTCTTCAAATTAAAATATATAACATTCAATATTGAATTTGAACGTACATTTCAATTTGCCGGGGCTAAATACTGACTCCAAAAATTCCAGAAAAATTATATCTAGCTTTGTTTTGACGATACGGTAACAAAACTAATTTCATCGAATTTGGAGACCGTTTGAAAAATGGTCTTTTTCTGGTCGATCCAATTCAAACTGAAATTACCAAACGCGTTTTAATTTACCACGCTCACATATTAATCCAAAAAATTATGGAATATTAAAACTAGTAATAAATTGACATCCGGTTCCAACTAAAGTGGTTTCGTCGAAAACGGAGGTCGTTTACAAAATGGCTATTTTTAAGGGCTTTATTATTATTTAAAAATGGAATTTTTAAATTTTGACGTATTTTCTGCAAAAATTACTCGAAATAAATTTTTTAAATTAATTCTGATTTTCCGGGTAGTTACATTATCGACCATTGGTTAGGTCATTGTTTCAACTTCGAGGCTTTGTTGGTTTTTTGGCTCGCTTTGGTAGGCCAGTTTTTTATCTCGGTGTTTGGACATTGTCTGGGTCATGGTTTTAGGCGTGCTTCGCCTCTCTGGTGTGGTTGTGTTGGTTTTTGGGTTGCCCGTTTTGATGTGTCATAGCGAGGCCTTTCTCGTGTTGTTTGTGACTCATGTGTTTTGTTTTTGGTTCTCGGTGTTTTGTGGGCTTTGCTGGCAGTTATAGTGGGGTCTGTCTTCATTGGATGGGTAGTCTCCATGTTGTAGACGAATAGTGGATTCAGTATTGATCCACTATACAGCCTATAATGGAGATAACCTCCCTATTTTAGCTTCTGCTTATATCCATTATCCGTGTGTCGGCTTGAGAACTTAACCTGTTTCGCGGGATTGTCAATCTGATGACAGTTCGGCATTGGTTAAGTTCAACAACTGGTGTTGCATCTTTTATGTGATCCCACATCCTCTCATGGTTTTCCTGTCTCTTTTAATCCAGTCTATCCCTCTCTTTCTACTTGTCGTCCCATGTCTTCTGCTTCTATCTCGTCTCCTTTTCTTAGTCAGAAAGAGATAACGATCATTAACGGTCACATATCTCGACTTAAGTAGAATTCGTGTCCTTCTTGGTGTGGTGTGTCATTGTAACAACCCGTATTCCTGATAACCTGTTATAACATAAATCGAGGCAGAATTTAATTTAAAAATCTGAATCAAGGGAAACTAGCTGTGCAATTGCGTTCGTCTCGGAAAAATACGCGAAATAGAGTCCGAGTTTTCGAAAATCGGAGTCCGTATGACCCGATTAAGGCCCATGGAAGTTTTCAGAAATTTCCATGTTGAAAACAGATTTGAATTTCAAGTTCGAATTCAAGAATTAGGGCAACTGGGCGCAGGCGGGAAATTTCCCGCCAGACCACCCATGTCGACAGCCCTGTCGACTGGGCAGTCGACATGGTTAGGCCCAAGTCGACAGCCCTGTCGACTTGGGTGTCGACAGGGGGTAGACGGGCAGTTTTGCCTGGTGCACCTGTTTTGATTTTTGGCTAGATCTTTGGGCCAGATTCGATTTTGAAGGTCGAGATTAGATCTAGGGTTGATCCTAAGGCTTAAAACTAATCCTAATCTCTATAAATAAGCCCCTAACCTACCCCTAAATCACTAATATTCATTCATGCAACTAAACTATGGCAAAATTATTCCTCTCATGGCCTCCACTCTCTTATAAAAATCTCTAAGTAAATTCCTATGAGAGATTCATGTTCATTCTAGTGATTTCAAGTTTAAATGAGCCTCATTAGCTTGCATTCAAGTCAAGTTGCAATCTTTACATCATAAAGCAAGGGTTTTTATTGATTTGGAGCTTCATATTTGGGTTTTATTGTTGCATAAGGGCTTCGTCTCAATCTATATACATATTTAAGTCTTCATAGCATTGTAAGCCCTTTTCCTACTCTTATATATGAACTATGAAGTTAAATGAATGTTGCAAGTTTGGGGTTGAACATTAAGTATGTTACATGCTACTATGTTATGCAAGTATGTTTTGCTATGTTATGCAAGTTTGCTATGTCATGTTATGCAAGTATGCTATGTTATGTTATGCAAGTTTGACATGTTATGTTATGCAAGTTTGACATGTTATGCTATGCAAGTTTACTATTCTATGTTATGCAAGTATGCCATGTTATGATATGCAAGTTTACTATGTTATGCATGTATGCCATGACATGTTATGCAAGTTTGGGTTGAACATTCACACATGTTATCATGTTATGCGAACTTACCATGAGTTTATGAACCTAAAGCTTTAGGCTTTATCCTAAAAGGTTGCATTTTGCCAACATAGAAGTTATCATACACATATGATAACTTGTATGTGAGGCCAATTGCGAACTTGAAGCAACTTCTACATGTTATTTATCACCATGTATCACCAATATGCTATGTTTGGTTATATGCATGCTTTTGAGGCCTAATAATGCAATATGCAAGTATATAAACATATGAACATTTCATATGCCACCATGTTAAACTTGTGGCTTCAACACTTTTTTGTCATGGTTATGCCAAGTTGTCTATTTTATCCTTCATGCGTTGTTGCGACTATGTAAACGATGGGATTACGTTGGGGTTGGGTAACATTATGACATGAACATGGTTTTTATAACATGACATGATATGTTAACTTTTAATTATGTTTTGGAAACATAATGGACATGACACTTAGAAAATATAAATGTGGCCAACTCGAGGTTGGGTTGAGTTTGTAGCATAAATCTACCCGGAACCGACCGGCTTAACTAGTGGCTACAAACAATAGGACCCAATGTGAGAAGTTGGTCAAGTTGTGCTTGAACCCGAGGTTAGACTAGGTTGTGGTGTAAAGCTACCCGGACCCGCCCGGCTTAACTAGTAACCACAACGAGGTCTAATGTGAGAGGTTAAGGTGCATTAAATTAATTAATGCTACATGATAAGGTTAAGTAAATTTGAGTTATGACACTTAACCAATTTGACATGAATGGGTAGGTTAAGTGAAACCGGACTTGATTTCTTAATGACACTTAACCGTAAAATATGACTAGTAGTTAGGGTTAAGTTAACCTACACTTAACCAATCTGAACTCGGAAATTTGACGGGGTTAAGTTAACCTACACTTAACCAATCTGAACTCGGTAATTTGACGGGGTTAAGTTAACCTACACTTAACCAATCTGAACTCGGTAATTTAACGGGGTTAAGTTGAACTATACTCAACCAATTCAACTCAGTAATTTGATAAGGCTGAGAACCAATTTGATACCTGGTCTGGATAAACTAACTTGGTTGATAAATTAAACAAACCTGTTCTGTGGATCTGTAGGACCCATACCAAGTTAGGAAAGTCTGTAAATCTGTTATCTGATCTGTTAGTCTGAAAACTGATCGTCTGAACTTTGTATGTCTGAACTCTGTTAATAAGTTAATCTGAATCTGATAGTCTGGGGACACAAGGGGGAATACTTGTGTCATCTGTTGTTTGGGACCCATATTAGTCAGTAACCCTTTCTGGTATCAAAACTTTAACCTAACTGTAGGTAGGGTCCGGGCACGCTTACTGAACTAATTATAAGTGGTTCATTCTGATAATGGCGATGGGTGTTGATGGTGCGTTCCAACTGGGTCATGTGCGTGCATGGATCCCGGTCTGCCTCTGAGGACGTAAGACGCCGTGACATCTGTAGATATGCCTGTGCCAATTGGTTGCCACTTTAGGGAGTGATACACCCTATCGTGGGGCCGACACAGGATATTTATGTATTAGGGAGCCGATCGCTTGGGTAGGATTTTAGGGTACACTTAGCTCTGTCTGATTCTGTTGGTACCGTCTGTTTTGTTCGGTGGTAACACCCGTCTGTTTCTGCGTGGTACCGTCTGTTGGGGTGGTAAAGGCCCACTACTAGTGTACACCTAATTGTAGTATTCCGTTCCCGTACTCCGTTCTGTTAGGGTGGTAAAGGCCCATTATGAGTAGCATTCCGTTTCTGTATTCTGTTCTGTTAGGGTGGTAAAGGCCCATTATTATTACCATTCCGTTTCTGTACTTTATCTGTTAGGGTGGTAAAAGCCCATTTTTCCCGAACTCTATTTCTGTATGGTCCATTCTGTTCCGTCCTGTTTCGATGTAGACGTTAGGGTAACACCTAATTTTGTTATACTAGTATTGGTACTAAGAAGTTGGATCTTGATTTAAGTCAACACCTGATAGTGGGCCAAGCTTGGGCCAAGGGAAAAATTCTTATTTATACATGACACTTTAGAATGCTAGTACACCCGTGGTGAAAAACTTCACCTTGATTATGCGATGACACCTTTGAACTATCTGTTGGATATTCATCATGCTAGTATGTAATTATCCTTATGTTCATCTCAGTTCCTCATGCCAGTTAACTTTACTAGTTTTTATGCTGATAGTAGATATGGCTTACCAGTCTTTATGACTGATCCGTTTTTCTTTCGCTTCTTTTCTTCCGTTTCCCCCCCAGGTCCTCAGGGTGGGAACAGTGGTGCTTAGCTTGGATCGCTTTGCTTGCTTGCTGGATTTAGCTCATGTACGTTTGGAAATTGAGCATGCTATGGTTTGCCACGTCATTTTGGGGATAGTACTTTATATATTTCAGTTTTTCAGTTGATGTTTTATCTAGACTTGTTTATTTGGAAAGATGACACTTTGTTGTACCTGACTTGTTTTGAAATAGTTTAAAATCTTCCGCTGTTTTATCTATCTTATTTACTCTGATTACATATATACATATGTTATGTTCTGCCTTGATATATCATTATGCATGTTTACCTGTTTTAACGCCCCTGCAAAGTCAGAGTGCTTGCAAGAGTCACCCTGGCAGAGGTGGGGTGTTACACTTGGTATCAGAGCATATGGTTTACGAGAAGGAACAAAAGGTTTTTAAAGCTTTTGAAAATCTATTTTCAAATCAGGTATAAATTATTTTCCAAAGAAAAGTCTAGTATTTTAAAAGGCTATTCCCCAAAAAGCCATTAGAAAAGTCCTTTCGTTTTTCCTCCATTCTGAATCTATCTTTTTCTTTGTTTCAGCATGGTCGATAACTTTGTTATCCCCGAGGGAGTGAAAGTTCCTGTTTGGTATAGGAGACTTTTAGAGGCTAGGGCGACCGAAGCCGGCCCCGCAGATGCTCCTCCTCCTCCAGTGGTTAATGTTCCTGTTCCTCCTCCTCCTGTAGCTGAGGTTCCTCCTCCTCCCCCTCTGCATCCTCCAGTAGAGTTCACGAAGATTTGTAAGGACTTCAAAGCAATGGGTGGCAAGAACTTTCAAGGCACCGAGACTTTTGTAGAGGCCCGGAATTGGTTGAAAGAGACCGAGGATTTATTTGCTATCTTTAGATTGGATGATCAGAGGAAGATCTTGTTGGCGGTCTGGCTTATGAAGGATAAAGCCGCCTATTGGAGGGAGATCACCACCGCGACTAGGCCCGTTGAGACTTGGGCCGATTTCAGGACAAGATTCGGGCTTAAGTTTCTGTCTTCTGCTGAAGAGAATCTGCAAATGGAGAGGTTTATTGCTTTGAAGCAAGGAGACATGACTGTCAAAGAATACGTGAACAAGTTCAATCAGTTAGCTCGTTTTGGCTTGGATATGGTGAGTACTACTCAGAAGAAGGCTCTTCGTCTTGCTAGAGGATTGAATGAGCCGTTACAGGAGTTGGCTATGTCTCATGTGCCCATGGGGGCCACGTTTGAGAGTTTGGTAGATATGGCCCTACTCAATGAAGAGAACAAGAGTGCCAAGAAGGAGGTCAAGGTGAATGAGTCTCAAAACAAGAAAACGGGGCCCAAAAAGGAAATGCAAAAGAAGGAGGAGAAGTCTGAAGATAAGAAGGAAAAGAAGTGCTTTACTTGTGAAGCTCAACTCATCTAAACAAGGATTGCAGAAAGAGGAAGGGCACTTGCTTTAACTGTGGAGAGATGGGACACTTCACTAGGGACTGCCCGAAGAAGAAAGGGGCTACATCGGAAGGAACGGTGAATACTCGCATGGCTAGTGGATAGATTAGGGATAGAATAATTTGTCTGTAAGATGTTTAATTTTCCTTGTCTGGATTTCAGTTTGAAACTCTTTTTCTGGTATTTTGATTCTGTAATGGAAACTCGGTACTTTAATGCTAGTCTTGCTTCTGATCTGGTAATAATCTCAAACTCCCTGAGAGTTATAACTCATCTGTTTGTGATAAATTGGGGTTTGAGAGTATCTGTGTTGGGCATGAGGGTGACTATGACGAATACATTCTGGGTTTCTTCCATGCTTAGTTCCTAAGAATCATTTGGGAATCTGATCTGTACTAGTAGTCTGTAAGTATATATGTACCAAGTTTTTGTTTTATCTGTACTCGCTTCCATCACTCGACTGTATCTTGTTGAGATAGGAATCCTATGGATGTAAACATGTGTTTGAGACATGTTATGTTTGATGGTTGCAAGTGGATGCAAGTGGTTGCTAGTGGTTGCTCGTGGATGCATAAACACACACTAGGCACTAGATCGGCTTGAAATACACTCTCATATTGCATATGGATGTGTGTACATTTTCAATTCTTATGGTTGCAAGATGGTTAATTCAGCACATGGATGTTGCATATGGACGAATATTTGTGCACACATATAGTATTATATGAGTAGGACTATTTGCATACATAATGGATTCATTTCACTAACATACTTTGCATTGATGATCTTTGCATTAGATAAGAACATATACACACACCTTTTGCATATGTTCATACCACATTAGAATCTTTAAGGACAATGATTGCTCGTGAATGATGATTTGAGTAGATGGATGATGGATGGTAGGATGCGTTCTTCCTAACTTGAAGATTTCGGGGACGAAATCCTTTAAGGAGGGGAGAATGTAACAACCCGTATTTCTGATAACATGTTATAACATAAATCGAGGCAGAATTTAATTTAAAAATCTGAATCAAGGGAAACGGACTGTGCCATTGCGTTAGTCTCGGAAAAATACACGAAATAGAGTTCGAGTTTTCGAAAATCGGATTCCGTATGACCCGATTATGGCCCATGGAAGTTTTCAGAAATTTCCATGTTGAAAACAGATTTGAATTTCAAGTTCGAATTCAAGAATTAAGGCAACTGGGCACAGGCGGGAAATTTCCCGCCAGACCACCCATGTCGACAGCCCTGTCGACTGGGCAGTCGACGTGGTTAGGCCCAAGTCGACAGCCCTGTCGACTTGGGTGTCGACAGGGGGTAGACGGGCAGTTTTGCCTGGTGCACCTGTTTTGAGTTTTGGCTAGGTCTTTGGGCCAGATTCGGTTTTGAAGGTTGAGATTAGATCTAGGGTTGATCCTAAGGCTTAAAACTAAACCTAATCTCTATAAATAAGCCCCTAACCTACCCCTAAATCACTAATATTCATTCATGCAACTAAACTATGGCAAAATTATTCCTCTCATGGCCTCCACTCTCTTATAAAAATCTCTAAGTAAATTCCTATGAGAGATTCATGTTCATTCTAGTGATTTCAAGTTTAAATGAGCCTCATTAGCTTGCATTCAAGTCAAGTTGCAATCTTTACATCATAAAGCAAGGGTTTTTATTGATTTGGAGCTTCATATTTGGGTTTTATTGTTGCATAAGGGCTTCGTCTCAATCTATATACATATTTAAGTCTTCATAGCATTGTAAGCCCTTTTCCTACTCTTAGATATGGACTATGAAGTTAAATGAATGTTGCAAGTTTGGGGTTGAACATTAAGTATGTTACATGCTACTATGTTATGCAAGTATGTTATGCTATGTTATGCAAGTTTGCTATGTCATGTTATGCAAGTATGGTATGTTATGTTATGCAAGTTTGACATGTTATGTTATGCAAGCTTGACATGTTATGTTATGCAAGTTTGACATGTTATGCTATGCAAGTTTACTATGCTATGTTATGCAAGTATGCCATGTTATGATATGCAAGTTTACTATGTTATGCATGTATGCCATGACATGTTATGCAAGTTTGGGTTGAACATTCACACATGTTATCATGTTATGCGAACTTACCATGAGTTTATGAACCTAAAGCTTTAGGCTTTATCCTAAAAGGTTGCATTTTGCCAACATAGAAGTTATCATACACATATGATAACTTGTATGTGAGGCCAATTGCGAACTTGAAGCAACTTCTACATGTTATTTATCACCATGTATCACCAATATGCTATGTTTGGTTATATGCATGCTTTTGAGGCCTAATAATGCAATATGCAAGTATATAAACATATGAACATTTCATATGCCACCATGTTAAACTTGTGGCTTCAACACTTTTTTGTCATGGTTATGCCAAGTTCCCTATTTTATCCTTCATGCGTTGTTGCGACTATGTAAACGATGGGATTACGTTGGGGTTGGGTAACATTATGACATGAACATGGTTTTTATAACATGACATGATATGTTAACTTTTAATTATGTTTTGGAAACATAATGGACATGATACTTAGAAAATATAAATGTGGCCAACTCGAGGTTGGGTTGAGTTTGTAGCATAAATCTACCCGGAACCGACCGGTTTAACTAGTGGCTACAAACAATAGGACCCAATGTGAGAAGTTGGTCAAGTTGTGCTTGAACCCGAGGTTAGACTAGGTTGTGGTGTAAAGCTACCCGGACCCGCCCGGCTTAACTAGTAACCACAACGAGGTCTAATGTGGGAGGTTAAGGTGCATTAAATTAATTAATGCTACATGATAAGGTTAAGTAAATTTGAGTTATGACACTTAACCAATTTGACATGAATGGGTAGGTTAAGTGAAACCGGACTTGATTTCTTAATGACACTTAACCGTAAAATATGACTAGTAGTTAGGGTTAAGTTAACCTACACTTAACCAATCTGAACTCGGAAATTTGACGGGGTTAAGTTAACCTACACTTAACCAATCTGAACTCGGTAATTTAACGGGGTTAAGTTAACCTACACTTAACCAATCTGAACTCGGTAATTTAACGGGGTTAAGTTGAACTATACTTAACCAATTCAACTCAGTAATTTGATAAGGCTGAGAACCAATTTGATACCTGGTCTGGATAAACTAACTTGATTGATAAATTAAACAAACCTGTTCTGTGGATCTGTAGGACCCATACCAAGTTAGGCAAGTCTATAAATCTGTTATCTGATCTGTTAGTCTGAAAACTGATCGTCTGAACTTTGTATGTCTGAACTCTGTTAATAAGTTAATCTGAATCTGATAGTCTGGGGACACAAGGGGGAATACTTGTGTCATCTGTTGTTTGGGACCCATATTAGTCAGTAACCCTTTCTGGTATCAAAACTTTGACCCAACTGTAGGTACTGTCCGGGCACGCTTACTGAACTAATTATAAGTGGTTCATTCTGATAATGGCGATGGGTGTTGATGGTGCGTTCCAACCGGGTCATGTGCGTGCATGGATCCCTGTCTGCCTCTGAGGATGTACGACGCCGTGACATCTGTAGATATGCCTGTGCCAATTGGTTGCCACTTTAGGGAGTGATACACCCTATCGTGGGTCCGACACAGGATATTTATGTATTAGGGAGCCGATCGCTTGGGTAGGATTTTAGGGTACACTTAGCTCTGTCTGATTCTGTTGGTACCGTCTGTTTTGTTCGGTGGTAACACCCGTCTGTTTCTGCGTGGTACCGTCTGTTGGGGTGGTAAAGGCCCACTACTAGTGTACACCTAATTGTAGTATTCCGTTCCCGTACTCCGTTCTGTTAGGGTGGTAAAGGCCCATTATGAGTAGCATTCCATTTCTGTATTCTGTTCTGTTAGGGTGGTAAAGGCCCATTATTAGTAGCATTCCGTTTCTGTACTCTGTTCTGTTAGGGTGGTAAAGGCCCATTATTATTACCATTCCGTTTCTGTACTTTATCTGTTAGGGTGGTAGAAGCCCAATTTTCCCGAACTCTATTTCTGTATGGACCATTCTGTTCCGTCCTGTTTCGATGTAGACGTTAGGGTAACACCTAATTCTGTTATACTAGTATTGGTACTAAGAAGTTGGATCTTGATTTAAGTCAACACCTGATAGTGGGCCAAGCTTGGGCCAAGGGAAAAATTCTTATTTATACATGACACGTTAGAATGCTAGTACACCCGTGGTGAGAAACTTCACCTTGATTATGCGATGACACCTTTGAACTATCTGTTGGATGTTCATCATGCTAGTATGTAATTATCCTTATGTTCATCTCAGTTCCTCATGCCAGTTAACTTTACTAGTTTTTATGCTGATAGTAGATAGGGCTTACCAGTCTTTATGACTGACCCGTTTTTCTTTCGCTTCTTTTCTTCCGTTCCCCCCCCCCCAGGTCCTCAGGGTGGGAACAGTAGTGCTTAGCTTGGATCGCTTTGCTTGCTTGCTGGATTTAGCTCATGTATGTTTGGACATTGAGCATGCTATGGTTTGCCACGTCATTTTGGGGATAGTACTTTATATATTTCAGTTTTTCAGTTGATGTTTTATCTAGACTTGTTTATTTGGAAAGATGACACTTTGTTGTACCTGACTTGTTTTGAAATAGTTTAAAATCTTCCGCTGTTTTATCTATCTTATTTACTCTGATTACATATATACATATGTTATGTTCTGCCTTGATATATCATTATGCATGTTTACCTGTTTTAACGCCCCTCCAAAGTCAGAGTGCTTGCAAGAGTCACCCTGGCAGAGGTGGGGTGTTACAGTCATTCTCTAGGTCGGATGATCAGGGTGTTGGGGTATCTTTGGAGTATTCTGAGTCCAGTGAGGCTTCTGTTAGCTCATTCTTTAGGACTTCGCGTCGTAGTTTACGAGCGGCTCCTCGCACTATTCGCACACGCTTTATAGCGGCGTCTGAGCAGATCGTTAGATCTACTCGACACACGCTTGATCTTATCTGAGCTGAGTGGTTGCTCTCTCTCCTTTTTGAAGTGTAGTATCTTTTTCCGTGTGTCTATCTTCTTCTTTTTAATTTTCTCGGATAGTGAATTTCTTTTCTGGAATGTTCGTGGCATTGGTAATGATGCGTCAGTGGCTAGACTCAAGCGCATTGTTACGATGCACTCTATCTGTCTGGTTTCCCTTCTAGAACCTTTTTTAGGATCGGAGGAGATCACCAAGTTGGCTTTGTCTCTTGGCTTTAGTGGTGCCTTAGCCAATGTGTCCGACAAGATTTGGATCATGTGGTCCAAGGATGTTTTCGTCCTCCCGCTTTTCAATTTCGAGCAGCTGCTCTCGGTATCCTATTTTATCCCTTCCTTCTCTTCCTCTTTTCTGTTATCGGCGGTCTACGCGAAGTGTAATAAGATAGAGCTATTGTCCCTATGGTCTGACATCCTCACACTTTCTATCTTGGGTTTTCCGGTTTCGATTTTGGGAGCCGACTTTAATGTTGTCGCCTGTCAAGATGAGAAACGGGGAGGCAACATCATTAACAGTTTGGCGGTAGCGGATTTCAATGCATTCATCGTTAATTCGAGGTTGTCTAAAGTCTCGTTCATTGGCTCGAGTTTTACTTGGAGTAACCACCAAGAAGGGCCAAATCGGATTCTTTCTAGGCTTAAAAGAGTTTTTGGATCGGAAGGTTGGTTCAACCTTCCATTCACCTTTTATGTTTCCTACTTGCATAGTACCTTCTCGAATCATGCTCCTATGATTCTTCGATCTCCCCGTTTCCTTTTCTGATCCTTCTTCCTTTAGGTTCCATAGTATGTGGAGATCACAACACATCTTCCATAGTGTTATGAAAGAATCCCGGAACTCCCCTGTTCTTGGTTCCCCGTGTGTTGTGCATTCTTGTAAGTTGAGTCCCCATAAGGCTTTCCTAAAGGCGTGGAATGTTCTTCTTTTCAAAAATATCTTCGACCACGTTCGAGCGGCAGAAGAATTTCTTGTTTTAGTAGTATCATCTTTTGATGAGAATCCCTCGGCAGCTAACAAGGAGGCTTAGGCGGTCTCCCAACTGGCCTTTTCGTCGGAGCTTCATATTTTGCATGACTAGCTTTTCTTAAAGGTGAAGATCAAGTGGATTGTCGAAGGTGATATGAACTCCAAGTTTTTCCATTCTTCTATCCGAAAGAAGAATCATCTTCTTACGATTCACCATATCGAGCATCATGATCTCTCTATGGCTTCCTCTTTGAGTGAAGTCAAAGATTCTATTCTTTCCCATTTCTAATCCTTTCTCGGCTCTCCCTCTGTATCGGTCTCTGACCCGACCCTTCTTGCTTTCATTAATAGACTGGTTCTCCCCGCAGATAGCGCTGATCTTGCCGCACCCCATACCTCAGAGGGAATATACTACAACAAAATAGATCTATTACAACGGGCAATGCCTATTGTAATAGGGGTTTTACAGCGGTCAGCCCGCCCGCTGTATTAGGTCATGTTGTAATATGTCATCTTTTACAACGGGCAATGAACGTGGTAACAGGCGGTTGTATTAGACTTTTTGCAACGACCTTATGTTGTTGTTGTATGTCCATTCAATAGAATAGCAACCCTTGTAATATTTTTTGCAACAGGTATTAACCGTTGTAATATCTTCTATAACAACAATTAATGCCCGTTGTAAAATGCTGAAACTTGCAATGGATTTGAATATTACAAGAATATTAATAATATTTACAAGAATTGAATATTTAATTCAAAATTTATTTTTAAACAAATATTTATTCAAATAAATATTTATTACACTTTCAAATAGTACACATAGTGTTTCCCCTCTATTTACACAATCACTTGTACAAAACCACAAAAATAATTTGCTTGCTACCAATTTACAAAGATAGACAAATTGACTTAGCCACGACCACAAAATAACTTACATCATTCAGCTTGTATAAAAATGTTACACATTTTACTCTCACTACTTCATGTTCACCAAAAATTCTGCCTCTGATCTCCATTCTTCGGCAACACCATAAAAGACTTGAATACAGCAAGAAAAATGACATCCATTGCATTATCACAACACTTCATGAGCTTTGCCATAGTATCTGTTAACATACGACATCTACAGGCAATATAAACAAAAATAACTCATATAAGTGTACTTAACGCCATTCTACATTATGGATGGAGGTATGTTACAGATTTTTGATATAATCTCCCAATGTATATGCTAACAAGCACCGTTCAATTTATTAGACTAAAAAACAATCAAGGTTTTAAAATACATCGGAAATTTTAGGGGTTGAATCGAAACATTGTCTGTGCTGATGCTCATACACAGAGGAAGGAAAGAAATGTGGATGATGCAAATTTTACCTTTACCGAGCTTATATCAGGTGTATCAGGAGTCGAAATCGGGTAAAATTTGTAAACCTTCATGTTCTCCAATGAAGACCTTGTTTTTCATCCATGTTTCTTATTGCATTTTCCCTAGCTTCTCTTGCCTAGCCATCAAAAGAGTTTAATACTATACTTCGGCCGACAAAGTCACAAATTACAAAGGTATTAGCAGATTAAACCATGCTTACCTCACGTTGTGCTTTCTTTTTTTTCTCTTACTTACTGCTTGACAAAATACTGACAAGACAATCACTAAATTTAACTTACCAGGCAGACACTAAACAAACTTAACATCATATTTAGTTCCCAGGTCAAATTATAAGAGTGATAAAATGGAAGTAATTATTAACCTTAAACGCATCCTTCTGATCTTGAGCTAATCTTTCGTCTTTAATAGGTCATCCACACACTCCTAGTAATAAAAGAAAATGATTCAGAGCAATTCTAAGATTCGGTTGTATGAAAAGCATATGTTAGAATGACTGGTTTTGTTCACTTATTAACATGCATTACCATGAGGGAAGCCAGATCCGTGCCCACTTAACCTGAAATGGCTTAAAGGAACATGTAAGAATTTAATCAATTCACTTTACCCTTCTTGACTTTTTGACAACTTATAGGTGGGATTACGTTTGTTCCTTGTAGTCCTTTTTGAGTGTCTGAAGATAGGTTTACTTTTAAGCATACATTGAATATCATCAACTTTACAAAACTTCAGAAATTAAATTCATTTCCCTAAGTTTAATTTAAGAACCCACTTTTCATCACTTGTCGAAGTATAAATCAGTCTAAGGAAACTTAATTCCTGGCTCTTGTTCATACTAGTGATGTGCTGAAACCTGAAATTGAGTATAAAATGCACGGCTCCAATTTTTTTTTACCTCGCTCAACTTGGTCTGCCAAATCCTGATCTCCTTCACAATCTCAGCTTACATCTCCTCGTTCCAAACATGTGAAATACCTTCTTTGAAAGCTTGCAATTAATAATAGACTATTCTGTTGTCTTGATCATTGTTCAAAGATATGGTAGACTGCAATGCATACCCTTGAAAAATATGCATCAATAATTTTCCACCGATTTCGTTGACCAGAAGCATGCTCTTTATTCCGTTGCCTGAACATTTGCAACTCCATCAGTTTGCCGTTCAAAACATGGTAGGCATGTCATTGTTCGAATGCATTTCTGAAGATTCCTTTTCTGATGGTTGCACATCAAAATTTGTAAATTCATAAACATCATACTGATACATGCATGACACAACTTTTTCAACTTAAAGAAACTGCCAATAAAAGAGGGGAGAGTAAAAAAAAACTTCCTCAGTTTTATTTAATTATTTGACTGCATAAGAATTTCCAGTCCAAATCTGATAAACTGCATTCGTGAACGTGTACTTTTACCGATCAATGGAAATACGTACGCATGCACATAAAGAGCAGTATCATTGAAATTTTATTTTATGCTTGTTATATCAATGTATATATTTGGTCTTACTACAAATACAGAATAACAAACGAGCGTGCCTTTATTAACTAGCCAATCATTAAGCGCCATTGTAATTTAAAATCATAAAACCATGTGAGCATTCCAAATCGAATCTCTCCAGTTACAATTTAATTCTTAAGATCCGGTTCAAAACTGAATTTGCAATTGAGAAAAATCATTCATTCCAAGCTAAATAGTCAACTGTCTTAATTACTTGTACCTAAAGTTCAAATTTTATTACTGTCTAAGCAAACTAAAAATGAAAAGGAGCTTAAAAAAAATAACGTTTACATGTTTGGCCTAAGTATGGAAATCAACTTTGAAAATATGAGTTATCAATAGAAAAGCAGACACAAATATCTTATGTACCTAACTGTTTTTCGATAAGCAAACGGAGCAAAAAAGACAACATATGCAATTATTAAAACATCATTCATTTGAATCTACAATACACAGTTGAAATCTAGTTTGAGATAAAATTTGAACTTACAGATCTATAATAGGTTAACTTTTGCTTCAATTTATGGGGCAAGACTGATTAACTTTTTAACCTTTTCCACTTAGATAACAATATTATATAAGGATAGACAGAAAAGCACAAAACTATATTGACCATGGTTCAACACAAAATTCAAAAAGGGGGGAAATAGGGTCTGAAAACACATGATTTCAGAAATTTCAAAGTTATTTCGAACACATTAACAGTAGAAAAACAAATCGGTTGTGGTGCAATGTGTGTATGTAAGAAGAGGATAGAATGCTTAAGTTAGCCAATTGGTTCACCATCTACATGCATTTTCCTTGTTTAAACAATCCGTGTTAAGTGTTGCATTATGTTAAGTGTTGCATTTTCCTAAGTTTAATCAAACACAGAATATATGATATTATTGCTTGAAACAATATACCAACCTGAGTAGTGAACTCACCACGTCAATTGCGAAGACCAGATGATTCTGACCCCGATGCCCAAAATTAATTTTGGAAGTCTTTCAACCTAAAGCTTTCACAGTCTCCACCGAGTAATGCAGATTCGGTAATTGAGATCCAAATAGAAACGATTTGGTAATCGAGATATCGAAATCGATTTCGAATTTCAGACCGAATCGACCTGAAAATCGAATCTCGAAATCGATCTGGAAATCCAGAACAAAATCAAAACCGACTTCGAAATCAAAGTTCGCAACCAAATAGTTGAGCGTCTAGAAAAAAATGAATTGGGTTCTTAAAAATAAGTTTATCAGAGAGAAACGGATCTATTTCTAATATAGAGAGAAGGTTTTTATTCTTTTTTTTCCAACAAAGAATGGAAATAATCAAATAACGATGAAAAAGGAGGCGGGGTTGATGAAATTTTAGGGGATTGTTAATGACACCCCTGTTTTGGTTAAGGGGTGTCACAACATTTAATTTTTAAATTTTTGTTAAGGGGTGCACTGTAAAGACCAGATCCCCCTTAACAATTTAATGTTTGAAGACAAAAATGCACTTTCCTCCCCAATAACGTTATTTAACGTAAATACAAGTAAACCTAACACAATTGTTTCCATCGCAGAAAAGAATTTTCATGGATGATCGTAGAAAAGAATATTCATGGCTGCCGTAAACCCTAATTATGAGATAGATGACGAAGATGAGGTAAACTGCACACAAAAACGTGAATTATATGAAGATGACGAAGACCGATCTGCTAATGACAAGGTTTGATATTTATTTTAGCGTTAACACGTACGGAATTGAAGGAGCACGGATGAAAAATTCGGTCGCGATGGACCATGTTTATATGGACCAATCAGTATGAAGTTACGCATGTAATGACCGTTTTAAGTATGAAAACACGGTATAGTACGATCGGTTTTTATCACGTACGAATTACAGTTTGTTACAGAGATAGAAACTCTGTAAAATAGCCACTGTATTTATTTATTAATTTTTATCGGTATTACACAACCGTGTATACGATTTTGTGGTACTAATGTTACCATGCATGATTTGTACCAAACAATTGTTATTTAATAGACAGGGAGAGACCGTTTTTAGTTTATTGGTATGAATATTTGATATCGTTATTTCTTTGTGGTGTGAATAATACTCAGCTGTTTTACAGTTTGATGTAATTGCTCTGCTAAACGAAGTATACGGGAATGAGGATTGTTCAGTTAATGAGGAGTCTTACGATACCGGGGATGGCAACGTTAATGATAAGGTTTTTCTATTGGAAAATGGTGACAGCAACGATCATTCACATGAGGAATCGGGAATATTGTGTTGCGCATACCCCAATTTAACTTCCCATTTCACCACCGAGAAGGTTTGAAAACTTGATTTATGTTTTACATTAAGTATTTTACTCTAATCGTAATATCTTGTTTGTTGATGCAGTTGTTCGATTCCAAAGAGGACGTACGTAAATGGTACATGGATCGTGAGACGACCCGAAATCCCGTTTAGACGGAAACAAGGGTTATCTTTGGAATATAACACAGAAACAGAAAATAGCAGAACAGAATTAAATAAATACACCAGAAAATGAACAATAGAATATACTGGATAAAAGTAATCATCAGAGTTACAGTATACAGGATCTTACTTAGTACAAATACAGTTCAGCTATACATAAATGTCTACAGCGGAAATAAACAAAATATGTACAATAGGAGCTGAACAGCATAAAAAGAGATAAATGATAGAATCCATCTTCAGCTCCAGCTATCCAGAAAGAACCAGCTAAACCTGAATACAAGGCTGCCCGTGTAGAAAAAAGGGGCACCCGAGTTTGAGAGTGAACAAACTACGAGTCAGTCATGGGACTGGTATGAGAAATCTACTCAACACATATATAATTGGCTAATCACAGGACCACGCCACTTTCGTGGAACGGGTTTACTCCATTGGATTGCCAGTGCTTTAAAACAAATATTTCTTTTAAACGTTGCTATGCTTTTTATAAAAATGAAGCCGTTATAAGACTCAGTTCCCATCACACAATGCAACGCAAACCGGAGGATAGAGTTTTTACCTTATAACGGCCAAGATATGCTTGATACGAATAAAACAAAGGCATTTGATATTATTACTAGTGTTTATATGTTTTAAAATCAATTTCAAATCATAACTATCAATCATAGACGGCATTAATGCCCCATACCACTATGTCGCCATATATAGGTATACAATCAAAACCGCACAGTCACGTATTTGGAGATTGGATTTCCGTCATGAACCAAGGCAAAAGATAGTCCTTACCGAATTCGAGATAATCTAGCCCATGTCTCAGGAACAGCCGCAACTGCCCCTTGGAGCGACAGGGCCGGTCCACCGATGTGGATTATTATGCCTGAACACTACGTCTCCCCGCCCTTTGGGGCGTAAACGAGCCAACGAATGACTTCATCGGACCCGGATCGTCCGATCAAACCGAGGCGCCTCGCAACAGCAACAACCACATAGGTGAAAAGTATATAAATGTCAGGGCTGGTAGGTCACTGACACCACCCTAGCTAGAAAGAAACGCATGCCCTCCCTGAGGTCCTTCTCCCGTTTTAGGTTCATACCGGGGCGTGAGGCTCGCGAAGTCACGTTATACACAAAGCTACGCCACACAGGAGGTGCTTTGATCATCACCACAAGACTTTGCTTTTCAACAGAAGCCCTGATCACTGCATCTTAGCATGCCACATAGGCAATTCACGCCATGCGATTGATGTCCATCGATATACAACCTCTGAGCTCGTACGTCTCAGAGAAGGGCGTTAAGCAAAAGAATAAATTCTCCGCCGCCAAACAGATGTATATTTAATAGAGATCAATCAACACAGAATAAAATCCAATGTCGGACACACAGTCCATTTACAAGTCCGTTCTGGGTCTGAACGAAACCGGAGGCACTAAATACCTCGCAAACCCATCGATCACCACGTACGTCTGGACGATCACCACTCATTATCCATATTTCGGGATGCCTCCCAATCAGGACCTCGGTTACCATCCAAACGAGGTGAAGATCTCCGGTCTTCGACCACCGTCTTCATCTTCGACTTTCAATCGTCGGTCAATTATTTGAAATGAGAATTAACTCGGCCTTCTCAAATAATTCACGTATATTTAGAATTTCAATTCGATTTATTTCAATGGTTAAATTATTCGACAACACCAATTGTGTTCTTTAATGTAATTTTCACACCAAACACATTCAACCATCAAAAGTCACATAAATCAAGCAAATTCAGTTTATTTCCATTCCATATCGCTTATGATATTTATAACTATCTATCGCTATTTTTATTTATTTTAAAATAGCTATTTTATTCAAAAACGACGCTTCGGGCCATAAGGCGGCCGTGGCGCTGTTTTTCTTTAGATTTGATTTACACATATCTGAAAATCTAACCGTTGGATCTTCACAAAATTTACATCATTAGAATGGTCTTTTCAAAACGAATCCAACGGTTCCAGTTTCGGGAAAATCTAACGATCGGATCTCCCGGCACAATCGTTTGAATTTTCGATTTCAAATTACGAACTACAGCGTCGTTATTCGATTTAATATATAATTATATTTATATATATATAAATATAATCGCTTCTGGCGCTGTTTTTCATCAAATTTGATTTAAACATTCCAGACAATCCAACCATTGGATTTTTACAAGGTTGGTGCCGTTGGAAAGATTATTCCAAGGCGAACCCGACGGTTGAGGTTTCGGGAAAATCCAATGGTCGGATTTCCTGCACTAGTCGTTTGAAATCACGGTTTCAAAATACGAACTGCACGGCCTCGTTTCGTTTTAATTTTATTTATATTTATATATTTATATAAATATAGTTCATTCAATGCTTTCCATATCGTTTTCACTTCAAATATTTTTCTAACACCTTAAAATTTTGGAAAATTTCGCCATAACCTCCCCTGCACCGGGAGCATCGGGAAATCACAAATAGCGTTCCCGGTCCTTCTAATCTCAAAAAGAAAAAGAAAAAGCCAAGCGGCTAGCCAACAGGCTCATAAAATCATCACCCAAACAAAACAGTAAATGTGTACCTATTTGTCGGGCACAAAATTTTATTCCTCTTCTCTAGCTCCTTTGCTATAACCTGTTCAATAAATATGCATGTACATATATATATACAGTTCTTATCATTTATCATTTTCTATTCAACTTCATATTTGATTTCTGTTTGGTTTGAAGACACCATTTGTTCTAATGTTACATACATAGGTGCAAATCATTTCATTAGCTAATTAATGAATATTTCAACTCATATATGTTTATTTTGAACAAGTGGTTATTTTTAACACTTCACATTTCAACGATTTATGCATACAATAAAAATGTGATTTTTATTGTAAAACAATTCATTTCAAAACACTATTTTTCTATATAGTTCAAGTTGGTGATAAAAATGAGATCTTTATCATAAAACAATTTCTTTTAAAACGAGATTACTTTACACAGTTCATATAGTCGATAAAAGGTGATTTTTATTATCAAACAATTTATTTCAAAATATGAATACCATTCAACACATGAATGTTTTCTATACAATGAATAATTATTGTTTAAGCATATGAAAATAATTCAAACACACGAATATTATTCAAAATTTCGGCAGCATAACGGCAGGGTAGTTAAATCGGGACCGTCCCTAGTACGGCTCCTCGCTCTACATTAAAACCTCGCGGTTTTTGACAATGGGGATCATGCATCTAATTCGCACGCAGGCGGCATGTATATATTTATTTCATTTCCACAAACTAATCCTATGTGGTTTCAACCAAATATTTCTCAACCACAAACGGGTATTTTTCAACCACAATCAAATCAATATCCATCACAAACAATCCCAAACAATCATTCGCTATCAATCAATTTTCACAACAATTTCAACCAATAAATATCGTCCATGGTTTGTAGACGAGGGGCGTATATATATATATATATATATATATATATATATATATTTATATATAGCAATTCACTTTTATTTCACACAAATATATATTTTTAAATCAGAAATCTCACCAATAGCTATCCAACTACTACGACTCTTCCTTGCATAAAATCTTCGCCAATCTCTCTTGCTTTTCGCTTTCGTTGCCCGTATTCTCTACATATGTAAAAATCGAATTTTTACTATGTTATTCAATATATAAAAATCGAATTTCAACGTCGCTATTCAATATATATAAAAAACGAATTTCAAAAATATAGATTCCGCCTTTTCCATTTTAAAGATCAAATCTTTTCTTTTACTTTTTAAAGTTTAAATCTTTTACTTTATATAAAAATCAGTATTTACATCCTTTTTAAAATCAGTTTTTTTTTTTACTTCCTTTTAAAATCAGTTTTTTTTACTTTATATAAAAATCAGTTTTTAAATACTTTATAAAATCAGTTTTTACTTCCTTTTAAAATCAGTTTTTACTTCATATAAAAATCAGTTTTTACTTTTTATAAAAATCAGTTTTTAAATACTTTATAAAATCAGTTTTTACTTTATATAAAAATCAGTTTTTAAATACTTTATAAAATCAGTTTTTACTTTATATAAAAATCAGTTTTTAAATACATTATAAAATCAGTTTTTACTTTATATAAAAATCAGTTTTTAAATACTTTATAAAATCAGCTTTTAAAAATTTAAAAATAAAAATAAAAATAAAATAAAAACACTTACATTGCTCTGCGAAGAAGGGGGGAAAAGAAGGCGTCGGCGGCAGGAGGCGGAGCAGTGGTGCGGTCGGCGGTGGGAGGTCGTCGGCTGGGAGGGCTCTCGAATCGCGTCGCGATGGGAGGGTTCGAATAGGGAGGAGCAGGCGAAGCGGACGGAGGGTCGGCGATGTCTTCGTCTTCGTCGGAGCTCCGGTGGTGCGGCGATGCTTCAGGGGCGTCGATCGATAGTTTTTAGGGTTTTCCCCTTTTTTTCTGATTAATGAACTACGGTAATGAATTACAGGGGGGCCAAGGTATAGGAGGGAATTTAGATTTTTTTTATTTATTATTTAATTATTTAATTTTGCAAATAGGTTGACTTTTACATATGACCTCTAAACGAGGCCCACCGCCTGTCGTCCATAGCGTTTAACCCCCATTCCGAACACAATGGGATATGTATCGCAAGCTGATTTGATCGTTACAATCAGTTTCCGTTGAATTTACATTAAAATCACTATATTGAATTTTAAACGCACATTTCAAATTACCGGGGTCACATACTAACTAGAAAAATTCCAGAAAAATATTTTCTAGCTTCGTATTGACGATACGGTCCTAACAAAACTAGTTTCGTCGAATTCTGAGACCGTTGGAAAAATGGCCAATTTCAAGTCGATTAAAATCAACAGAAACTGGCCAAACGCGTTTTCCTTTGCCACGCTCTCATATTGATTCGAAAAATTATGAAATTTGAAACCTAGTAATAACTTGACACTACAGATCTAACAAAAGTGGTTTCGTCGAAATCCGAGGTCATTTGCAAAATATCCATTTTTAAGGGCCTGAATTCCATAGCGACTATTCAGAATTTTCAACTGGACATATCTTTTGATTCCTGCTATAAAATTTCGATTGGTCGGATTCGTTAGAAAGATATTCACTAATAGATTTAAATATTTTTGGTTTCACTAAAATCCGGATTGTTTTGCACCCGGTATATTCAATTGAAGTTTGAAATCGAATTATCGAACTACCGCGCCATTTTCAATTCTATATATAATTATAATTAATTATATTCGTTTTCAAATGTCGATTCAAACTCAGTTTTCATCGCCATTATTTAAAATATTTATTTTAAATATTTAAAATCCATTATTTTAGCCAATTTAAAAATTTTAAATTGGTTCAGATTTTCTGGGTCGTTACAATCTCCCCCACTTAAAACTTTTCGTCCCCGAAAAGGAACAAAGTCGAAAGTGGTTTGATAAATCTACAATCACACAACACAACCAACCAATCCAATTGTTTTTAACCTTTAAAAATATACTAATCAAATTTTATACCCCCTTTTAAAATCCTTCAGACCACATAATTAAAAGTGCAATATCTATGAAAAGAAAATAACAATAGAGCAGAGAATTGAATGGTAATGCAAAGTAGGGTAAATGTACCTTGCACCTGAGTCAATCAGAGATATCTACTCGGCATCTAGGATAAGCTTTCTGAATGCTCTCCTCCGTTTCCCAAGTACAATCTCGCGGATCTCCACTCCATTGCACTTTGACTAAGCGAACCTTCTTGTTCCTCAGCTCTTTGGTTTCTTTGCCGATAATCTTTAGCGGCTCTCGCCTCACAGCTAATTCTGGAGTAATTTCAATATCCTGCTGAGCTGCTTCTTCCACGATCAAGTCTGGATCATGAACGTGCTTTCGAAGTTGAGATATGTGAAATACATCATGCACTCCAGGCAACCAGTCAGGCAGTTTGACTTTATATGCGAGAGTCCCAATCCGTTCCAGAATAGGAAACGGACCAATGAATTTGGGTGCCAACTTTCCAGTTTTACCGAACCGGATAACTCCTCTCATCGGCGATACCTTTAAATATACGTAGTCGCCAACTTCAAAGGATATATATCTTCTTCTTCTATCGGCATAGCTCTTTTGTCGGCTTTGAGCGGCGAGTAATCGCTTCTTAATAAAATCGACTTTGTCGGCTGCTTCTCGAATCATATCGGGACCCAACACAAGTCTATTTCCAGGCTCGACCCAACAAGCAGGAGATCGGCACGGTCTACCATACAATGCTTTGAATGGCGACATTGTCAGACTCGCCTGGTAGCTGTTGTTATAAGAGAATTCAGCCAAATGCAGATTATCTTCCCATGACCCACCGAAATCTATAACACAAGCCCGTAATAGATCTTCTAAAATGCGATTTACCCTCTCAGTCTGACCGTCTGTCTGAGGATGATAAGCTGTGCTCAAGTTTAACTTCGTTCCCAGCTCGACTTGAAATGCTTCCCAGAATTTGCTAGTGAATATTGTATCTCTATCACTGACTATACTGAGCGGCACTCCATGTAGTCTAACTATTTCCCTGACGTAAATCTGCACCAGACTCTGAGCGGTTCTGTTTGATCTGACAGGTATGAAATGGGCGGTCTTCGTGAAACGATCTACGATCACCCAAATACTGTCATTTCCTTTTCTGGTCCTGGGCAGACCATCAATGAAATCCATAGAAATATGTTCCCACTTCCAACCAGGAACTTCTAGTGGTTGTAATAATCCAGCCAATTTCTGTTGGTCACTCTTGACTAGCTGGCAAGTAGGGCATCGGCTAACGTATATTGAAACGTCTCTTTTCATAGCCTTCCACCAGAATGTTCTTTTGAGATCGTTATACATTTTGGCCACACCAGGATGGATACTCATCTTGGACTTGTGACACTCGTCTAACACTTCCCTTTTTAGCTCAGGAACGTCAGGAACACAAACCCTTCCTTTTAACCTCAAGGTCTCGTCGTTATCTATTTGAAAACACGAGGGTTCGCCTTTCTGAATCCTTTTGATCATAACTTTAATAAAGTTATCCTCCTTCTGAAGAATAGATATTTTGTCAATCAAGGATGTCGTGATAATAAAGCTGGCGATCATTACATTCTTTCTGCTCAGCGCATCGGCCACGACATTGGCTTTTCCTGGAGTATATATAATTTCAAAGTCATATGCTGCAAGAAACTCTATCCAACGTTGCTGCCTTAAATTCAAGTCTTTCTGAGTGAACAGATATTTTGATGACTGATGATCTGTAAACAGTTCAAATCTCTCGCCCAGAAGATAGTGTCTCCAGATTTTCAAAGAGAATATGATAGCCAATAACTCAAGATCATGAGTTACGTAGTTTTTCTCGTGCGGCTTCAGTTGACGGCTAGCATAAGCAATCACTTGACCTCTTTGCATTAACACTGCCCCAAGGCCTTCTCTAGACGCATCAGTCCAGACTTTTAAATCTTGGTTGCCATCGATAATGGTTAACACTGGAGCAGTTGTCAACCTTAACTTTAGCTCCTCAAAAGCCTCCTCACTCTCTTGAGTCCATTTGAATTTAGAATGCTTCTTTGTAAGCTTCGTTAAGTGACCAGATATCTTCGAAAAGTCTTTAACGAACTTCCGGTAATAGCTAGCCAATCCGAGAAAACTGCGGACTTCCGTGGGAGTACTGGGCTGTTTCCAATTCTGAATAGCTGTGATTTTGCTTGGATCCACAGCGATTCCATCTTTCGATACGACATGGCCCAGAAATTTCACTTCATCTTGCCAGAATATACATTTGGAAAACTTGGCTTTTAATACATTCCGTCTGAGAATTTTTAACACTTGTTCCAGATGCTTTTCATGTTCGGCCTTTGATTTAGAGAAGATTAGAATATCATCAATAAAAAACAGAACAAATTTATTCAATACTCCTCTGAATACTCTGTTCATCAGATCGACGAAATAAGCTGGAGCGTTACATAAGCCGAACGGCATTACTAACCACTCGTAGAATAAGTCGGGACCTCTAAATGCTGTCATTGGAACACACTCTTCGGCAATTCGAAGTTGATGGAAACCTGTAGCTAGGTCCATTCGTGAGAATACTTGTGCTCCATTTAATCGATCCAACAAATCATCAATCCGCGGCAATGGATACTTGTTCTTTATCGTCTGTTTGTTCAGATGTTATATTCTAGAACTAAGCTTAACCAAAGCTCTGATACCACGATGAGACGACCCGAAATCCCGTTTAGACAGAAACAAGGGTTATCTTTGGAATATAACACAGAAACAGAAAATAGCCGAACAGAATTAAATAAATACACCAGATAATGAACAATAGAATATACTGGATAAAAGTAATCATCAGAGTTACACAGTATACAAGATCTTACTTAGTACAAATACAGTTCAGCTATACATAAATGTCTACAGTGGAAATAAACAAAATATGTACAATAGGAGCTGAACAGCATAAAAAGAGATAAATGATAGGATCCATCTTCAGCTCCAGCTATCCAGAAAGAACCAGCTAAACCTGAATACAAGGCTGCCCGTGTAGAAAAAAGAGGCACCCGAGTTTGAGAGTGAACAAACTACGAGTCAGTCATGGGACTGGTATGAGAAATCTACTCAACACATATATAATTGGCTAATCACAGGACCACGCCACTTTCGTGGAACGGGTTTACTCCATTGGATTGCCAGTGCTTTAAAACAAATATTTCTTTTAAACGTCGCTATGCTTTTTATAAAAATGAAGCCGTTATAAGACTCAGTTCCCATCACACAATGCAATGCAAACCGGAGGATAGAGTTTTTACCTTATAACGGCCAAGATATGCTTGATACGAATAAAACAAAGGCATTTGATATTATTACTAGTGTTTATATGTTTTGAAATCAATTTCAAATCATAACTATCAATCATAGACGGCATTAATGCCCCATACCACTATGTCGCCATATATAGGTATACAATCAAAACCGCACAGTCACGTATTTGGAGATTGGATTTCCGTCATAAACCAAGGCAAAAGATAGTCCTTACCGAATTCGAGACAATCTAGCCCATGTCTCAGGAACAGCCGCAACTGCCCCTTGGAGCGACAGGGCCGGTCCACCGATGTGGATTATTATGCCTGAACACTACGTCTCCCCGCCCTTTGGGGCGTAAACGAGCCAACGAATGACTCCATCGGACCCGGATCGTCCGATCAAACCGAGGCGCCTCGCAACAGCAACAACCACATAGGTGAAAAGTATATAAATGTCAGGGCTGGTAGGTCACTGACACCACCCTAGCTAGAAAGAAATGCATGCCCTCCCTGAGGTCCTTCTCCCGTTTTAGGTTCATACCGGGGTGTGAGGCTCGCGAAGTCACGTTATACACAAAGCTACGCCACACAGGCGGTGCTTTGATCATCACCACAAGACTTTGCTTTTCAACAGAAGCCCTGATCACTGCATCTTAGCATGCCACACAGGCAATTCACGCCATGCGATTGATGTCCATCGATATACAACCTCTGAGCTCGTATGTCTCAGAGAAGGGCGTTAAGCAAAAGAATAAATTCTCCGCCGCCAAACAGATGTATATTTAACAGAGATCAATCAACACAGAATAAAATCCAATGTCGGACACACAGTCCATTTACAAGTCCGTTTTGGGTCTGAACGAAACCGGAGGCACTAAATACCTCGCAAACCCATCGATCACCACGTACGTCTGGACGATCACCACTCATTATCCATATTTCGGGATGCCTCCCAATCAGGACCTTGGTTACCATCCAAACGAGGTGAAGATCTCCGGTCTTCGACCACCGTCTTCATCTTCGACTTTCAATCGTCGGTCAATTATTTGAAATGAGAATTAACTCGGCCTTCTCAAATAATTCACGTATATTTAGAATTTCAATTCGATTTATTTCAATGGTTAAATTATTCGACAACACCAATTGTGTTCTTTAATGTAATTTTCACACCAAACACATTCAACCATCAAAAGTCACATAAATCAAGCAAATTCAGTTTATTTCCATTCCATATCGCTTATGATATTTATAACTATCTATCGCTATTTTTATTTATTTTAAAATAGCTATTTTATTCAAAAACGACGCTTCGGGCCATAAGGCGGCCGTGGCGCTGTTTTTCTTCAGATTTGATTTACACATATATGAAAATCTAACCGTTGGATCTTCACAAAATTTACATCAGTAGAAAGGTCTTTTCAAAACGAATCCAACGGTTCCAGTTTCGGGAAAAATCCGACGGTCGGATCTCCCAGCACAATCGTTTGAATTTTCGATTTCAAATTACGAACTGCAGCGTCGTTATTCGATTTAATATATAATTATATTTATATATATATATAAATATAATCGCTTCTGGCGCTGTTTTTCATCAAATTTGATTTAAACATTCCAGACAATCCAACCGTTGGATTTTTACAAGGTTGGTGCCGTTGGAAAGATTATTCCAAGGCGAACCCGACGGTTGAGGTTTCGGGAAAATCCAATGGTCGGATTTCCCACACTAGTCGTTTGAAATCACGGTTTCAAAATACGAACTGCACGGCCTCGTTTCGTTTTAATTTTATTTATATTTATATATTTATATAAATATAGTTCATTCAATGCTTTCCATATCGTTTTCACTTCAAATATTTTTCTAACACCTTAAAATTTTGGAAATTTTCGCCATAACCTCCCCTGCACCGGGAGCATCGGGAAATCGCAAATAGCGTTCCCGGTCCTTCTAATCTCAAAAAGAAAAAGAAAAAGCCAAGCGGCTAGCCAACAGGCTCATAAAATCATCACCCAAACAAAACAGTAAATGTGTACCTATTTGTCGGGCACAAAATTTTATTCCTCTTCTCTAGCCCCTTTGCTATAACCTGTTCAATAAATATGCATGTACATACATATATACAGTTCTTATCATTTATCATTTTCTATTCAACTTCATATTTGATTTCTGTTTGGTTTGAAGACACCATTTATTCTAATGTTACATACATAGGTGCAAATCATTTCATTAGCTAATTAATGAATATTTCAACTCATATATGTTTATTTCGAACAAGTGGCTATTTTTAACACTTCACATTTCAACGATTTATGCATACAATAAAAATGTGATTTTTGTTGTAAAACAATTCATTTCAAAACACTATTTTTCTATATAGTTCAAGTTGGTGATAAAAATGAGATCTTTATCATAAAACAATTTCTTTTAAAACGAGATTACTTTACACAGTTCATATAGTCGATAAAAGGTGGTTTTTATTATCAAACAATTTATTTCAAAATATGAATACCATTCAACACATGAATGTTTTCTATACAATGAATAATTATAGTTTAAGCATATGAAAATAACACACGAATATTATTCAAAATTTCGGCAGCATAACGGCAGGGTAGTTAAACCGGGACCGTCCCTAGTACGGCTCCTCGCTCTACCTTAAAACCTCGCGGTTTTTGACAATGGGGATCATGCATCTAATTCGCACGCAGGCGGCATGTATATATTTATTTCATTTCCACAAACTAATCCTATGTGGTTTCAACCAAATATTTCTCAACCACAAACGGGTATTTTTCAACCACAATCAAATCAATATCCATCACAAACAATCCCAAACAATCATTCGCTATCAATCAATTTTCACAACAATTTCAACCAATAAATATCGTCCATGGTTTGTGGACGAGGGGCGTGTGTATATATATATATATATATATATAGCAATTCATTTTTATTTCACACATATATATATTTTTAAATCAGAAATCTCACCAATAGCTATCCAACTACTATGACTCTTCCTTGCATAAAATCTTCGCCAATCTCTCTTGCTTGTCGCTTTCGTTGCCCGTATTCTCTACATATGTAAAAATCGAATTTTTACTATGTTATTCAATATATAAAAATCGAATTTTGACGTCGCTATTCAATATATAAAAATCGAATTTCAACGTCGCTATTCAATATATAAAAATCGAATTTCAAAAATATAGATTCCGCCTTTTCCATTTTAAAGATCAAATCTTTTCTTTTACTTTTTAAAGTTTAAATCTTTTACTTTATATAAAAATCAGTATTTACATCCTTTTTAAAATCAGTTTTTTTTACTTCCTTTTAAAATCAGTTTTTTTTACTTTATATAAAAATTAGTTTTTAAATACTTTATAAAATCAGTTTTTACTTCCTTTTAAAATCAGTTTTTACTTCATATAAAAATCAGTTTTTACTTTATATAAAAATCAGTTTTTAAATACTTTATAAAATCAGTTTTTACTTTATATAAAAATCAGTTTTTAAATACTTTATAAAATCAGTTTTTACTTTATATAAAAATTAGTTTTTAAATACTTTATAAAATCAGTTTTTAAAAATTTAAAAATAAAAATAAAAATAAAATAAAAACACTTACATTGCTCTGCGAAGAAGGGGGGAAAAGAAGGCGTCGGCGGCAGGAGGCGGAGCAGTGGTGCGGTCGGCGGTGGGAGGTCGTCGGCTGGGAGGGCTCTCGAATCGCGTCGCGATGGGAGGGTTCGAACAGGGAGGAGCAGGCGAAGCGGACGGAGGGGGCGGCGATGTCTTCGTCTTCGTCGGAGCTCCGGTGGTGCGGCGATGCTTCAGGGGCGTCGATCGATACTTTTTAGGGTTTTCCCCTTTTTTTTTCTGATTAATGAACTTCGGTAACGAATTACAGGGGGGGGCCAAGGTATAGGAGGGAATTTAGATTTTTATTTATTTATTATTTAATTATTTAATTTTGCAAATAGGTTGACTTTTACATATGACCTCTAAAAGAGGCCCACCGCCTGTCGTCCATAGCGTTTAACCCCCATTCCGAACACAATGGGATATGTATTGCAAGCTGGTTTGATCGTTACAATCAGTTTCCGTTGAATTTACATTTAAATCACTATATTGAATTTTAAACGCACATTTCAAATTACCGGGGTCACATACTAACTAGAAAAATTCCAGAGAAATATTTTCTAGCTTCGTATTGACGATACGGTCCTAACAAAACTAGTTTCGTCGAATTCTGAGACCGTTGGAAAAATGGCCAATTTCCAGTCGATTAAAATCAACAGAAACTGGCCAAACGCGTTTTCCTTTGCCACGCTCACATATTGATTCGAAAAATTATGAAATTTGAAACCTGGCAATAACTTGACACTACGGATCTAAAAAAAGTGGTTTCGTCGAAATCCGAGGTCATTTGCAAAATGTCCATTTTTAAGGGCCTGAATTCCATAGCGACTATTCAGAATTTTCAACTGGACATATCTTTTGATTCCCGCTATCAAATTTCGATTGGTCAGATTCGTTAGAAAGATATTCACTAACAGATTTAAATATTTTTGGTTTCACTAAAATCCGGATTGTTTTGCACCCGGTATATTCAATTGAAGTTTGAAATCGAATTATCGAACTACCGCGCCATTTTCAATTCTATATATAATTATAATTAATTATATTCGTTTTCAAATGTCGATTCAAACTCAGTTTTCATCGCCATTATTTAAAATATTTATTTTAAATATTTAAAATCCATTATTTTAGCCAATTTAAAAATTTTAAATTGGTTCAGATTTTCTGGGTCGTTACAATCTCCCCCACTTAAAACTTTTCGTCCCCGAAAAGGAACAAAGTCGAAAGTGTTTTGATAAATCTACAATCACACAACACAACCAACCAATCCAATTGTTTTTAACCTTTAAAAATATACTAATCAAATTTTATACCCCCTTTTAAAATCCTTTAGACCACATAATTAAAAGTGCAATATCTATGAAAAGAAAATAACAATAGAGTAGAGAATTGAATGGTAATGCAAAGTAGGGTAAATGTACCTTGCACCTGAGTCAATCAGAGATATCTACTCGGCATCTAAGATAAGCTTTCTGAATGCTCTCCTCCGTTTCCCAAGTACAATCTCGCGGATCTCCACTCCATTGCACTTTGACTAAGCGAACCTTCTTGTTCCTCAGCTCTTTGGTTTCTTTGCCGATAATCTTTAGCGGCTCTCGCCTCACAGCTAATTCTGGAGTAATTTCAATATCCTGCTGAGCTGCTTCTTCCACGATCAAGTCTGGATCATGAACGTGCTTTCGAAGTTGAGATATGTGAAATACATCATGCACTCCAGGCAACCAGTCAGGCAGTTTGACTTTATATGCGAGAGTCCCAATCCGTTCCAGAATAGGAAACGGACCAATGAATTTGGGTGCCAACTTTCCAGTTTTACCGAACCGGATAACTCCTCTCATCGGCGATACCTTTAAATATACGTAGTCGCCAACTTCAAAGGATATATATCTTCTTCTTCTATCGGCATAGCTCTTTTGTCGGCTTTGAGCGGCGAGTAATCGCTTCTTAATAAAATCGACTTTGTCGGCCGCTTCTCGAATCATATCGGGACCCAACACAAGTCTATTTCCAGGCTCGACCCAACAAGCAGGAGATCGGCACGGTCTACCATACAACGCTTTGAATGGCGACATTGTCAGACTCGCCTGGTAGCTGTTGTTATAAGAGAATTCAGCCAAATGCAGATTGTCTTCCCATGACCCACCGAAATCTATAACACAAGCCCGCAATAGATCTTCTAAAATGCGATTTACCCTCTCAGTCTGACCGTCTGTCTGAGGATGATAAGCTGTGCTCAAGTTTAACTTCGTTCCCAGCTCGACTTGAAATGCTTCCCAGAATTTGCTAGTGAATATTGTATCTCTATCACTGACTATACTGAGCGGCACTCCATGTAGTCTAACTATTTCCCTGACGTAAATCTGCGCCAGACTCTGAGCGGTTCTGTTTGATCTGACAGGTATGAAATGGGCGGTCTTCGTGAAACGATCTACGATCACCCAAATACTGTCATTTCCTTTTCTGGTCCTGGGCAGACCATCAATGAAATCCATAGAAATATGTTCCCACTTCCAACCAGGAACTTCTAGTGGTTGTAATAATCCAGCCAATTTCTGTTGGTCACTCTTGACTAGCTGGCAAGTAGGGCATCGGCTAACGTATATTGAAACGTCTCTTTTCATAGCCTTCCACCAGAATGTTCTTTTGAGATCGTTATACATTTTGGCCACACCAGGATGGATACTCAGCTTGGACTTGTGACACTCGTCTAACACTTCCCTTTTTAGCTCAGGAACGTCAGGAACACAAACCCTTCCTTTTAACCTCAAGGTCTCGTCGTTATCTATTTGAAAACACGAGGGTTCGCCTTTCTGAATCCTTTTGATCATAACTTTAATAAAGTTATCCTCCTTCTGAAGAATAGATATTTTGTCAATCAAGGATGTCGTGATAATAAAGCTGGCGATCATTACATTCTTTCTGCTCAGCGCATCGGCCACGACATTGGCTTTTCCTGGAGTATATATAATTTCAAAGTCATATGCTGCAAGAAACTCCATCCAACGTTGCTGCCTTAAATTCAAGTCTTTCTGAGTGAACAGATATTTTGATGACTGATGATCTGTAAACAGTTCAAATCTCTCGCCCAGAAGATAGTGTCTCCAGATTTTCAAAGAGAATATGATAGCCAATAACTCAAGATCATGAGTTACGTAGTTTTTCTCGTGCGGCTTCAGTTGACGGCTAGCATAAGCAATCACTTGACCTCTTTGCATTAACACTGCCCCAAGGCCTTCTCTAGATGCATCAGTCCAGACTTTTAAATCTTAGTTGCCATCGATAATGGTTAACACTGGAGCAGTTGTCAACCTTAACTTTAGCTCCTCAAAAGCCTCCTCACTCTCTTGAGTCCATTTGAATTTAGAATGCTTCTTTGTAAGCTTCGTTAAGTGACCAGATATCTTCGAAAAGTCTTTAACGAACTTCCGGTAATAGCTAGCCAATCCGAGAAAACTGCGGACTTCCGTGGGAGTACTGGGCTGTTTCCAATTCTGAATAGCTGTGATTTTGCTTGGATCCACAGCGATTCCATCTTTCGATACGACATGGCCCAGAAATTTCACTTCATCTTGCCAGAATATACATTTGGAAAACTTGGCTTTTAATACATTCCGTCTGAGAATTTCTAACACTTGTTCCAGATGCTTTTCATGTTCGACCTTTGATTTAGAGAAGATTAGAATATCATCAATAAAAACCAGAACAAATTTATTCAATACTCCTCTGAATACTCTGTTCATCAGATCGACGAAATAAGCTGGAGCGTTACATAAGCCGAACGGCATTACTAACCACTCGTAGAATAAGTCGGGACCTCTAAATGCTGTCATTGGAACACACTCTTCGGCAATTCGAAGTTGATGGAAACCTGTAGCTAGGTCCATTCGTTAGAATACTTGTGCTCCATTTAATCGATCCAACAAATCATCAATCCGCGGCAATGGATACTTGTTCTTTATCGTCTGTTTGTTCAGATGTTATATTCTAGAACTAAGCTTAACCAAAGCTCTGATACCACGATGAGACGACCCGAAATCCCGTTTAGACAGAAACAAGGGTTATCTTTGGAATATAACACAGAAACAGAAAATAGCCGAACAGAATTAAATAAATACACCAGATAATGAACAATAGAATATATTGGATAAAAGTAATCATCAGAGTTACACAGTATACAGGATCTTACTTAGTACAAATACAGTTCAGCTATACATAAATGTCTACAGCGGAAATAAACAAAATATGTACAATAGGAGCTGAACAACATAAAAAGAGATAAATGATAGAATCCATCTTCAGCTCCAGCTATCCAGAAAGAACCAGCTAAACCTGAATACAAGGCTGCCCGTGTAGAAAAAAGGGGCACCCGAGTTTGAGAGTGAACAAACTACGAGTCAGTTATGGGACTGGTATGAGAAATCTACTCAACACATATATAATTGGCTAATCACAGGACCACGCCGCTTTCGTGGAACGGGTTTACTCCATTGGATTGCCAGTGCTTTAAAACAAATATTTCTTTTAAACGTCGCTATGATTTTTATAAAAATGAAGCCGTTATAAGACTCAGTTCCCATCACACAATGCAACGCAAACCGGAGGATAGAGTTTTTACCTTATAACGGCCAATATATGCTTGATACGAATAAAACAAAGGCATTTGATATTATTACTAGTGTTTATATGTTTTGAAATCAATTTCAAATCATAACTATCAATCATAGACGGCATTAATGCCCCATACCACTATGTCGCCATATATAGGTATACAATCAAAACCGCACAGTCACGTATTTGGAGATTGGATTTCTGTCATGAACCAAGGCAAAAGATAGTCCTTACCGAATTCGAGACAATCTAGCCCATGTCTCAGGAACAGCCGCAACTGCCCCTTGGAGCGACAGGGCCGGTCCACCGATGTGGATTATTATGCCTGAACACTACGTCTCCCCGCCCTTTGGGGCGTAAACGAGCCAACGAATGACTCCATCGGACCCGGATCGTCTGATCAAACCGAGGCGCCTCGCAACAGCAACAACCACATAGGTGAAAAGTATATAAATGTCAGGGCTGGTAGGTCACTGACACCACCCTAGCTAGGAAGAAACGCATGCCCTCCCTGAGGTCCTTCTCCCGTTTTAGGTTCATACCGGGGTGTGAGGCTCGCGAAGTCACGTTATACACAAAGCTACGCCACACAGGCGGTGCTTTGATCATCACCACAAGACTTTGCTTTTCAACAGAAGCCCTGATCACTGCATCTTAGCATGCCACACAGGCAATTCACGCCATGCGATTGATGTCCATCGATATACAACCTCTGAGCTCGTACGTCTCAGAGAAGGGCGTTAAGCAAAAGAATAAATTCTCCGCCGCCAAATAGATGTATATTTAACAGAGATCAATCAACACAGAATAAAATCGAATGTAGGACACACAGTCCATTTACAAGTCCGTTCTCGGTCTGAACGAAACCGGAGGCACTAAATACCTCGCAAACCCATCGATCACCACGTACGTCTGGACGATCACCACTCATTATCCATATTTCGCGATGCCTCCCAATCAGGACCTCGGTTACCATCCAAACGAGGTGAAGATCTCCGGTCTTCGACCACCGTCTTCATCTTCGACTTTCAATCGTCGGTCAATTATTTGAAATGAGAATTAACTCGGCCTTCTCAAATAATTCACGTATATTTAGAATTTCAATTCGATTTATTTCAATGGTTAAATTATTCGACAACACCAATTGTGTTCTTTAATGTAATTTTCACACCAAACACATTCAACCATCAAAAGTCACATAAATCAAGCAAATTCAGTTTATTTCCATTCCATATCGCTTATGATATTTATAACTATCTATCGCTATTTTTATTTATTTTAAAATAGCTATTTTATTCAAAAACGACGCTTCGGGCCATAAGGCGGCCGTGGCGCTGTTTTTCTTCAGATTTGATTTACACATATCTGAAAATCTAACCGTTGGATCTTCACAAAATTTACATCAGTAGAAAGGTCTTTTCAAAACGAATCCAACGGTTCCAGTTTCGGGAAAAATCCGACGGTCGGATCTCCCGGCACAATCGTTTGAATTTTCGATTTCAAATTACGAACTGCAGCGTCGTTATTCGATTTAATATATAATTATATTTATATATATATATAAATATAATCGCTTCTGGCGCTGTTTTTCATCAAATTTGATTTAAACATTCCAGACAATCCAACCGTTGGATTTTTACAAGGTTGGTGCCGTTGGAAAGATTATTCCAAGGCGAACCCGACGGTTGAGGTTTCGGGAAAATCCAATGGTCGGATTTCCCGCACTAGTCGTTTGAAATCACGGTTTCAAAATACGAACTGCACGGCCTCGTTTCGTTTTAATTTTATTTATATTTATATATTTATATAAATATAGTTCATTCAATGCTTTCCATATCGTTATCACTTCAAATATTTTTCTAACACCTTAAAATTTTGGAAATTTTCGCCATAACCTCCCCTGCACCGGGAGCATCGGGAAATCGCAAATAGCGTTCCCGGTCCTTCTAATCTCAAAAAGAAAAAGAAAAAGCCAAGCGGCTAGCCAACAGGCTCATAAAATCATCACCCAAACAAAACAGTAAATGTGTACCTATTTGTCGGGCACAAAATTTTATTCCTCTTCTCTAGCCCCTTTGCTATAACTTGTTCAATAAATATGCATGTACATATATATATATATATACAGTTCTTATCATTTATCATTTTCTATTCAACTTCATATTTGATTTCTGTTTGGTTTGAAGACACCATTTATTCTAATGTTACGTACATAGGTGCAAATCATTTCATTAGCTAATTAATGAATATTTCAACTCATATATGTTTATTTTGAACAAGTGGCTATTTTTAACACTTCACATTTCAACGATTTATGCATACAATAAAAATGTGATTTTTATTGTAAAACAATTCATTTCAAAACACAATTTTTCTATATAGTTCAAGTTGGTGATAAAAATGAGATCTTTATCATAAAACAATTTCTTTTAAAACAAGATTACTTTACACAGTTCATATAGTCGATAAAAGGTGGTTTTTATTATCAAACAATTTATTTCAAAATATGAATACCATTCAACACATGAATGTTTTCTATACAATGAATAATTATAGTTTAAGCATATGAAAATAATTCAAACACACGAATATTATTCAAAATTTTGGCAGCATAACGGCAGGGTAGTTAAACCGGGACCGTCCCTAGTACGGCTCCTCGCTCTACCTTAAAACCTCGCGGTTTTTGACAATGGGGATCATGCATCTAATTCGCACGCAGGCGGCATGTATATATTTATTTCATTTCCACAAACTAATCCTATGTGGTTTCAACCAAATATTTCTCAACCACAAACGGGTATTTTTCAACCACAATCAAATCAATATCCATCACAAACAATCCCAAACAATCATTCGCTATCAATCAATTTTCACAACAATTTCAACCAATAAATATCGTCCATGGTTTGTGGACGAGGGGCGTATATATATATATATATATGTATATATATATATATATAGCAATTCACTTTTATTTCACACATATATATATTTTTAAATCAGAAATCTCACCAATAGCTATCCAACTACTACGACTCTTCCTTGCATAAAATCTTCGCCAATCTCTCTTGTTTGTCGCTTTCGTTGCCCGTATTCTCTACATATGTAAAAATCGAATTTTTACTATGTTATTCAATATATAAAAATCGAATTTTGACGTCGCTATTCAATATATAAAAATCGAATTTCAACGTCGCTATTCAATATATAAAAATCGAATTTCAAAAATATAGATTCCGCCTTTTCCATTTTAAAGATCAAATCTTTTCTTTTACTTTTTAAAGTTTAAATCTTTTACTTTATATAAAAATCAGTATTTACATCCTTTTTAAAATCAGTTTTTTTTTACTTCCTTTTAAAATCAGTTTTTTTTACTTTATATAAAAATCAGTTTTTAAATACTTTATAAAATCAGTTTTTACTTCCTTTTAAAATCAGTTTTTACTTCATATAAAAATCAGTTTTTACTTTATATAAAAATCAGTTTTTAAATACTTTATAAAATCAGTTTTTACTTTATATAAAAATCAGTTTTTAAATACTTTATAAAATCAGTTTTTACTTTATATAAAAATCAATTTTTAAATACTTTATAAAATCAGTTTTTACTTTATATAAAAATCAGTTTTTAAATACTTTATAAAATCAGTTTTTAAAATTTTAAAAATAAAAATAAAAATAAAATAAAAACACTTACATTGCTCTGCGAAGAAGGGGGGAAAAGAAGGCGTCGGCGGCAGGAGGCGGAGCAGTGGTGCGATCGGCGGTGGGAGGTCGTCGGCTGGGAGGGCTCTCAAATCGCGTCGCGATGGGAGGGTTCGAACAGGAGGAGCAGGCGAAGCGGACGGAGGGGGCGGCGATGTCTTCGTCTTCGTCGGAGCTCCGGTGGTGCGGCGATGCTTCAGGGGCGTCGATCGATACTTTTTAGGGTTTTCCCCCTTTTTTTTTGATTAATGAACTTCGGTAATGAATTACAGGGGGGGGCAAGGTATAGGAGGGAATTTAGATTTTTTTTTATTTATTATTTAATTATTTAATTTTGCAAATAGGTTGACTTTTACATATGACCTCTAAACGAGGCCCACCGCCTGTCGTCCATAGCGTTTAACCCCCATTCCGAACACAATGGGATATGTATCGCAAGCTGGTTTGATCGTTACAATCAGTTTCCGTTGAATTTACATTTAAATCACTATATTGAATTTTAAACGCACATTTCAAATTACCGGGGTCACATACTAACTAGAAAAATTCCAGAAAAATATTTTCTAGCTTCGTATTGACGATACGGTCCTAACCTAGTTTCGTCGAATTCTGAGACCGTTGGAAAAATGGCCAATTTCCAGTCGATTAAAATCAACAGAAACTGGCCAAACGCGTTTTCCTTTGCCACGCTCACATATTGATTCGAAAAATTACGAAATTTGAAACCTAGCAATAACTTGACACTACGGATCTAACAAAAGTGGTTTCGTCGAAATCCGAGGTCATTTGCAAAATGTCCATTTTTAAGGGCCTGAATTCCATAGCGACTATTCAGAATTTGCAACTGGACATATCTTTTGATTCCCGCTATCAAATTTCGATTGGTCGGATTCGTTAGAAAGATATTCACTAACATATTTAAATATTTTTGGTTTCACTAAAATCCGGATTGTTTTGCACCCGGTATATTCAATTGAAGTTTGAAATCGAATTATCGAACTACCGCGCCATTTTCAATTCTATATATAATTATAATTAATTATATTCGTTTTCAAATGTCGATTCAAACTCAGTTTTCATCGCCATTATTTAAAATATTTATTTTAAATATTTAAAATCCATTATTTTAGCCAATTTAAAAATTTTAAATTGGTTCAGATTTTCTGGGTCGTTACAATCTCCCCCACTTAAAACTTTTCGTCCCCGAAAAGGAACAAAGTCGAAAGTGGTTTGATAAATCTACAATCACACAACACAACCAACCAATCCAATTGTTTTTAACCTTTAAAAATATACTAATCAAATTTTATACCCCCTTTTAAAATACTTCAGACCACATAATTAAAAGTGCAATATCTATGAAAAGAAAATAACAATAGAATAGAGAATTGAATGGTAATGCAAAGTAGGGTAAATGTACCTTGCACCTGAGTCAATCAGAGATATCTACTCGGCATCTAGGATAAGCTTTCTGAATGCTCTCCTCCGTTTCCAAGTACAATCTCGCGGATCTCCACTCCATTGCACTTTGACTAAGCGAACCTTCTTGTTCCTCAGCTCTTTGGTTTCTTTGCCGATAATCTTTTGCGGCTCTCGCCTCACAGCTAATTCTGGAGTAATTTCAATATCCTGCTGAGCTGCTTCTTCCACGATCAAGTCTGGATCATGAACGTGCTTTCGAAGTTGAGATATGTGAAATACATCATGCACTTCAGGCAACCAGTCAGGCAGTTTGACTTTATATGCGAGAGTCCCAATCCGTTCCAAAATAGGAAACGGACCAATGAATTTGGGTGCCAACTTTCCAGTTTTACCGAACCGGATAACTCCTCTCATCGGCGATACCTTTAAATATACGTAGTCGCCAACTTCAAAGGATATATATCTTCTTCTTCTATCGGCATAGCTCTTTTGTCGGCTTTGAGCGGCGAGTAATCGCTTCTTAATAAAATCGACTTTGTCGGCCGCTTCTCGAATCATATCGGGACCCAACACAAGTCTATTTCCAGGCTCGACCCAACAAGCAGGAGATCGGCACGGTCTACCATACAATGCTTCGAATGGCGACATTGTCAGACTCGCCTGGTAGCTGTTGTTATAAGAGAATTCAGCCAAATGCAGATTGTCTTCCCATGACCCACCGAAATCTATAACACAAGTCCGCAATAGATCTTCTAAAATGTGATTTACCCTCTCAGTCTGACCGTCTGTCTGAGGATGATAAGTTGTGCTCAAGTTTAACTTCGTTCCCAGCTCGACTTGAAATGCTTCCCAGAATTTGCTAGTGAATATTGTATCTCTATCACTGACTATACTGAGCGGCACTCCATGTAGTCTAACTATTTCCCTGACGTAAATCTGCGCCAGACTCTGAGCGGTTCTGTTTGATCTGACAGGTATGAAATGGGCGGTCTTCGTGAAACGATCTACGATCACCCAAATACTGTCATTTCCTTTTCTGGTCCTGGGCAGACCATCAATGAAATCCATAGAAATATGTTCCCACTTCCAACCAGGAACTTCTAGTGGTTGTAATAATCCAGCCAATTTCTGTTGGTCACTCTTGACTAGCTGGCAAGTAGGGCATCGGCTAACGTATATTGAAACGTCTCTTTTCATAGCCTTCCACCAGAATGTTCTTTTGAGATCGTTATACATTTTGGCCACACTAGGATGGATACTCAGCTTGGACTTGTGACACTCGTCTAACACTTCCCTTTTTAGCTCAGGAACGTCAGGAACACAAACCCTTCCTTTTAACCTCAAGGTCTCGTCGTTATCTATTTGAAAACACGAGGGTTCGCCTTTCTGAATCCTTTTGATCATAACTTTAATAAAGTTATCCTCCTTCTGAAGAATAGATATTTTGTCAATCAAGGATGTCGTGATAATAAAGCTGGCGATCATTACATTCTTTCTGCTCAGCGCATCGGCCACGACATTGGCTTTTCCTGGAGTATATATAATTTCAAAGTCATATGCTGCAAGAAACTCCATCCAACGTTGCTGCCTTAAATTCAAGTCTTTCTGAGTGAACAGATATTTTGATGACTGATGATCTGTAAACAGTTCAAATCTCTCGCCCAGAAGATAGTATCTCCAGATTTTCAAAGAGAATATGATAGCCAATAACTCAAGATCATGAGTTACGTAGTTTTTCTCGTGCGGCTTCAGTTGACGGCTAGCATAAGCAATCACTTGACCTCTTTGCATTAACACTGCCCCAAGGCCTTCTCTAGACGCATCAGTCCAAACTTTTAAATCTTGGTTGCCATCGATAATGGTTAACACTGGAGCAGTTGTCAACCTTAACTTTTGCTCCTCAAAAGCCTCCTCACTCTCTTGAGTCCATTTGAATTTAGAATGCTTCTTTGTAAGCTTCGTTAAGTGACCAGATATCTTCGAAAAGTCTTTAACGAACTTCCGGTAATAGCTAGCCAATCCGAGAAAACTGCGGACTTCCGTGGGAGTACTGGGCTGTTTCCAATTCTGAATAGCTGTGATTTTGCTTGGATCCACAGCGATTCCATCTTTCGATACGACATGGCCCAGAAATTTCACTTCATCTTGCCAGAATATACATTTGGAAAACTTGGCTTTTAATACATTCCGTCTGAGAATTTCTAACACTTGTTCCAGATGCTTTTCATGTTCGGCCTTTGATTTAGAGAAGATTAGAATATCATCAATAAAAACCAGAACAAATTTATTCAATACTCCTCTGAATATTCTATTCATCAGATCGACGAAATAAACTGGAGCGTTACATAAGCCGAACGGCATTACTAACCACTCGTAGAATAAGTCGGGACCTCTAAATGCTGTCATTGGAACACACTCTTTGGCAATTCGAAGTTGATGGAAACCTGTAGCTAGGTCCATTCGTGAGAATACTTGTGCTCCATTTAATCGATCCAACAAATCATCAATCCGCGGCAATGGATACTTGTTCTTTATCGTCTGTTTGTTCAGATGTTATATTCTAGAACTAAGCTTAACCAAAGCTCTGATACCACGATGAGACGACCCGAAATCCCGTTTAGACAGAAACAAGGGTTATCTTTGGAATATAACACAGAAACAGAAAATAGCCGAACAGAATTAAATAAATACACCAGATAATGAACAATAGAATATACTGGATAAAAGTAATCATCAGAGTTACACAGTATACAGGATCTTACTTAGTACAAATACAGTTCAGCTATACATAAATGTCTACAGCGGAAATAAACAAAATATGTACAATAGGAGCTGAACAGCATAAAAAGAGATAAATGATAGAATCCATCTTCAGCTCCAGCTATCCAGAAAGAACCAGCTAAACCTGAATACAAGGCTGCCCGTGTAGAAAAAAGGGGCACCCGAGTTTGAGAGTGAACAGACTACGAGTCAGTCATGGGACTGGTATGAGAAATCTACTCAACACATATATAATTGGCTAATCACAGGACCACGCCACTTTCGTGGAACGGGTTTACTCCATTGGATTGCCAGTGCTTTAAAACAAATATTTCTTTTAAACGTCGCTATGCTTTTTATAAAAATGAAGCCGTTATAAGACTCGGTTCCCATCACACAATGCAACGCAAACCGGAGGATAGAGTTTTTACCTTATAACGGCCAAGATATGCTTGATACGAATAAAACAAAGGCATTTGATATTATTACTAGTGTTTATATGTTTTGAAATCAATTTCAAATCATAACTATCAACCATAGACGGCATTAATGCCCCATACCACTATGTCGCCATATATAGGTATACAATCAAAACCGCACAGTCACGTATTTGGAGATTGGATTTCCGTCATGAACCAAGGCAAAAGATAGTCCTTACCGAATTCGAGACAATCTAGCCCATGTCTCAGGAACAGCCGCAACTGCCCCTTGGAGCGACAGGGCCGGTCCACCGATGTGGATTATTATGCTTGAACACTACGTCTCCCCGCCCTTTGGGGCGTAAACGAGCCAACGAATGACTCCATCGGACCCGGATCGTCCGATCAAACCGAGGCGCCTCGCAACAGCAACAACCACATAGGTGAAAAGTATATAAATGTCAGGGCTGGTAGGTCACTGACACCACCCTAGCTAGAAAGAAACGCATGCCCTCCCTGAGGTCCTTCTCCCGTTTTAGGTTCATACCGGGGTGTGAGGCTCGCGAAGTCACGTTATGCACAAAGCTACGCCTCACAGGCGGTGCTTTGATCATCACCACAAGACTTTGCTTTTCAACAGAAGCCCTGATCACTGCATCTTAGCATGCCACACAGGCAATTCAAGCCATGCGATTGATGTCCATCGATATACAACCTCTGAGCTCGTACGTCTCAGAGAAGGGCGTTAAGCAAAAGAATAAATTCTCCGCCGCCAAACAGATGTATATTTAACAGAGATCAATCAACACAGAATAAAATCCAATGTCGGACACACAGTCCATTTACAAGTCCGTTCTAGGTCTGAACGAAACCGGAGGCACTAAATACCTCGCAAACCCATCGATCACCACGTACGTCTGGACGATCACCACTCATTATCCATATTTCGGGATGCCTCCCAATCAGGACCTCGGTTACCATCCAAACGAGGTGAAGATCTCCGGTCTTCGACCACCATCTTCATCTTCGACTTTCAATCGTCGGTCAATTATTTGAAATGAGAATTAACTCGGCCTTCTCAAATAAATCACGTATATTTAGAATTTCAATTCGATTTATTTCAATGGTTAAATTATTCGACAACACCAATTGTGTTCTTTAATGTAATTTTCACACCAAACACATTCAACCATCAAAAGTCACATAAATCAAGCAAATTCAGTTTATTTCCATTCCATATCGCTTATGATATTTATAACTATCTATCGCTATTTTTATTTATTTTAAAATAGCTATTTTATTCAAAAACGACGCTTCGGGCCATAAGGCGGCCGTGGCGCTGTTTTTCTTCAGATTTAATTTACACATATCTGAAAATCTAACCGTTGGATCTTCACAAAATTTACATCATTAGAAAGGTCTTTTCAAAACGAATCCAACGGTTCCAGTTTCGGGAAAATCCGACGGTCGGATCTCCCGGCACAATCGTTTGAATTTTCGATTTCAAATTACGAACTGCAGCGTCATTATTCGATTTAATATATAATTATATATATATATATATATATATAAATATAATCGCTTCTGGCGCTGTTTTTCATCAAATTTGATTTAAACATTCCAGACAATCCAACCGTTGGATTTTTACAAGGTTGGTGCCGTTGGAAAGATTATTCCAAGGCGAACCCGACGGTTGAGGTTTCGGGAAAATCCAATGGTCGGATTTCCCGCACTAGTCGTTTGAAATCACGGTTTCAAAATACGAACTGCACGGCCTCGTTTCGTTTTAATTTTATTTATATTTATAAATTTATATAAATATAGTTCATTCAATGCTTTCCATATCGTTTTCACTTCAAATATTTTTCTAACACCTTAAAATTTTGAAAATTTTCGCCATAACCTCCCCTGCACCGGGAGCATCGCGAAATCGCAAATAGCGTTCCCGGTCCTTCTAATCTCAAAAAGTAAAAGAAAAAGTCAAGCGGCTAGCCAACAGGCTCATAAAATCATCACCCAAACAAAACAGTAAATGTGTACCTATTTGTCGGGCACAAAATTTTATTCCTCTTCTCTAGCCCCTTTGCTATAACCTGTTCAATAAATATGCATGTACATATATATATATACAGTTCTTATCATTTATCATTTTCTATTCAACTTCATATTTGATTTCTGTTTGGTTTGAAGACACCATTTATTCTAATGTTACATACATAGGTGCAAATCATTTCATTAGCTAATTAATGAATATTTCAACTCATATATGTTTATTTTGAACAAGTGGCTATTTTTAACACTTCACATTTCAACGATTTATGCATACAATAAAAATGTGATTTTTATTGTAAAACAGTTCATTTCAAAACACTATTTTTCTATATAGTTCAAGTTGGTGATAAAAATGAGATCTTTATCATAAAACAATTTCTTTTAAAACGAGATTACTTTACACAGTGCATATAGTCGATAAAAGGTGGTTTTTATTATCAAACAATTTATTTCAAAATATGAATACCATTCAACACATGAATGTTTTCTATACAATGAATAATTATAGTTTAAGCATATGAAAATAATTCAAACACACGAATATTATTCAAAATTTCGGCAGCATAACGGCAGGGTAGTTAAACCGGGACCGTCCCTAGTACGGCTCCTCGCTCTACCTTAAAACCTCACGGTTTTTGACAATGGGGATCATGCATCTAATTCGCACGCAGGCGGCATGTATATATTTATTTCATTTCCACAAACTAATCCTATGTGGTTTCAACCAAATATTTCTCAACCACAAACGGGTATTTTTCAACCACAATCAAATCAATATCCATCACAAACAATCCCAAACAATCATTCGCTATCAATCAATTTTCACAACAATTTCAACCAATAAATATCGTCCACGGTTTGTGGACGAGGGGCGTATATATATATATATATATATATATATATATATATATATATATATATAGATATATATATATATATATATATTTATATATAGCAATTCACTTTTATTTCACACATATATATATTTTTAAATCAGAAATCTCACCAATAGCTATCCAACTACTACGACTCTTCCTTGCATAAAATCTTCGCCAATCTCTCTTGCTTGTCGCTTTCGTTGCCCGTATTCTCTACATATGTAAAAATCGAATTTTTACTATGTTATTCAATATATAAAAATCGAATTTTGACGTCGCTATTCAATATATAAAAATCGAATTTCAACGTCGCTATTCAATATATAAAAATCGAATTTCAAAAATATAGATTCCGCCTTTTCCATTTTAAAGATCAAATCTTTTCTTTTACTTTTTAAAGTTTAAATCTTTTACTTTATATAAAAATAAGTATTTACATCCTTTTTAAAATCAGTTTTTTTTACTTCCTTTTAAAATCAGTTTTTTTTACTTTATATAAAAATCAGTTTTTAAATACTTTATAAAATCAGTTTTTACTTCCTTTTAAAATCAGTTTTTACTTCATATAAAAATCAGTTTTTACTTTATATAAAAATCAGTTTTTAAATACTTTATAAAATCAGTTTTTACTTTATATAAAAATCAGTTTTTAAATACTTTATAAAATCAGTTTTTACTTTATATAAAAATCAGTTTTTAAATACTTTATAAAATCAGTTTTTACTTTATATAAAAATCAGTTTTTAAATACTTTATAAAATCAGTTTTTAAAAATTTAAAAATAAAAATAAAAATAAAATAAAAACACTTACATTGCTCTGCGAAGATGGGGGGGGGGGAAGAAGGCGTCGGCGGAAGGAGGCGGAGCAGTGGTGAGGTCGGCGGTGGGAGGTCGTCGGCTGGGAGGGCTCTCGAATCGCGTCGCGATGGGAGGGTTCGAACTGGGAGGAGTAGGCGAAGCGGACGGAGGGGGCGGCGATGTCTTCGTCTTCGTCGGAGCTCCGGTGGTGCGGCGATGCTTCAGGGGCGTCGATCGATACTTTTTAGCCTTTTCCCCATTTTTTTTCTGATTAATGAACTTCGGTAATGAATTACAGGGGGGGGCCAAGGTATAGGAGGGAATTTAGATTTTTTTTTTTTTATTATCATTTAATTTTGCAAATAGGTTGACTTTTACATATGACCTCTAAACGAGGCCCACCGCCTGTCGTCCATAGCGTTTAACCCCCATTCCGAACACAATGGGATATGTATCGCAAGCTGATTTGATCGTTACAATCAGTTTCCGTTGAATTTACATTTAAATCACTATATTGAATTTTAAACGCACATTTCAAATTACCGGGGTCACATACTAACTAGAAAAATTCCAGAAAAATATTTTCTAGCTTCGTATTGACGATACGGTCCTAACAAAACTAGTTTCGTCGAATTCTGAGACCGTTGGAAAAAATGGCCAATTTCCAATCGATTAAAATCAACAGAAACTGGCCAAACGCGTTTTCCTTTGCCACGCTCACATATTGATTCGAAAAATTATGAAATTTGAAACCTAGCAATAACTTGACACTACGGATCTAACAAAAGTGGTTTCGTCGAAATCCGAGGTCATTTGCAAAATGTCCGTTTTTAAGGGCCTGAATTCCATAGCGACTATTCAGAATTTTCAACTGGACATATCTTTTGATTCCCGCTATCAAATTTCGATTGGTCGGATTCGTTAGAAAGATATTCACTAACAGATTTAAATATTTTTGGTTTCACTAAAATCCGGATTGTTTTGCACCCGGTATATTCAATTGAAGTTTGAAATCGAATTATCGAACTACCGCGCCATTTTCAATTCTATATATAATTATAATTAATTATATTCGTTTTCGAATGTCGATTCAAACTCAGTTTTCATCGCCATTATTTAAAATATTTATTTTAAATATTTAAAATCCATTATTTTAGCCAATTTAAAAATTTTAAATTGGTTCAGATTTTCTGGGTCGTTACAGATCGTGGACTTGATACGAATTGTGTAATTGTTATCAAAAGAAGCAAAACAAAAAATCTCTTAGATAATGGGAAAGGCTCATATATGTTGCTTGCTTGTGAAAGAAGTGGAAGGTACATTGATCATAAGGGTAAGGAGCATGTACCGAAAACCAAAAAGAAAAGGCGTAGATCGGGAAGTAGAAAATGTGGTTGTCCATTTGAATTAAGAGCACATTGTCAAGATGATGGAAAATGGACTTTGAAAGTTATAAACGGATGCCACAATCACGGTCTTCCTGTTGTTTTAACCGGGCATCCGTATGTTGCGCGATTAAAAGAGAATGAAGTAAAGAACGTTGAAACAATGGCAAATAGTGGGGTTAGGCCACGGAATATTCTAACTGCTCTTAAACTTGGCAACCCAGGAAATAAGTCTACAACCAGAAATGTGTACAATGCTAAAGTGAAGCTTAAACTTCATCATACAGAAGGTAGATCGATTATGCAACAGTTTATGAAGTTAGCTTGTAGTCACCACTATTCTGTTCATCGTAGAGTCGACGATAAGACAAATAAAGTTACTGACTTATTCTTCAGTCATCCAAAATGTGTTCTGCTTGTGCAATGTTTTTTATCAAATTTTGTTTTTGTATTGCACTTTCAAGACAAATAATTACAAGTTGCCATGTTTTCATATGGTGTCGCAAACTTCAACGGGTGCATCCTTCACTGTTGCCCTAGCTTTTATTAGTCGGGAGACAACTGAATCATATATTTGGGCCTTGGAGTGTGTTAGAAAATGTTATCGAGAAAAAGAATTTCCAAGTGTTATCATAACGGATGCGGAAATTGCTCTTAGCAATGCAGTGGCCACTTTTTTTCCAGTAGCTCGTCACATTCTTTGTGCGTGGCATATTTCAAAAAACGTTCAAGCAAATTGCAAACAAAATTTCATAAAGAAGAAACGGGTAATGATAGGGGATAGAGAGACCGTAGTAGAAGATGATGAAGGAAAAAGGGAGTACGAGTTATTTTGGGAGGGTTGGAGCAATGTCATTAGTTCGCTGTCCGAAGAAGAGTTCCATCGAAACCTAAATTCTTTTCGTGAAGCATGGCGGGTGAAGCAAAAAAAGTCATTGAACTATGTGTTGAAGAACTGGTTGAACATGTATAAGGAGATGTTTGTGTTAGCTTGGAAAAATGAAGTAAAGCACTTTGATAATGTGTCAACTAGTGTAGTTGAAAGCGCGCACCATCGTCTCAAATTGTATTTTGATTCAGCTGCAGGTAGTTTTGTTCAGTGTTGACTAGCGCTCATCTATGCTGTGAGAATGAATTAGTTGCAATCGAACATGCGTTCGAAATGAGTTCATCAAAGTCACTTCATAGATTTCGATATGAGCCAATGTTTAAAGAGGTGTTGGGATTTGTTTCTCATAAGGCGCTTGATTTATTGCAAACCGAACTATGTAGTATTCCAAAAGGTGGCACGACTATTCAAACTTGCGGTTGTATTTTATGGAAAGTTAATGGTCTACCTTGCGCACATATGCTAGTAGAGTTTAGACATTCAGACGGCTTCATACCCCTCAGTGCTATAGACTGTTATTGGAAACAGTTGTCATGTATTCCGCCTACACCGAATCGGTCCACTTTTGATTTTATGGACTTGCCTGAATTTCATGCATTGAAACGTAGGTATGACGAGGCTACTGATAATGTGAGGATTGATATTCAACAAGGTATGAAATTGTTAGCCTTCCCGCCTACTATGAACATTAAAGAACCTCCCATGGCGACTATAAGAAAAGGAAGACCATCTAAAAAGGAAAAGTCGATTAAACGAGATCCTTCGTACTTTGAGCATGTTGACGCTGCATTGTCTTGCAGCCCAAAACTTACTCCAGTTAGTAGTTGTTTGAAGAAACTTGGAGTAAAACAAAATGCCTCTAAAACCAGTCAAATTGATGAAAATTTCTTATTGCAAATGCCCAAATGTATGCGACCGTATATAACTCGTATAGACGACATGCCTGCTGATGGTAATTGTGGATATTGGGTGGTGGTTAAACAACTAAATCTTCACAATCAAAGACCAGATAATCCTTGTAAGTTCGAACGTGAGTTCATGGTTGATAATTTAATAACTCAAACGGATATGTACAAAAGCATGTGGGATGAAGACGGCTTCGAAGAAATGAAAAGAAGGATACAAGGCGATAACTCAGTGGGGGTAAATGGTTGGATGCAAATGCCGGAATCCGGTTTTATAATTGCAGAAACATTTGGTACCGCTGTTGTCTTGCTTAGTATGCAAATGAGTTACTTGTTTGTTCCGTCAACAATACAATTAACCTTGTTAAACCGGGATAGGATGGTTGTAATGGGATTCATAGACAACTCACATTTTGTTGGTGTTACTTTAAAGTACGAGTCGCCTTTACCAAATACTCCTCCGTTCTCATTCTTTTACCGAATTTACAACATCAATACGCAGGATTGGGTCAACACATATGCAGAGAGAATTTCTCGCTTCGATGATTCAGAAGAAGATGGACATGTTGTTGAAGATAAAAAGGTCGTAGTTCAGTGCTAATGTAACAATATTTTGAAGTATTATTGCATATGCTCGTAGTTCAGTGCTGATGTAACAGTATTTTGAACTATTATTGCATATGTTCGTAGTTCAGTGCTAATGTAACAGTATTTTGAAGTATTAATGCATATGTTCGTAGTTCAATGCTAATGTAACAGTGTTTTGAACTATTATTGCATATGTTCATAGTTCAGTGCTAATGTAACAATATTTTGAAGTATTAATGCATATGTTCGTAGTTCAATGTTAATGTAACAGTGTTTTGAACTATTATTGCATATGTTCGTAGTTCAGTGCTAATGTAACAATATTTTGAAGTAGTACTGCAAATGTTAAATTTTCTGGCACATGTGGGTTACTCTTGTAAGCTATTGTATTTAAAGTTTTGTGGCACTTCTGATAATGTGAATACCGAGATACTGAATTTTGACAATAGCAGAATCAGAGATATTTCGGTCTTAGATCACCGATTTTATATACATAAAACGGTCACCTCCTGCCGTCTGCACATATTCATTTAACAATATCATAAACTAAGATATTTCAGACTGGTACCACCGATTTTCTAACTGAAAACGGTCACTTATTGTCGTCTGTACATATTTAGTTAACAATATCATAACCTGAGATATTTCGGATTGGTACCACCGATTTCCTCACTGTAAAACGGTCACTTATTGTCATCTGCACATATTTAGTTAACATTATCATAACCTGAGATATTCCGGGTTGAACACGCCGATTTTAATCAAATAAAACGGCAAGCACTAACCGTCTGCATATTTCTATTCTAACCTGCAATATTTTGGTTTGGGATGACCGAATTTTTTTAGTAGAACGGGTTTTTGTAACCGTTTAGCTAATTGTAGGCCTTTTAACTGATTGTTCGGTGATCACGTACTGTTTTTGAGTCTAAAAAACGGACAGCCATTCCCATTGTTGAACTATAAGGTTGATTATTTCATACATACAATCCAGTTTTTTGTGCATCGACAAAATGAAACTTGTACATGCATATTTGATCATACAAATACTTGAAACTTTCACATGCATCGTCGATCATACAAAAAAATTGAAACTTGTACATGCATCTTCAAACATAGAAATAAACACAAACATACTCACAAACCATTTCGTACATTAACATGCATCTTAAAAGTACCCTTCATACAGTATTGCCAAAAGCAAGTCACCAACCAAAAGACATAAATAAGTCACAAACATACAGTCACCAACCAAAACACCAAGTCTTATAACAGTTACATATTGTTAACCAAAATAATACGTAATGCTACCAAGTCAAACTATTTTTTCCTTGCTCCACCTTTCTTCTTGGTAGCAGTCTTGTTCCGATTCTTTCGTTTACCTCGACTTGTCGCAGCCTCAACAATCTCGTCACCTTCATCTGCTACCATGTTCTCTCCATACACAACATACGGTTCTGGTTCCTCTATATGCTCTATCATTAGCAAAGCTGTAACGACTGCCTTACCACGTCCACATGAACGGAATGTATCAGCAAGTAGTCCAAGTCAACGTTTCTGAAATTCAAGTCTACTTTAGTACGAAAAACAATCAATATCATTATTTTTAATTAGCAATTACAACAAACTTACAACACGGATGGGTAGCGACTTCTCCTCGGTTGCATTCGAAGGCTCGGTTATTCTTCTTGATGGATTTGCAACAATCGGATGAGAAGCTTGCTGATACCACTGTATAAAGTTGTCCGCACAGTCCCAGGGGTTAACCACTTCTTTTGACGTTATACTTTCATTCAGCATGTGATTTGCCCATTCAGCCCATATAAAATCCCCAACATTAAAGTAAGCGGCTTTGAAATATTTACTCGAGGACTTGTACTTCTTATTGTTAAGCGTGAAGGGATTGGTTGGGATGGGTTGAACAGTTCCAAACTGGCATGGAAATCTTTGGGGTAGGTACAATTCTTCGGTTTCAAAACAAATGACCGGTCCGTTATACAACGAACACTGAAGAAATGGATACACATCACGTTTATGTCTAAAGCAATCCCATATAATTTCAGTGCACTTCAAATCATCAATCCTTTCTCGTAGTGTAACTAAATCGGATGCTAACTGCGAACTCTTGTTCTTTGCAAAGTAAAACGCAGCTCTAATTTCTCCTTCTGGTAAGCCAATAACACGATTATGTCGACGAAGAACTGGGAAATGCTCATATATCCAAACCTGCATTAAGGTACATCATGTACACGCATATAATTAGACTACACTATTCACCTATAGTTACAATATAACGGTATCAAAAAAATTCTTTGAATATACCTGTAGTAACGTCATGCAACCAGTCATTTGATGAACATCAGATCGAGTTGTTACAGCAAGATTACGTAATAACCAACTCAAACACGCAGTAGCCCATGAATATGAACCCACCTCGTTTAAATTTTTCAAACACTGCAGAAAATGAACGGACACTTCATTCCCGGACTTGTCACAACAAACTAAACTGCCAATTGTGTACAAAAGATATGCTATCGCACAATGCATCTTTCGTTCTCCACTATCAGCCTCCTTCGAACCCTCAAACTGACTTCGTAACCATTCAAATTTAATTTTTTTTATCGCCTGCTAACACTTGTGTAGCAGTTGGTCTGTCAACACCAAGGCAGTCTTCAAGTAGTTTGTACACATCTTCAACACCTATACCCCTCGAATCACCAAGAGATCCAGTAACTGCTCTTCCTTCCACCGGAAGGCCAGTTATATGCACTACTTCGTCAAGGGTTATCCCCAACTTACCAAATGGAAGGTGAAAAGTGTTTGTCTCCGGATAAAATCTTTCGACGAATGCATTGATTAGGACTTTGTCTAATGTCTCGTGAGCATGTAGCGCTAGCTTATGGAATCCCGACTGAACTACAACCTCCTTAACAAATGAACATTCTTTTCTATAATCCCACAATCGTTGCGTGCCAACATGAGTATGGACTCTCACCAGTCTGACTTCTCCTCGAGGTTTCTATATGGTATGCACACATATATATATATATATTACAGTCTACTAACAGATAACAACTCACGCGTAGTCATAAGTATAAATAAAATCTTAGAAATAACATATGAAAAACTTACAGTAGATTTCCATATTTCATGAGCAATGTGATGTTTGAATGCAAACCACATTGTCCGTTCATCTTCAGTGGTGGATGATTCTGTTTCTTTCCGCTTTCGCTTGCCTTTAATTGTACGTTTTCTCTTTTCCACATGTTCAACCTCTTCAACCTCTTCCTCTCCTACCCTGCCTTCTTCACTATCATGTTCCTCGCTACCACTTTCACGGCCTCCTACCCTGCCTTCCTCACTATCATGTTCCTCGCTACCACTTTCACGGCCACTATATTCAGACTCAGATTTGTCACCTTCGTTATCTGCTTCCTCCTCAACTCCATCACCTCCTTCATCACGCTCACTATCATCTCCGTCGCTATCTTCTCCAACAACATCTTCTTCATGCTCACTACCTCCTCCGTTGCCCTCTTCTCTGTCGTCGTGTTCTTCACGTTCTGTACCAACTTTGTTGCCCTCTACTGTGTCATCATCTTGTTCCTCATCAGTACCTCTGTCATCCTCTTCTCTGTCATGGCCGCTATGATCACTACTTTTTTCACCTCCATCGGAAGTACTACGGTCGTTGGACTCTTCTTTTTCACTAGAACTTTGCTCGGAGTTATTCGCTTCAGCTTCTACTGCTTTCTTTTTCTTTTCCTCTTCCAATTTGCGTTGCCTTTCTTCAGCATTTTTCTTCCTATTTGAAGCAGTAGGCGGTAGACGAGCGGACGTAGACGAATTCGGTTTCCTGCAATCAATCATATAAACAATTTAGTTATACGCCGTCAACAAAGTACGACAACATATACCCTACTTTATTACTATAAGAAGGAAAAGAGCCACCATGTAAACAACAAGTAAAACCGAATGTGTAATCTAAATTTCAACAACAACTAACCATATGTCGACATCAATCAACCATTTACAATAACTATATTCGGACGACACAAACCGAAACCAAAATACAACACATTATTAGGAAATGAAAATTATATACAGCATACACAGGCTGATTTTGAATTATAAAAACAGTGACAACTTGCCAAATACTAGAAAGGACAAGCTTTCCTATGTATTTTAATACTCACAAACCATAGAACCCTTTTTCAACCATAAGTCGACATCAATCAACCATTTTTAATACCTATATTCGGACAACACAAACCAAAACCAAAGTTGAAAACAAATTGAACAAATGAAACTTATGTATGGAAAACAAACGCCGATTTTGAATTATAAAAACGGTGACAACAAGTCAAATACTAAAAGGGACAAGCTTTCCTACTTCAGAGGGTTTACCCACCCAAAACTGTACCCTCCCAACCGTATTCTCTGCAAATCCAACAAAATTTCCCAATGTTTAGCCCTTCTTCCCCACCAAACCCCTCCACACGCAAACCCATCGCTCACAATTGATAATACCAAGCCCTACCGTACCATACATGTGCTAATACCAACTGAAATTACCATTAATCTAGTACAAACGTACCTCTTTCCCACGGTTTTCTTCTTGGCAACGGATTCCTTCGTCTTCCTCGCAGTATGCTTGAATCGAACCATCTTTAATGGCAAACCCTAGCGTGAGAGCACTACAGAACCCTAATTTTGAGAATGAAACGCGATTTGGAAAGTAAGCGCGGGCTTTGAAATTCGTGAGTGGGGTTGAAGTTTGAAGGACACGAGGTTATTTTGGGGATTGAAAAGTAGACGTGGTGTTGCCCCTTAACACTTTTTAAAACAGTGGTGTGCCCTTAACAAAATGTCACCCCTTAACCGAATCGATGGCGTCATTAACAATCCCCAAATTTTAAGCGGGATACAGAGGCACGGGTACAATATTGGGCTAAAATTAAAGTGTGTTTAGTTTTAATAACATAGTTCAAAATAAAATTAGGTTTATCTATAACTAAGTTAAATAATTAGACCACGAACAAAAATTAAATTATATTATGTCAATTGAAATTTACTTTATTTTCTCATCATTGCTAAATTAATTAAAAATAAAAATAATCTTCAAAATTGAAAATTGATTTTAAAATTGTTATTAGTCGATTAATCAAAAACATTCATATCCAAATTCAAGAAATAAAAATATTATCCAATATTTAAAAAACCAAATACAAATGCGGCTACAATCAAATTTGCATTCGACAATTATCCGTTCGGATACAGTCAAAGTCATAGCTATTTTTTTGTAATTATATAAATAAAATTGTTGCCATTTACCAATTTATATAAGTAAAATATCTTAATATGTATCATTTTATAATTTTTTAATATTAACTTCAACTATTATTATTTAATTATCATTCAATTAATCAACATTTATTAAAAAAAATTGTAATTAAAAACTATTACACTATTCAATAGCGATTTATTTATAAATTATTAATTATTCATTAGATATTTAGTATTAATTTATTTATTGTTGATTATTAATTTATTAACTAATTACTGGTTATTAATTACTCAATATTACTTACTAATAACTGGAAAGTAAAATTAATCTTGTCATAATACTGATTATATATAATAATTTGTAAGTAGGGATTATTTATTAATAATCATCCATTATTATAAGTTATAAATGATTAATATAATATTATTAATGTGATTTCTTATCAAATATTAATAAATAATATAATATTACACTTGTAATAACATTATATTACAACGGGCATGAAATGACACTTGTAATAACATTATATTACAACGGGCAGTCATTACACGTTGTAAAAAGAGCGTTGTAAAGGATATCTATTACAACAGTCCAGGGAAGACCGTTGTAATAGGATTCTATTACAATAGGCGATCTATGACCGTTGTAAAAAGGGTGTTATACAGGAATCTATTACAACGGTAAGGAAATTGACCGTTTTAATAACATTCCATTACAACGGGCAGCCAGCGCCCGTTGTAAAATTAACGTTGTAATAGGATATTTTTGTTGTAGTTATGTGCTTGTGTATTTTCTCTAAGTAAGGACAGTGCGAGTGGACCTAACGGCTTCAATGGTTTTTTTTTTGGAGTGTTTGACCAATTATTCATGCTGACTTTTGTCTTGTTATGCAGTTCCTCTTCCTGGTGGAGATCTCCCTGTGGGTTGGACTTCCAATAATCTAGTTCTTAATCCCAAATGCGAAAATCCTCGTACTTGGCGGATTTTCATCTGATCAGCTTATGCAATTTCTCTAACATGGTCATCTCTAAGGTACTAGCCTCTCGACTAGCACCGTTACTCGAGCGTATTATTTCTTCTTCTCATGCTGGGTTTATAAAAGGACGTTTGATCACAAATAATGCCCTTTTAGCCTAGTAGCTGGTTTCTCAGATCGACATAAAGGTATGAGGTTCTAACGTGGTCGATAAGCTGAATATGGCTAAGGCCTATTGTGACGACTGCCCATAACTCCTACACTAAACAAAAGGAATAATGCGCTGAAAGGTGTGTCAGGCAGCTAGGGACGATTATCAGAGTAGGTAAACAACATCAGAACCTGTCGTAAAACTCACAGTGCAAGGATAAAATATAATAGAACGTATACAACAGGTAATAGCAGTGAAGCATCATATAACAAACTTTTCAAACTTTCACAACTTCCTGAAAGATTATCCCAACATCATAGGAAATATCAAGTAAGTACATAAGGCCTCACTACAACACTCATAAAGCAACTCAAACAGCGGAAACAGAAATACTAGATAGTAATAAAAGTAATATGCCAGCCTCTTGCTCGCCTTCGCACATCATCATCGTCCTCACTAATCACCTGTCACCTTCTCAAGCAACCATTATTCACCAACTCACGACCTTTGAGTTGTCACCTCGTTCGTTGTTCTACACCGATCAACGAACACATTTCAACACTTTGAACCTTCCTCCTTGAACTTCCTTCGAAGTCACACCATCACCGAGCCAATTATATCACTGCGCTGTGGCTAGGGTTTGGGGGGTTTTCCCCGAAAAATATTTTTTTCCGACTCTTTTCTTCAAATCCGGGTCATACCCTGTGACCGACCCTTCTTGCACGACCCCATTGTGTGCTCGACCGACCCTAACTTGCTCAACCCCATTGATGCTCGACCCCGTTGTGAGCGACGGACCCAGTATGTGCTCAACACATGACCGACCCCCTCCACTGCTCGACCAGACCACACCATGCCAGACCGACCCAATCTGTGCTTGACCCAAAGGGTGCTCAACCCAAGCCATGAACACACCAAACTGCTCGGCATGTACCCTGCTCGACCCTCTCCAGACCGACCCGAATATAAATCAATGACCGACCCACCTCCACGGAAGCAGACCGACCCAACTGGAGGCATCAGACCGACCCAACTCCTGGATATGAGGCCGACCCGACCCAACTTAGCACAAAAGCATGAACGACCCGAAGTGGACCGACCGGACCAGATTCCTGACTTGCTTCCCAAGACACGACTTTGGCTCGACCGATCGACCAGGAGTGCGCGACCGACCAGGCTCCAAACGACCCAAAACCTGCCCTCTCCCATTTCCACTCCAATTTCGACCAAAACTTCTCCAATCGACGAAATATACTCGTCCAATCCATTCAACACAATCATAAGCATGTTATGAAGTCACTAAAACATGAATACGACAATTATCACTAAAATTATGCAAATCATCCAAAATCATGATGAATGATCATATGAACAAAATTATAGATCTAACTTGCATGTGCGCATGAAATAGCATAAAAACAACCGGTTTAAACTTACTAAATAGATCATAAGGCGTTTCATATGAAAATGGACTTATAATGGTTTAGATCTAAGGTAAAACACTTAAATATGATGAAAAACATGATCAAACATTCATATACTTCATTGAATCCATGTGAGAGATGCAAATCACTCACCGATTCTCCCAAACAAGAAAAAAAATCAATGCAATAAGATTCCAAACAGAAAGTACTTCGAACCAAACCCCTTGATCCGATGAATTCCCGCTTCAAATGATGTAGATCTAGCCTCCAATGGTGTAGATCTATGATTTCCCTCCTTGGATTTTGAATTTCAATGGTGGAAAGGTGTTAGAGGAAGGAGGAACATAAGTCACCAAATGAGAGAATGGAGAAACTAAACCATTTCCCATATCCCTCACCCCCTATGTATACCCCTCCGTCAGCCCACTAATGGGCCTCTCCCACATCAGCCCATTAGGCTCCCAAAACCTGAACAACCAACTAAAAAACCTTAAAACAGCGATTTCTTCCAAACCACTGAGCCAAATCTTTAATGTAACCACTCTACGGAAAGACAACCATCAATTCCTTTCCAATGGCACAGGTCTCACCCTTTGATTTGACCTGAGTCAAAAGTTATGCCCTATACAAGGCTGACAGGGGCAAAATAGTCACAAATAAAGTCGGTAAAATTTATGGACATGTCTCACATCCCCATAAGCAACATATTAAAAGATGAGAATGATCCAACCCTTAGGGAATGAAATAAAAATATTTTACGATCCTCCGATACGTAAAATACAGGCTGTTACATCTATGATCGCATGGTTTTTCGTCATCAAGGTCCTGAGGGCTTTCGGATTTCCGAAACCCCTTACTGAACTTATTTGGATGCTGATCTCCAACTAATGGTTTTCCGTTCTCATCAATGGATCGACCAACGATTTTTTCAAGATGGGTAGGGGTCTTCGTCAGGGAGACCCCTATCTCCTTCGATGTTCATCATCAATGCTGAGGCCTTCGTTTTAGGCTTAATTAACTGATGATAGCTAGGAAGATTCATAGGCTTGGCATTCCTCGGGGTTGCCCTCTGATTTCTTCCTTATCGTTCGCTGGTGACAACATCATCTTCACAAATGGATGTCATCGCTCTTTCCGTCGCCTTATTAGCCTTATTCAGTTGTACGAGAGATGTTTGAGGGAAACTCATTAACTCTTCTGAAAGCTGCTTCATCCCAGCGAAAGACCTGTCTTCGAGTAAATCTTCGTGGATCGAGACATTCACTGGCTTCAAGGCTGCATCCCTTCTATTACCATATCTCGGTATTGTACTATATAGAGGTAGGAAACTTAATGCTATCGTCGATCCCCTGACTGACAAAGCTAGGGGAAAGACCATTTGTTGGAATGTGACTCTTATTTCTCAGGAAAGTAGACTTGTTCTCATAAGGTCTATTCTTGACTCTGTAGGATCACATGTCTTAGCTGCTATGATTCACACCTCCTCCTTCTTCCATTACTATCAATCTTTGGCATCGTCTTTTTTCTAGGAGAACAAGGACAACGCTAATTGTCGCCATTGGATTTCATGGAACACCATCTATCGTCCCAAAAGTGAGGGAGGTCTAGGTCTTCGTTACCCAAAGGACATTTGTACTATTTTGGTTGCAAGCTGTTGGTGAGGTTTGGAGCGAATGACTCCCGTTGGGCGACGTTCCTCCACGCTAAGTACCACAGACTCTCAAGCGTGAATTACACTGGTGCCCTGTCCTACGCTAGTGAAACGTGAAAACAGATGCAATCTGTGAAGGCCTTATCGGATTCACATGGTGGTGGAACCAATTGGGACGGAAGCCCCTTTTCTATTAGGGCGGCATGGAACTCGTCAGGGACTCTAGCTCCACGGCTCTTCCCTTTCTATTTCATTTAGGATGTCCGTCTTCCCCTAAAGGTTTCTCTCTTTATGTGGAAAAGCCTACATTAAGGGTTACCAATAGACGAGAATCTCCAGAAGGTTTGCATCCCAATCGTTTCCCACTTTAGATGCTTCTGTTCAGGTTTGTTACAATTCGTTCTTCATTTGTTTTTCCTTGGCTCCTGTGCCAAATCTGTCTAGAATTACTTCAGGAATTTGGTTGGTTGTCGTGGTAATGCCACTTCGCTTGTAAATTTACTGAGAATCTGGTGGACCAGCATCTCAGCTAAATCTATTCGTTCGATCCTTTTTTGTCGAATCCCTTGTCTTATCTGTTGGCATATCTAGTGCTCGCGGAATAAGGCTATTTTTGACGAAGTGCCTATGGATTCTCCTACCATCATTAGGAGGGTAAGGAATGATGTTTTCCTTGCATATCGGGGTAGACCTTTCAAGGGTGCTATTGGCTCCCGCTCTAAGAGACTAACTGGTACCTTCAGTGTTACCATAGTACCAACCCCGCCTTGGGAGGGAATTGGTTGATACCTTAGTTCGTGGGCCCTTCCTTGTTGCCTTCTCATTACCCTTGTCCCCTCCCCCTTTGAGATCTTATGTTGTTTGCTAGTAATGCAGGGTCTGTATTTAGAGGTTTTAGGAATTCGACTTTCTTGGGGCTTCCTTGTTGATGGTGGATCTGATGTATAGCTAGTCATTTGGACTTCGAGGAGATGGTGATTTTAGAGCATTAGGATTTTCAATATTGGATTCCTGCCTGTTCCTAGGATCTGGGATGGCCTTACTTCCCTTGTGCTAGCTCTTTGCTCGTCTTTTGAGCAGCTGTAGTGTCTTCAGCGCTGCCGCTGACTTTGGTGTCTCCATTGAGAGACCTCGTCTTCTTTCCTTGTGTTCCTTCTTTTTTACTTGTCTGACTCTTGTATTTGAGTTGTATTCTGCTTTGTATGTTGAGTTTTTTTATCAGTTTGTGTATGTTCACGGTTACTATAGCCACTTATACAGAAACTGTTTTTGTGAGCCGTTGGAGAAAGGCTAGTTTCTCCCCTTTTGGTTATATTATATTATATTATTAAAAAAATATTGTTGAATAACTTATAATGCTTGTCTTTTATATAAGCCAATTTGCTAATTCTATCCTATATTTGTAGTGTACTCATTATTGCAATGTGTTGAAAGTGCTATTTTCTTCTTATATGATTCTCCTACATTAAAACATATACCTAATAAGGCAGTCCTAATTTGATATCTGGCATGGATTACCTAATTTGTAAATAAATATACAAACAACAATAATTTTGCTTTATTTACTTTTTCCTAATTATTCTGCCTTGCTTTCTTAACACTATATGCAGACAAGTCCAAGATCCAAAGAGCAAGGAGAAAACGCTGCGTGCTCAGGCCATTTTACGTTGGACATAGAGAAAAAATATTCACCCATGCATCTTCTATTTTGATGTTTTTTCCTACATGAAAACTCGATCAGGATTCCAAGCTATAAAACAAAGTATTCTCTTTTTCAAATAAATGTTGGATGCGTCATTATAATCTTTTAAAAATGTTCTAAACTTAGGAAAAAAACCTATACAGTTTGAAAATTAAAATGATCCTCCACCAGGTCGTATAAATTATTTTAACTATATTCATATTATTTTTAGCTGTATTACGGGCATTCTAATATGTGTTACTTTTTCTCGCCAATCGTATTCTACTCATGGAACTCATCATCTTTGCCGACATAGCAACAATTTTGTACATATTCCTTATGTTTTATTCTAAAATTGTTTAACAGTGTGTTTTAATTTCTTTACGTTGCTTAATTGCTACCATATCTCCTACTTATCAAAATTTAGGTACCTCAAAACCACATCCATTTTGAGTGCTAGATGTTGCAGTGATTGTGACATTGTGATGTTCTAAGTTACTTTGTTGCTGCTTAAAATATACACTGGACACGTATAAATCAGTTAATTGATCAGTAATGGAGAACATGTCCAATATATTATCTTCGATAGAATACCAAAGGATTCATTGTGTATATCAAATTATAGTTTGACAGTGAAACTAGAGTGCATGTGTGAGTCCTTGATACAATGATTACAATAATTTGTAAATACCATCATGCTAGTATATTAATTATTATATAAATTATTGCATGTTAGCATATTAATTATTTTAAGTAAAACAATAATATTATGTTTTTTTTCGTTATTTCATATATTCCAGTAACTTAGAAACCTTTGAAACTAAAGTAATATATGTTCTCGTGTTTTCTATTTTCCTATTATGACGTGTTCAATTCTTTTTTTGGATTGAGAAGATTTCTTGTGGAAGCCAAATTCCGAGATGAGCACCGTTGGAGAAGCTGTTGGATCAACCGTGGTTTGACTGAAAGATTTTGTTGTCTTCGACTAGTGTATTCTTGTAGGGTATTGAATCTTTTGTGGATAAAACTTTTATCTTCCTTATGTACCTTTTGTATTGTATCGATGAACATATTTTGGAATGACTATTTTTTGTAACGGTGTAGTTGGTGATGTAAATGACTAGTTTAGATTGTTTTCTTGGGTATGTATTATATTTAATCGAATACTATGATTATTATTATATATAAATGAATTTGATTTAGTTATATTTGTTACATTGATATATGAACTATATTATTGTTAATATATGAACGAATTATATTATTATTAATATATGAATAATCGGTGCATATATTACTTTTCGGGATTTAAAACACAACTGTTAATTATAGTTGTAATAAAGTGTATTACTACTGTCAGAAATAGTTGTAGAAACTACGAAGACACAATGGTGCATAACAGTTGTAGTATATATTACTACAATGATGCATAACAGTTGTAGTAGGTTATATGACAACGGTTATCTGCAACATTAATACACAGTTGTAAAAGATTTTATTCTATTACAACTTCTTAATATGCGACAGTGTAATCACCATTGCAAAAAGTCTTCTACAACTGTTTTACACTGTTGTAATACGGTAATTATGTTGTAGTGACCACAAAATAACATGTATACTACAAATACCAATACACCACATTAACGTACCAAACCACATAATAATTCATACGTACCAAAAAACATCCATATATCATCAATATTCCAACAACATATTTTCATATTTTCAAAAAAGAAGATAAGTATCTATTCGTCTACATCATAATTCTCATCCCCCGACTCATCTTGATCTCCGGGCATACTTCATGCGTGAAAAGATATGTTGCGATCCGCATATTAAGCATGGTCGTCTGTCCACTCTTCTAACGGCCTTGAAGCTCAAACACCTACTAATAGAGCATGGCGATCTCCTACTCCTATTGGGATCTCTAGTAAGATGCCTAAGTCGTCACTAATTGTAATTTACTTTATTAGGAGTTTTAATTTAGAATTCAATATTAAATATAATTTAGTTAAAAACACTTTACCTTTATATTGTCGAAGCCATACAGTCTATTCCAAGTATGCGGGTCAATGATGGCATCTGAGATGCGGTTCTTCTCCTCTAGGGTCGGAACACTACTAGAGGGCTGGGCCACTCGGGCGATCTCAACCTTATATTTTATCTGTGATAACGTACGATAAATTTACACATTAAAAATTCAAATTATCAAATGTGAAATAGAAAATGTAACACCCCCCTTTTTAAGCCCAAATTTTGACATAATCGAAATCCAAACTCATCCAAGCTCGAAGAGTATTAATTTGGTACCTACAAATAATGAGCATGAGCATAATCAAAGTACAATAAAACTAACAATGGTGGAAACAAGATTAGATAACAAGTATCGACAACTACCTTAAAAGCGAATCGCCACATCAATACGAAACATAAGAGAGCAAAAAACCGAATACCAAACTTAAACACTTGCAAAAACATGTCTTCACCGAGATGAACTTATGGGTTGTTATGAGGAGGTAGTTAGAACAATAAGTTCCGATTAGTAGAAAATGTATAACAATGTTCATAATACATAAATATATCACATATGGGTTCATCCAAAATAATATGTCTAACAAGGCTAGTAATTCTAACCTAACCTTGTAAGAATTCACACACGACGATCAACTACCATCCCCAGGGTAGCACTTCCATCACAATACCGAGATAGAACTTTTACGCATAAATTTGAAACCTTTAGACTACCAATCAGACAAATACCAAAACTAAGAGGTGAACTCTCCAACTACTCAATACCTTATAAAGGAGGTGGGTTATTCTGTATAACCACTTATGGCCTCACTCACAATATACTATAAGAGCATATCCCTATGATCACTTAAGGCCCATAGCGGATCCATCGATCAGTTAATACCTTACTACGTGGTTTACAAAATCCTAATATAAATTAGAGGACACTATGTACTAAGTTCTACTAATTTAAGGCTTCCTTCATTCACGTATATTCCCAAACCCCGCATAAGGTAAGCGATAGTAAGCAGTCACTTATGACTATAGGACAGGTAAACGACTACGCCATTTAAGACCATCCTCTGGCAGATCCCTATGTTACTATCTAGCTGACCATATTAGATAATCCTCTAGTCACTTACTACTACCCGTAAATAGGCAGACATATGGTACCTCCGTAGCGGTCATTAAATACTTTATCCTAAGGCGGACTCCACCCGTAGTCACTTAATGTGTCGGGGAAGCGAACCATCATGGAGATTACCAATCTCGCACTCAATTAGCCTTTTAAAAAAATCTCTAGTAAGGCTACGCTATGAATTATTTCTTTTCGGTTTCTTCTTTCGGAAGGGAAGCTGACCCTACAGTCACTTAATACCTCACGCTTGAAGTAAAACCTTTTTAGGAATAGTTCTCGTTATGCAATTAACTATCATCATGGATTCCTATAGTTAATAATATCCCACATCTTGTGTACATATATTCAACTGCTAGAAATTCAGACTTATGTCGAATAATGCAACTGAACTCGCATCATTACCCTACTAAGTCCAATCCTAAATTCTAATTAAAGATATTGATTCCAGATTTAAAATAGAATAAGCTGAGGATAATTCTCTATAACATCCTGTCCTAGGATATCTTATTATTTATTTTCCTCATTGGGCTTAGTATTTATTAGGACAATTAGTTCACATTAAATCCCCTTCAATTCCATTTATTATTTTAACGATCACATGCCATTAATGGCCCTAACGGTCATATTTCCGGAGGCAATGGACACTCAATCAATTTAATCCCCTAATTGTCTTGTGACATTAATAACCCTAATGGTTATGAAGGCAACAGACAAACTCTTAAATGCTATTTATATCAGTCCAATTAAAATTTTAATCTAATTGTTGTAACCTCCAGACATTACTATATTAATTTAATTCCACTTAATTCTTATTTGAATATATATATGTATATGTATACGTATATATATATATGTATATGTATGTATATAAGTTTATTATCTATTTATTTCCTTAGTTGGAGTTACAATCCCTGTTCCTAATCATAATTTAAGTTATAACCATTGGCTTTAATTCGTATTCAATTCTTTCCCCCAATAACGTATATGGTTACAATAATTATTACCTTATTCACAACCTTTTAATTAAAGCAATCAATTCCATGTTTATTGCTACAATGGGCACAAATTTATTTCCATTTATTACTGGAAGCATTACCTAATATGTATTTCCATAAATGGAAACCTCTCAAATTCAAACAAACAATCATACATTCAATTTAGTAATAATATATTAGCGTTATTTACGTACGCTAGGACGAATAAGATTATAATAATTGTGTACTAATATTTTAAGTGTGATGTTAATGTAATTACTAATTATGTTTTATTATCATTATTATTCTTTTGTATTCCGGTCTAAATTAACGGCTTGAATAATCCTTTCTGTGTTTAATCTTGTCTTAGATTCAAAGTCTCATAGAAAGGTTGTTTACTGTAATTATTTCTATATTTTGCCCAAACTATTTAAAAGAGGAAAATTGGTATATTTTTGGCAAAGCAGACCAATTTTTAAAGTGACGGCAAACACTTATTATTATAACGAATAATAACAACGAATATTACAAAAGGAAATTTAAACAAAAAGAATTACCTATTCAAAGAACCAACCCTTTTTCATAATTTAAATCAAGTTTCTCCAATTCTTGTTAATTAGATTTGTATAGGTTTACATGTTGAATTTTAGAAGAGGTTGGAAGATTGGAAATAACTGAGCTTTGATGCTACCTCTAGAAAATATGAGAAAAGAGGCGGAGTCTAGCCCTTTATTTATAGACGTAGAAATAACCCTGAACCTTTAGATTTAATTTCAGAAAAATCTGTCAATCGAAATAAAGTTTATATAATATAAAACCTTAGCTGCCACTACCTAAATCGACCAGTGGTCGACTACCTTGGTTCAACCTGGAAGTAGGGGGACAAGGTTATTTATTTCTATATACTTAATATTCTTTTTTATTTATTTTCCGCCCGTTTTCATATTTCTTCCATAAGTGTAACACCCCACCTCCGCTAGGGTCACTCTCAAAGGGAATGCACTAGTTTTGGAGGGGTATTGTCTAGTAAACAGGCACAGAGATAACACAAGACAGAACATAAATTAAACAGAGTATATAAAGCAGCGGATAAAAATTAAAAACCAAATCTCATTACGTGGAAAATAGAGTCAAAACCTCTTACATCAAAATACCAAGTCATTATTTCATTACATCAAGTTCTAAAGAAGCAAAGTACTTAAAATAACATAAGTAAAATATTATTCCCCAAAAGAGCATGAGTGCAGCCATAGCATAGCTCAAGACCAAACCGTACATGAGCCGTCAGAAAAGCAAGCTAAGTCCAAGATAAGAGCTCGAGTTTCCTCCCTGAGAACCTGGGGGGGGGGGAACGAAAGAAAAAGAGGTGGAAGAAAACGGGTCAGTCAAAAAGACTGGTAAGCCCTAGTGACTATCAGCATAAAAACTAATAAAGTTAACTGGACATGAGAAACTGAGATTAAACATAAAGATAATAACTGGAATGGCATTATAACAAAAGATAACAAGATAAGAGTGGCATCGCATATACAAGGTTTACTGCACTAACTGTACTAGTGTTCAAATCCATGTCAAGTATAAATCCAGAAATGATCCCTAGGCCCAATAACATGAAATGACCCAATACGGGGTCCAACAGTCCAACCTAATCGATCGGCTCTACTCGTCGTGTGTCGGTGTCATACGGCCCAATCGCGGAATGTAGTCACATGTGCTAGGTCCACCCTAGGGTGTATCAGGCCCTAGGGCGTCAACCACTGACACAATTCAAGCACGCACAATGTAGACATACGGGTGCCTATGCCTACTTTTTCAAATCCGGACTAAGTGCACGACCCTAGTCCGCCTGAACCTACAATGGCGCACCTTACTCAGCCGTTATTCTTGGTCGCTTACAATCAGCCCAGTAATCGTGCCCCACCCTGCCTAGTCCCCAGGGTATTGTGATACTTCTAAGTGGGTTACTGCTTAAAGGGACCACGTAGCTAGGGTTTCTAATGGGTTAAGTGTTGTCATTAAAAAGGTCATGACTTAACCCTATCCAAACATGTATCTAGTTGGCTAAGTGCATACAAGTAGTTCAAGACTTAACCCTATCCAATCAACGTGTCAAATTGGTTAAGTATATTTAAGTGGTCCATGACTTAACCTTACCATGTGGCATTAATTTACTTAATGCACCCCAACCTCTCACATTAGACTTGGTTATGGTTACTGGATGTGCCGGGCGGGTCCGGGCAGCTTTACACCATAACCTAGTCTAACATCGGGTTTTCAAGTGCTATATGACCAACTACTCACATTGGGTCCTATTATTTGCAACTACTGGATTTGTCGGGCGGTTCCGGGCAGATTTACGTTGCAAACTCAACCCAACCTCGAGTTGGCCACGTTCATGTTTTCTAATTGTCATGTCCCGATTCATGTTTTCAAGCCTAATCTCATGTCAAGTTTTCATGTCATATTTTCATGTCAATTTCATAGCCAATTTCAAGTTTCCTAATCTACCAAAAACGTATCCCCAACGTACGTGAGTTCGCATCAATACAACATGTCAAAATAGGGAATAACACAAAAAGGATAGTCATAGGATGGTAAAGGTGTTCATAAGTTAAGCATGATGATTATAACATTTCAGGCATACAAAATAGGGTCTCACATAACAAACTTGGCAAAATAAGGTGATAGACATGGCAATGGGTGACATAAGACAATAACCCCAATATGTGAATAGTAATGGTTTCAACATCACAGGCATGTCAAGATAAAGGTCATGAGGGGTTTTTAGGTTTAAACATGAATATGCCCCAAATCAAGTTTATACAATATTCCCACAAGTCAAAGTTTAAGATGAATAGATCTAGGGTGTACAAAACTAGATCCAAAATAACAGATCTAAAAGGGATAGTCATAGATCAAAGATATACAATGGTAGATCCAACCTATTTATCATGTTTAGGCATAATTTCAGTTTACATCGTGTTCAGGTTAAATTTGCAGTTTAGATCTAATAGTGACGGGGGCTTACAGATCGTGGTCTAGAGAATAAGAAAGCAGAAGAGTAGAAGAAGAATCTCTAGCAAATCCCCAAATCAATGTAGCTCTAACGAAGTCTTGAATAGCCTCCTTTTTCTCTATCCTTCCCGTCAGAATTCCAGCAGCATAAGGCCAGGGAGAAATGTGATAGAGAGTCTAGGGTTAGGGGCTGTTTAAATAGGGTTTAGGGAGTGAACTTGGACAAGCAACGAGACCAGAAACGTCTGGCCCAAAAACAGATTTGGGGACCAGGTCGACACCCAAGTCGACTGCCCAGTCGACCTGGTCAGGGGAGGTCGACTGCCCAGTCGACTCCCAGTCGACTTGGGTGCTGGCGGGAAATTTCCCGCCCAGCCTGTTCTGGGTTTTGAATTTCGAATTTGAACTTGAATTTGAACTGTTTTGAATTCTGAAATTTTCTGAAACTTTGGAGAGCCATAACTTGGTCATACGGACTCCGATTTTCGTAAACTCGGACTCGTTTTCAAGCAGAATTTCGAGACGAACGTAATGGCATAACCCGTTTCCCATGATTCTTATTTTAAAATTTAATTCTGCCTTGATTTAAAGTTATAACATGCTATCAAAATACGGGTTGTTACATTCTCCCCTCCTTAAAGGATTTCGTCCCCGAAATCTCTAAGTTAGGAAGAACGCATCCTACCATCCAACATCCATCTACTCAAAACATCATCCACGAGAAACTATTGTCCTTAAAAGGTTTCTATTGCTGTATGTATGCAGAAAGTGTGTGTATATGTACTTATCTAATGCAAAAGATCAGGTGGTTACTGATTCAGTAAACCTCCTTAATGCGAGATATGTTAGTGTAATGAGTCCACATGTATGCAAATTCCTAACATAATTTAAAATCTCTACATGAGTGCACATAACATCATCCATATGCAACATCCAAATGATAGCATAACTAGTTTCATCCACGTATAGGTATAAGCAACCATGCATATGCAACATGAAAATGTGTCTGAGCCGATCTAGTGCCTAATGTGTGTCATGCAATCACTAGAAATCACTTGCAACCATTTGCAGACATCAACCATAACATGTTTCAAATACATGCTTACATCCAAAAAGGGTTCTACCTAAGGTTCTCAAGACAAGATTAACAAAACAAACATAGGTAGCAAAAGCATGATACGAAAGGTTTTTCAAGCTCAAAGGAAAAAGAGATCGAGAAAGTACCCTAAAAAAGAAATGGGTAAAGCGCGTGTATCTTCTCCTCGGTTTCCCAAGTTGCGTCTTCTTGGGCTTCACTCCATTGTACTTTGACTAGCTTGACTTCTCGATTCCTTAGCTTCTTGATCTCCGTTCCTAAGATACGAAACGGAACTCGCCTCAAAGTTGCTTCTTTCTCCACTTCTACACCTTCAAGGATGCTTGGCTCAACCACCTCGGCTAATTCATGTAGGCACTTTCGGAGATGCGAGAGGTGAAAGACATTGTGTACTCCGGCCAGCCTCTCGGGTAATTCTACCTTATAGGCCATCTGCCCAATCCTCTCAGTGATATGGAACGGTCCTACGAATCTCGGTGCTAGCTTTCCAACTGCTCCAAAACGAACCACATTGCGCAAAGGAGAGACTTTTATAAAAATCATATCTCCGACTTCGAACTCTAGGTCTGTCCTTCTCTTGTCCGCATACGATTTCTGTCTATCTTGGGCCGTTTTCATTTGTCTTCGAATCAACTCAACCTTCTCAGAAGTGTCCCTTATCATGTTAGGCCCAAGTATAAGCTTGTCGGTCGTCTCCCACCAACAAGTCGGTGACCTGCACGGTCTCCCATACAAGGCCTCGAACAGTGCCATCCCTATACTAGCTTGGTAGCTATTATTATAAGCAAACTCCACGAGAGGGAGATGGTCTTCCCAAGTACCACCAAAATCAAGAATGCATAGCCTCAAAAGATCCTCTAGTACCCTATTTACCCTTTCGGTCTGTCCATCCGTCTGAGGGTGATAGGCTGTACTTAAATTAAGTCGCGTACCCATTGCTTCTTGCAGACTATTCCAAAACTGGCTAGTGAAAATTGGGTCACGGTCACTGACTATGCTAGAAGGAACCCCGTGCCACCGTACTATCTCTCGAAGGTAAATAGATGCTAGCCATGATGCAGTCCTTTTGCTTTTCACCGGAATGAAGTGAGCACTTTTCGTGAGTCTATCAACAATGACCCATATGCTAGTATTCCCCTTCCTCGACCTAGGCAATCCATCCACAAAATCCATCGAGATACTTTCCCACTTCCATTGCGGGACCTCCAAAGGATGTAATATCCCACCGGGCTTCTTAGATTCGGCCTTTACTTGTTGGCACACCATGCACATTGAAATGAACTCTGCCACGTCCTTTTTCATTCCAGCCCAAAAGAAAATGAGTTTCATATCTCTGTACATCTTATCCCCTCCGGGATGTATAGTCATCTTCGAGTGATGCGCCTCTTCGAGAACTTTATTTACTAAGTCTCCCACTAGTGGAACATATAGCCTTCCATCGCGCCTTAGCCATCCCTTGTCATCAATGGCATACCTACCAAGGTGACTTGACGTCTCACCACTGATTAACTTATCCATGATTTCGACTATCTGTGGGTCCTCTTTCTGCGAAGTCCCTACTTGATCTAGAAGTGTAGGTCTTAGCGCAAGAGATGCTAATGTACCAGTCAATGACTCAACAGCATGTGTAAAATCAAAGGTCGCTATAAACTCTAGACTTTTTCTTTCAACAAATAAGGGGCTCAAAGTCAACCTTTTTCTACTAAGCGCATCTGCCACCACGTTCCCTTTGCCAGAGGTATAAGCTATATCGAAGTCATATGATGCCAAGAATTCCATCCACCGCTGTTGTCTCAGATTCAAATCTTTTTGCGAAAAGAGATACTTAAGCGATTTGTGGTCGGTATACAGCTTGAATCTCTCCCCTAGGAGATAATGGTGCCAAGCTTTAAGTGCAAAAACAATCGCGGCCAACTCCAAGTCATGTGTGGGATAGTTCTTCTCATGAACTTTAAGTTGTCTACCCCCATGGCATATCACTCTTCCTTCTTGCATTAGGACAGCGCCTAATCCCGTGCCGCACGCATCTGTGTACACCGTAAACATCTTTCCTCCGTCGGGTAATGCTAAAAATGGAGCTGTGGTGAGGGCTCTCTTGAGTCTCTGAAAAGCAATCTCACATTCTATGTCCCATGCAAACGCTAGGTTTTTCTTTTTTAACTTAGTAAGAGGGGCTGAAATCTTAGCGAAGTCCTTAATGAACTTCCTATAAAAGCCCGCCAAACCGATAAAGCATCTCACCTCTATTGCATTCTTAAGAATTTTCCAGTCTTGCACCGCAACTGCCTTTGCGGGGTCCACGGCTAAACCTTGCTTAGAAACTACGTGCCCAAGAAACCGAACTTCCTCCCTCCAAAAATGGCATTTGGAGAACTTAGCCTTTAACTGGGGTGCTCTAAGCGTATCCATGACTTCCTTGAGGTGTTTAGCATGCTCTTCTTCATCCTTTGAGAAGATTAAAATATCGTCCAAAAAAACCACCACGAACTTGTTAAGGAACTCCCGAAACACCCTACTCATCAGATCTACAAAGTACGCGGGTGCATTCGTTAACCCAAACGGCATGACGAGCCATTCGAAGAACCCATCTGGAGTCCTAAACGCAGTTTTGTCAATGCTATCCTCAGCCACTCTAAGCTGATGGAATCCTGTGGCTAGATCGAGTTGAGAGAAAACAGATGCTCCTACAAGCTGGTCAAAAAGATGATCGATTCTTGGTAGTGGGTGCCTATTCTTCTTCGTCAGCTTGTTTAACTCACGATAATCTACGCACAGACGAAGCGAACCATCTGCCTTGGTAGCGAATACCACCGGAGCACCCCATTCAGAAATGCTTCGTCTTATGAAATTTTTCTCAAGCAACTCCTTGACTTGTTTACTGAGCTCTCTTCTTTCCCGCGGGGCCATATGCCTAACGGGCAATGAAACAGGCTTGGCATTATCAACAAGATAAATTCGGAAGTCTATCTCGCGTTTAGTGGGTAACCCCTTCACCTCATCAAAGATATCTGGATAGTCTCGGACCACTCTCACGGAGTGCAGATTGTCGACGGACGAGTCAAGAGATTCAAGATAACATGAGTCAAGAGATTCAAGATAACATAACATGACCGGACCCTTCGGGTTACAAGAAAGTTCAAGGGTATTACCAAGGCGTGTCATGAGCCCCACTACCCTTCGTTCAAAATCAAGGATAACTCCATAATTGGACAACCAATCCATGTCCAGAATTAAACCATATCCCATGAATCCGAGAACATAAGCATTACACGTGAATTCTACGCTTAAGATAGAAATCCTCAAATCAACACAAATCATAGATAAATGGGCGGAGCCCCCAATCGGATTTGAAACACTAACGGGATCATCAACTAGACTAGTACTTAGGTGCAGATTTTCAACAATATCAGAAGAGATAAAAGTATGCGATGCGCCAGAGTCAAATAAGGTTCGAACAGGAAATTCAGAAATGTAAACAAGGCTTTCTACAGAAATATTACTATCTCGGTCAAGAGCTGGAGTGGTGTTGAGAGCCTGCAACTGCCCTCCAGAAGGTCCTGCTCGCTGGGACTGCCCTTGTCCCTGTCCTTGCTTCTTAGGGCAATCCCTACTGATGTGTCTAGTATCCCCACAATGAAAGCATTCACCCAACTTTCTTTTCTTCCTTCTACAGTCTTTAGCTAGATGACCCGTGATACCACAAAAGTTGCACTTCCTCGTCACACGTGGCTTGTTAGCATTGTTGTTGTTGCCCTTGTTATTCTTGTTATTCTTGTTGCCTCCCTTCTTGAAGTCAATCTTCTTGTTCTGAGTCTCATTAGGCTTAACCTCCTTTTTGTCACCCTTGTCTTCCTCATGAAGTAGGGCCATATTCACCAAGCTTTCAAAGGTCGCCCTCATGGGTACATGAGTCATGGCCATACCGTAGAGTGGCTCGCTCAAACCCCGAGCAAAGCGTAGAGCCTTCTTCTCAGCCGTGTTGACTAAGTCCAAACCAAACCGAGCAAGCTGATTAAACTTATTCACGTACTCCCTAACAGACATGTCCCCTTGCTTGAGTGCTAGGAACCTCTCCATCTGAAGGTTCGCTTCTGCTGACGATAAGAATTTAAGCCCAAACCTCTCTCTAAAGTCTGCCCAAGTCTCAACTGGCCTGATAGCGTTGGTGACTTCCCACCAAAATGCAGCTTCCTCTTTCAACAACCATACTGCCAACTGAACTTTCCTATGGTCCTCCATATCGAAGATAACGAACAGGCCTTCAGTCTCCTTTAGCCAGTTTCGTGCCTAAGCGAAGGTCTTAGTTCCAACGAAGTTCTTGCCGCCCATTCCTATAAAGTCTTCGCATATTTTGGCAAAGTTGGTACCGGGAGGAGGAGGAACCGCGACCACTGGAGGAGGAGGAGGAGGAGGAGGGATGTCTGCCGGGCCCGCGCCGTTGGCCCTAGCTTCCAAGTACCTTCGGAACCATCCGGGTATGGGTACTCCCTCAGGAAGGTTAAGATCGGCCATGCTGAAAAGCGAAAAGAAAAAAGATTCAAACGAGGAAACAAAGGAAAGTGCTAATGGCTTTTGGGTTATAGCCTTTTCTTAAAAATAAAACTTTTCTTGAAAAAATTCTTCTTTATAAATGGTTTTGAAAACAATTTCAGAAGGTTTTTAAAACTCTTTGCCCAGTTTGGTAACCTTCTACTCTGATACCAAATGTAACACCCCACCTCCGCTAGGGTCACTCTCAAAGGGAATGCACTAGTTTTGGAGGGGTATTATCTAGTAAACATGCATAGAGATAACACAAGACAGAACATAAATTAAACAGAGTATATAAAGCAACGGATAAAAATTAAAAACCAAATCTCATTACGTGGAAAATAGAGTCAAAACCTCTTACATCAAAATACCAAGTCATTATTTCATTACATCAAGTTCTAAAGAAGCAAAGTACTTAAAATAACATAAGTAAAATATTATTCCCCAAAAAGAGTATAAGTGCAGCCATAGCATAGCTCAAGACCAAACCGTACATGAGCCGTCAGAAAAGCAAGCTAAGTCCAAGCTAAGAGCTAGAGTTTCCTCCCTGAGAACCTGGGGGGGCTGGGGGGGGGGGGAAACGAAAGAAAAGGAGGTGGAAGAAAACGGGTCAGTCAAAAAGACTGGTAAGCCCTAGTGACTATCAGCATAAAAACTAATAAAGTTAACTGGACATGAGAAACTGAGATTAAACATAAAGATAATAACTGGACTGGCATGATAACAAAAGATAACAAGATAAGAGTAGCATCGCATATACAAGGTTTACTACACTAATTGTACTAGTGTTCAAATCCATGTCAAGTATAAATCCAGAAATGATCCCTAAGCCCAATAACATGAAATGACCCAATACAGGGTCCAATAGTCCAACCTAATCGATCGGCTCTACTCGTCGTGTGTCGGTGTCATACGGCCCAATCGCGGAATGTAGTCACATGTGCTAGGTCCACCCTAGGGTGTATCAGGCCCTAGGGCGTCAACCACTGACACAATTCAAGCACGCACAATGTAGACATACGGGTGCCTATGCCTACTTTTTCAAATCCGGACTAAGTGCACGACCCTAGTCCGCCTGAACCTACAATGGCGCACCTTACTCAGCCGTTATTCTTGGTCGCTTACAATCAGCCCAGTAATCGTGCCCCACCCTACCTAGTCCCTAGGGTATCGTGATACTTCTAAGTGGGTTACTGCTGAAAGGGACCACGTAGCTAGGGTTTCTAATGGGTTAAGTGTTCTCATTAAAAAGGTCATGAATTAACCCTATCCAAACATGTATCTAGTTGGTTAAGTGTATACAAGCAGTTCAAGACTTAACTCTATCCAATCAACGTGTCAAATTGGTTAAGTATATTTAAGTGGTCCATGACTTAACCTTACCATGTGGCATTAATTTACTTAATGCACCCCAACCTCTCACATTAGACTTGGTTATGGTTACTGGATGTGCCGGGCGGGTCCGGGCAGATTTACACCATAACCTTGTCTAACCTCGGGTTTTCAAGTGCTATATGACCAACTACTCACATTGGGTCCTATTATTTGCAACTACTGGATTTGCCGGGCGGTTCCGGGCAGATTTACATTGCACACTCAACCCAACCTCGAGTTGGCCACATTCATGTTTTCTAATTGTCATGTCCCGATTCATGTTTTCAAGCCTAATCTCATGTCAAGTTTTCATGTCATATTTTCATGTCAATGTCATAGCCAATTTCAAGTTTGCCTAATCTACCAAAAACGTATCCCCAACGTATGTGAGTTCGCATCAATACAACATGTCAAAATAGGGAATAACACAAAAAGGATAGTCATAGGATGGCAAAGGTGTTCATAAGTTAAGCATGATGATTATAACATTTCAGGCATACAAAATAGGGTCTCACATAAGAAACTTGGCAAAATAAGGTGATAGACATGGCAATGGGTGACATAAGATAATAACCCCCAATATGTGAACAGTAATGGTTTCAACATCACAGGCATGTCAAGATAAAGGTCATGAGGGGTTTTTAGGTTTAAACATGAATATGCCCCAAATCAAGTTTATACAATATTCCCACAAGTCAAAGTTTAAGATGAATAGATCTAGGGTGTACAAAACTAGATCCAAAATAACAGATCTAAAAGGGATAGTCATAGATCAAAGATATACAATGGTCGATCCAACCTAGTTATCATGTTTAGGCATAATTTCAGTTTACATCGTGTTCAGGTTAAATTTACAGTTTAGATCTAATAGTGACGGGGGCTTACAGATCGTGGTCTAGAGAATAAGAAAGCAGAAGAGTAGAAGAAGAATCTCTAGCAAATCCCCAAATCAACGTAGCTCTAATGAAGTCTTGAATAGCCTCCTTTTTCTCTATCCTTCCCGTCAGAATTCCTGCAGCATAAGGCCAGGGAGAAATGTGATAGAGAGTCTAGGGTTAGGGGCTGTTTATATAGGGTTTAGGGAGTGAACTTGGACAAGCAACGAGACCAAAAACGTCTGGCCCAAAAACAGATTCGGGGACCAGGTCGACACCCAAGTCGACTGCCCAGTCGACCTGGTCAGGGGGGTCGACTGCCCAGTCGACTCCCCAGTCGACCTGGGTGCTGGCGGGAAATTTCCCGCCCAGCATGTTCTGGGTTTTGAATTTCAAATTTGAACTTGAATTCGAACTGTTTTGAATTCTGAAATTTTCTGAAACTTTGGAGAGCCATAACTTGGTCATACGGACTCCGATTTTCGTAAACTCGGACTCGTTTTCAAGCAGAATTTCGAGACGAACGTAATGACATAACCCGTTTCCCTTGATTCTTATTTTAAAATTTAATTCTGCCTTGATTTAAAGTTATAACATGCTCTCAAAATACGGGTTGTTACAATAAGTTTTCCATATGGACTACGTTCGCGAAATTTCAAACATGAAAGTTAACCAGAATTCCATCATGAATGCAACAGTGCAAGTGTCGTGGTCAAATTTCATCATTTGAAAAAAAAAATCCATTTTGGAATATTAATAAATCACTAATTTAATTATTGCCAAAATTCCGGGTTATTGCATTCTTCGTTAAAAGAAATTATAATGCGAAATTTTACCAATGACTAAGTCATGGTGCTGGCATCTAATTTTCTAAACCACGCAACTAATTAGTGTACATCCAATATTTGCAACCAAACGTGTGCATGTGCACAGTGTACATCATGAATTGCAACCAGAAAATATGCATGCATAATAATTCTAAATCGGATCCTCCCATATGTATGCATTTCATTTTGAAAATATTTTTTGAAAACATGATGCAAACACCCTAAAATATACTGGCATTTCTATATGAATGCAACTTTTGAAACATTATTCATCCAAAACCCTCACATGATTATGAACAGAAGTGTGTAGCGACCGATTTTGCATCCAAACCATAACATCTTGTTCGTCAATGTATATAAATCGCTTCATGTTAATTTCTCCTATGGTGGAAAAAGAAAATTAAAGCGGAGAAATTCAATGTTCTTTCCGCTTATCAATGTTCCAGTTTACATCTTACAGTGGAATTTTTCTTCAATTCCCCAAAATACTCTAAAAGTTTCCTTTTGTAGACTAAGAGCAGGCTTAATAGAAGCTCTATAATTTAAACCGAGTTAAATAACAACTCATGTGCTCGTCAACTAGTCATGGAAACAACATTTCCATGGCTAAAACGGCTTTCCCCTGTTACCATTAACATTTTTAACGTATTGTCGCCCCTGATGCAGAGTAAAACGTGCAAACAAATCATCCAAAATCTTCCTTACGCTTTACCCGTGACAATAAAATCGAAATTTTCCCATAAAATAAATTTCCCTTACTTTAAAAATTCATGTAAATTTTGGAATTCCTTTTTAGTACTTCTTTACTTTTCATACGAGATTTGAACAAAAGCTAAGATTTTGGTAACATGTGTCTTACATCCTTTAAACCATATATTTTATGCAAAACAGATGTTTAAACATATGCAAGTTATCATACCCAAATATGTGTTTATGCATAAATTAGATAAAAAATGGGAAGAAAGTAAATCGGGTCAAATATTTAAATTTAAAGGATTTATATTTAATATTTTTCAAAAGTTATTTGCAGAAAGTTTAAAAATACATTATGCGGCAACTTAAACAACATAGGTCGAATTTTGGCATAGAAGGGAGTCAATTACACAAAAAATGCAAAAACGGAAACCACACAAAAATTCATATATAAATTTTAACTTAAAAGGAACATGTAACAAACAAGAAATATACCCGTGACGAAACGACGCAAAACCTATCCTTCACCAAATTTTATTTCACATAATTCGTTCTTTCCAGCTCTAAAACAACTGCTATATAGATAAAGAGAATGGGATTTCACTTCTAATTCAAATTATGAACAAACAAATGAGACCTCATTACATCATCGTGCGTTTTTACAGAAACAACTGCACTGATAGTTACAGACACACTACTACAAACAACAAAGATAAAATTATTGGAAAGGAAAATATGCACACAATACACGAGATACATAAGACATCGCCTACAGGATACGAAAAGGTCCAGCCCCGTGACAGGAACTCGATCCCTTACCATGTCCACACCAAAAACGCAGCAAAGAAAAAATGCATCTAGTCTCGTGCGCCTGTCGATGCTGCTGCATGTAGACTTCATGGAGCTCAGCCTGGATCGATGGAGAGCAGCAAGCTAAAGGCACTCCTGGCCTACTATGGAGGACTGCTACTTCCAGACTGGAGCGAGAGGTGTAGAAACTAGAGCAGGAGCTGGGGCAGGAGCTACATGAGGCTGAATGCACATCCTTCGGAGAGAGGCACGATCGATGGTAACACGGGTCTTTTTGATCACAGATCCCCCCCCCCCCCCGACGATTCACTTAAAAGTGTCTAAAGAAACGAGCGAGAAGATGACTATACGGGAAATGGGTCCTCAGAATGTCGACTGAGGGCTCGATGAATTAGATCATCGATGTGTCTGCCCAATCGATGGCTAGGCCAATGATGATAGCATATGTGGCTCGACACCTTGAGGCTCCCCGTCTTAGGAATAAGTTTGTGTTGAATGATTCATATAACATGGGAAATAGGTCGCAAAATACCGGTGTCCCAAGCACCAGCAGCTCCAAGAAATATGCGAGAAAGAATCTGAGGACCAGTCATATCTATATCATCCAAATCTGCTCTGACAGTGGAAATCCCTAAAATCTCAGATAAATCCTAGTAGATGAAATCGGTGTGGATCCCTTTCACCTCGGACCAAATCTTACCAACGCCTTCATCAAAATTGATAGCCATTTGGGCGTCGAATATACGAATGCGGTGCGAATAGCACCCCCGCTCAAAAGTTTCATGACGTAGGATCAGTGTCAGGCCTGTGGCGACAAATAGCTCCTCAATGCGGAATGGAAAGAAATCAGGAAATTTCACCAGACAACCTTGGTAAAATTCATATTTCACTACTCCAAGGTTGGCGTCCATCTTCCTCCCATTGCGGTCAAGCCACGCAGCCTCTTGAGGCGTGAGACCGGGGTGATGCGCAAGAATATTGAAAGCTCAAGTAATCACCACAAAACATCAGCGTAATCGAAGAAGGAAAATATAGATCTGGAGTATAGGTGGGGTTTGATCTATGGAACAGAAATTTTGGTGGTAATTAGAGGAGAAATGGAGGTTGGAGGTTTGAGTTTGGAATTTAGGGAGGTGTTGGAGTTAGGTTTCGGCTGCTGCAAGAATGAGGGAGATAAAGGAAATGAGCTGCTCGACCTGGAAGCGATATTATATATCGCTTCCCAGGTTCGGGTCGCACTCGAATAGAGGGAGCGGTCGACCTCTAGGAAGAAGGGCGGTCGATCGTTCGATCGACCTCCTACCCATGTTGGGGAGCGACCTGGACCCAAATGGGACGGTTCGACTTCGAAAAATTAAACTAAAATTATAATAAAATCGCATTGCCTTCCCGACTCCTTCAAAAATCTCATTCCAATGTCCACCATTCTTCAAGCCGAGAAATAATAATTTCCCTAACGCTGCTCATTTGCCTCAGAACAGTTGCGACCATCAAACAAATGAACGAATTCTCAAATAGAAAATTTCAGCTAGAAATCTGAAATAAAATTAAAATGGATTTTCCCTTTTACTTAGCTGATTAGTAAATCTAACGATTTAAAAAATCAAATACCCTAAGATGAATAGAAATCTTCCTTAGTCTAATTCGAGGAAATTTGTTTGAAAACTTTTCAAAGTTCAATTTTTATTTTTAAACTAATGGTCTCGTAATATAAATCTATTTTATTATTTTAATTAATTCATATTCCAGCTTATATTATGGACTCGAACAATCTTTCCATGTTCTGTATTGTTGAGAATTTGAAATCTCTAAAAGGTTATTTGTGATAATTTATGTAAATCATCTGGAATATCCAAAAAGAGGAACATTAAAAATAACAAGGAATGGATAATTATAGTTTTAAATATTTGAGGCATATGCCTTGTAATTTCCAAATTCCTTCTTTTTACCAAAATAGATTATTTATTAAAATTGCATAAAACCAAAACCAAAATTTAAAATTTAATGGTAGTACCTCGTAATTATATAGTCGGATATAAGGTCTTATTCATAAATCTTATAAATTTTAAATTTATTAACTTTCATCAATCTTATTCTTATTGAACAGTTTTCTTCAAAAGTATAATTTAAAACTTCCGAAACTTCCTTTCCTTTTTCAGTCAGTTTTAAAATGTGAATTTTCTCTGAATATAAGGTCAAGGACTCAAAGGAATATTTATAATAGAAGAATACCCGTATTTCAAAACGAAGTATCAAATGGATATACCTTGTAACTATGTAGTCGGATTATTACAAAATATTAACATGAATTTCCCGCTAAATTCAATACCAATAAAAGGTAATCGATTGGAGCTCCAACGAAACCAAAAACCCGAAACTACGACTATCTTAGTTTTAGCTGCTTCTCATCCAGTCCCCAAGCTTAAACTTATGGGATTCACCATATGTCGTCCTCATGCTCTTCAAAAAAATTTGCCAAAAGCACCATGAGGTAAGTCAGGGTTGACCAGATACTCGAACTCAAAATACTTCTAATTCTTAATCATTTAAAACCCATCTTAATTAAATAAGCTCACGACTATCTCATTATCAAAATAATTTAGAGTCAAGTAGGAAAGACAAAGAAAATAGAAAAGAAATTCGAATACATTCTCTCACTAATCCTAATTTATCAATTCCTTTGATTGTTTGAACCTAAGCTCTGATACCAAATGTAACACCCCACACTTTTCTGAGTCCGAATTTCAGCAAAATCGAAACCCGAACTCATCCAAGCGCGGAGAGTACAAATCTGGTACCTACAAATAATGAGCATGAGCATCATCAGATTACAATAAGACTAACTCATAATGGAAACAAGATTGGATAACAAGTATCGACTTAAGAAACTACCTTAAAAGTGAATCGCAGCATCAATACCGAGCGTGAGAGAACAAAAACCAAAAATCAAACTTGAACACTTGCAAAGATCTGTCTTTCTCGAGATGAACTAGAAAGCTGTTATGCGGAGGGGGTTAGAACAACAAGTCCTAGTGAGTAGAAAATGAATAATACTGTCGACAATACACAAACGTATCTCATTTGGTTTCACCCAAAATCATATGTCTAACAAGGCTAGTAATACTAACATAACTTTGTAAGAATTCACACACGATGATTAACTACCATCCCCAAGGTAGCACTTCCAAAGATACCGTTATCGCAATACTAAGATAAATTTTTTACATTTAAATTTGAAGCCTTTTAACCGCCACTCAAACGAATACTAAAAATAAGAGGAGAGATCTCCAACTACTCAATTCGCTATAAAGGAGGTGGGTTATCCTATATAGCCACTTATGGCCTCCCCCACAATATAATATAAGGGAGTCCCTACGATCACTTAAGGATCGAGGCAGATTCATTGATCATTTAGTACCTTAGTACTTGGTTTACTAAACCCTACTATAAATTAGAGGACACTAGCTACTAAGTCCTATTAATTTGAGGCTTCCGTCATTCATGCATATTCCCAAACCTCACATAAGGCGAGAGATAGTAAGTAGTCATTATGAGCTACAGTGTAGATTAATGACTTGTCATTTATGACCTTCCTCGGCGGACCCCTTTGTCACTATCTAGCTGACCTTATTGGATAATCCCCTAGTCACATAATACTTCCCGTAGATAGGTAGACCTATGGTACCTCTTTAGTTGTCATTTAATACCTTGTCCCAAGGAGGATTCCAAACCCAATCACTTTATACCTCGACAAGGCGTACCGTCGCGGGCATTATGAACCTTACACCCAATTAGCCTTTCTAAAGATTCTATAAGAAGGCTACGCTATGAATTATTTCCTTTTTGGTTTCCTCTTTCGGAAGAGAGGTGGACCCTACAGTCAATTAATACCTCACATATGAAGCAAGCCTTTTTCAGGAATAATTCCCAATATTCAATTAACTATCATCACAGTTTCCAATGGTTAATTATATCTCACATCAGTTGTACATATATTCGACTGTCGAAAAGTGCAGACTTCGGTCGAATAAGGCAACTGACCTCGCATCATTAACCTATTAAGTCCAATCCTAAATTCAAGTTAAAGATATTGATTCTAGATTTAAAATAGAACAAGCTAAGGATAATTCTCTATAACTTCCTATCCTAGGACATTTAATTACTTATTTCCTCATTAGACTTAGTACTTGCTAGGCAATTAATTCCCCTTTATTTCCATTTATTATTTTAACGATCACGTGCTATAACTGGCCCCAATGGTCATATTATCTAAGGAAATGGACACTCAATCAATTTAATCCTCTAATTGTCTCATGCCATCAATGAACCTAATGGTCGTGTTCCCTAAAGCAACAAACAAACTCTTAAATGCCATTTATATCAATCCCATTAAAATTCTAATCTAATTGTTGTAACCTTCAGACATTACTATATTAATTTAACTTCACTTAATTCTTGTTTGAATTTATATATATATATGTGTATATATATATGTATATATGTATATGTATACATATATATATATGTATGTATATATGTTTATAAGTTATTATTTATTTATTTCTCAAGCTGAAGTTGCAACCCCTATTCCTAATCACAACTTAAGATGTAATCATTTTGGCATTTATTTCTAATTCAATTCATTCTCCAAAAACGTACATGTTTACTACCTTATTCATGACTTTTTAGTTATAACAATAAATTCCACGTTTAGTGCAACAACAACCACAAATATTTATTTCTATTTATTATGAGAATTATTACCAAATATTTATTCCGATAAATGAAAACCTTTCAAATTCAAGCACATAATCATGCATTCAATTTAACAATAATATATTAGCGTTATTTATGTAGGTTTGAATGGATAAGATTATAATAATTGTATATTGATATTTTAAGCGCGATGTTAACGCAGTTACTAATTATACTTTATTATCGTTATTATTCTTTTATATTCCAGTCCAAATTAGCGACTACAAGAATTCTTTCTGTGCTTAATCTTATTTTATATTCAAAGTCTCATGAAAAGGTTATTTACTATAATTATTGTAATTTTTCCCCATACTATTTAAAAGAGTAAAATTTGCATATTTTCAAATCATACGGAAACAGGTTAATATTATATTTAGACTAGATGTTGCAAACTACATACAAAAATATGTGAATTTTCACATCTCTTCCTATTTTGTTTGTTTATATTCCTTGTAGATTTCAAATAATGCCTTTTTATATAAAAAGAGCAAAAATGACTAATTTACAACAATCAAGTAAAAACCCCAACAATATCAAATACAAACAGGTTTATAATTCTTAAATCAATATAGCACAAATTCTTTATTTACATCCAAGTCCTATGAATTTGGAATAAAAACACTTCATATCTAACAACATTTGGGACTGATTTCCAAACTCAGGGGGTTTACAATAACCACAAATAATCCAAGATAAATTGTAGGCAATATGATAATATTAAACGAGAAGGTCCACAAATCCATACCTAAATTTTATATGTATTATTTCAGATTTGAGAATAACAAAACAAATCTGATAAATTTTAAGTATACAATCCATATTTAATGCAAACTAGTTATATTTCCATTCACCTGAGAGCTATCCAAATCTGAATTTAAACACAACTTTTAGGCTTACAATTTCGAAATCTCACAGATCTATAATTTGTGTACAAAGGGGATATACATATACTTAGATTTTTAGATCTAACAAAGAAATTGGAAAAGAAGAAGGAAATTTAAACAAAAAGAATTACCTATTCGAGGAACCAACCCTTTTTCATAAATCTAAATCAAATCTCTCTAATTCTTGTTAATTAGATTTGTATAGGTTTATAATTTGAATAGTAGAAGTGGTTGGAGGATTCGAAATGGCAGACCTTCGCTGCTGCATCCGAAATTATGAGAAAAGAGTGGGGGTCTTGCCCTTTATTTATAAGCGTAGAAATAAGCTTGAACCGTTAGATTTAATTTCGGAGAAATACGTCCATCGATATAAAGTTTATATAATATAGAACCCTTAGCTTCCACAGCCTAAATCGACCTGGGGTTAGTCCAGCGGTCGACCGCATGGGTCGATCTGGCAGTGGAGGGAAGGAGTACAGGGATATTTATTTCTATATATTTAATATTTTGTTTTATTTATTTTTTGTCCGTTTTCATATTTTTTTCGTAACTTTTTCATGTGAACTATGTTCGCGAAGTTCCAAATACAAAAATTGGTCATAGTTCCGTCACGAACGCAACAATGCAAGTATCAAGGCCAAATTCCACTATTTCAAAACAAATCTATTTTGGAATATATCTAAATAACTAATTTAATTATTGCCCAAATTTTGGGTTGTTACAGAAAATTATAAGAATGTTTACCATCGCACGCTCGGTCTTAGCATCCGTCCAGGTATAGGAGGTACCCCTTTCTCATCGGTCTGCTCGATCGCGTGAATCTAGGTAAACACCTCAAAGGGTGTAGGTTCGTGCGTTATAGAGTCAACATCTGAAGTTTCACAAATGAGCAATATGACCAATATGATTAAACAATGTTATAACTACTTAAAAATGCAGTTTATGATACATACCAATTTGCGCCGATGCTGTGAGAAGGACTTAGAGCCACCATGGTGCAAAGCTGGATTTTTATTCCAGTTTTCCCTGTTCCGCTCTAAAACCTGCTGTAGATTCAATTATATGATTAACTTAATTGATATATGAAACTGTAACAAAGCAAATTAAAAATGAGTTTATATGACTTACTCTCACCGCAGGGGTCTCCCATAACCGAAGGAACCTTGCCCGTACCTTCTCGCTTATCCAGACTAGCATCTTTTCTGCATTTTCCCTTTGTATAAGGGGTCTTTGTTGTTCTTTTGCGTCTTCTTACTTCAGCTGTTGAGAAAGACATCCATATCTTCGGGCTGAACCTAAACAGCAGCCTGTGTATTGAAGAAAACAAATTATACTACATAATACTAATTTTCAAATTAAATATAAATTTATACTTAATAGAAAATTTATACTTAACAACGATTCAGCAGAAATGTTGTCTAAATGAGCCCAAGAGCCTATCGGCGTGCTTATATAGGCCGCTCTAGAAATAACGTAAAATAAAATCTGATGATTGGATCTCAAAGTCATTGTAGAAAATTATATTTTGACAGCCCCTGTTAGTAAAGCCTATTGGGAGGCTTCATATACCACACTTCTATCAGATTTTGACAAGGATTCATGACACTTGTCTTCTACGCGCTTTAGTTGCATCCAACAGATATATTTTTAGTTTTTGTATTCTAAAAATAAAGTAAAGCCTTTAGGGACTAATGCCTTTACATGCCATACTGTTATCTCTCGATAGTACTTCATTTCACTTCTCTTCTACACATCACCTTTTGTTAATTATAAGAATATTTGTTCATATATATTAATTTCTGTTTTTTAAAACTATTTAACTAGAATATTTGTTCTTTTAATATTCGTTTCTTAACTTTTGTGGAAATCGTTTTTTCAGAATATTTGTTGTTACAATAACCATTGCTTAATTTATTTTTAGAAAAATCAATTTTAGAAGAATATTTGATCTTGTATATTTGTTTTTAACTTCCTACGAAATTAGTTTTATTAGAATATTTGTTGTTATTATAATTATTTCTGAACTATTTTCAAAATCGATTTCAATGCAGTATTTTCTGTTGTTATAATTTTCTTTTAGGAAAACATATATTTAGTAGCATATTTGCTCTTATCAAATTCACTTCTAAACATTAAAGAAAACCACTACAAGAATTATACGGATTTCCGACAGCTGCCAGCCGTCGGCGGCAGTCGGAAATTAATGCAAGCCGTCGGAAATCCCCATCGCAATTTAAGGCGTCGATAAATAGAGTTTCCGACGGAACTGACAAAACCCGTCATTGCAATTTCCTATGGTTTATATCGGATGGTTTCGGTTTCCGACGGCCATCGCTAGCCGTCAGAAACCATTGCATACGTTGTACAATTATGCCGTCGGAAACCGTTACCTCTATTTGGACCGATAGGCCGTCGGAAGCCATCGCAAAACCTGGATTTTTTTTTGTATTCCAGCTGCTATTTAGCCTTCCAACACACATTCATCTCAATTCACCAATTCAGACTATCGGTCTATAATTCCAGCACAACATTTCATACACAAATCATGAAAACCACACCATTTCAACCAAAAAACCATGAAAACCACAAAAAACATATAAAACATAACAAGTCTACCATTACAACAACATATAATACATCAAGTCTAGTACATCAACCCACCACATCAAGTCATACATGCAAAATGTCAAACAAAAGTCATACACCCATCCCATAGTCGTAGCAACCAAGTCATATATGTACATGCCCAACTAAAAAAAACATACTTATCCATCACTAATCCTGATCATCATCATCTGCAGAACCAGCTGATGAGGGGAAGCGCCCATACTGCTGTGCAAACTCCGCTAAGCGTCGATCAAGAAGCTGAGTCGCCTCAATAGCATGGCGGTGATTCTGGTCCTCAAGTTGTGCCACCCTAGCTCTCAACTCCTCAATCTCTGCGGCGTCAATAACAGCTCTAGTATGTCTGCCCCATGCCTGCTGACTGGTGGACTGTAACAATTATTTAAAAATCTTTTAATCATGTACGATTATTTTAATAACATGTAATTCGTAAAAGTTATATTATTTCTAAACTAAAAATTAAATTAAAGTAAAAATGCTTTACCACTTGATTTCCGAATCCATAACGTCTATTCTGCGTTGCTGGATCCATCACTGGCTGGAAGATAATGTCCTCCTCGTCAGTAGTAAGCTGCTCACGTCCAGACACAGCTAGACGCATCTGACGACGCTCCATAAACTTCTCCTGCAAGACCAAACAAGAATGTATATAAAATTAATATAATGATATCTTATTTTATAGTAATTTAACAATTACTACATAAACTTCTACATAAAATGAAATCTTACGTGACTCTTCCTAGATTTCTCGTCATGCCATGTGCATGTGATGTTCCCGTCTGATTCGACATGCTCGATGGCATGCGTACTGACGAACATGCCCATAAACGTGACTGTACCCTCCCCCTGAGCCTCCTGAATTTGATTATTACACACCATTAATACAAGTTCAAAACTATATAGCATATTAATTTTTATATAAGCCGCATTTAAAAAAAAAATACCAACTCCTACCGATACTGCTGAAATGACTTGGATCCTCCTCGATGACTGAGTGGATTTTTATTTCTATTTGCACTGTTTCTTTCTGCCTCCGCCTTTACATTTAAAATTTGATAATTATTGACTAAATATTTTTATATTTTAAAAAGAAAAAATTAGTACACTAAACTTCGCTGTATCACTCTCCCAATATCTCAGAAATCCACTCCAAATGGTATCTCCCATCCATGGAGGTTTTTTCATGCTTTTCTTCATTGTTGATATAGCATCTTTATAATTTTTTCTCATTTTCTGCATCCAGTATGTTCGAGCCAGGGCTAAATCATGTGTTTGTATATCCACCTCGGCCTGTATTTCACGTTAAACAAACATTACTAGTAAAATATGTATAGTATCTCAGCGATTAAAAGAAACTAAAATGCAAAAAATATATAAGAAAATACTTACTAGCACATCCTGCCAAATGACCTCCTGTATGTGAGGTGGGATCAAATCCCACTTAGGCCAACATCCCGATATCCTAGCCCTATATGCTGCTCTCGAAGCGTCCAAAATAACCTTCGAAGGCTGAAGGTCAAAAACCCTGCGTTAAATGTGATAAACATAAGTGCACAGTATAAAATGTTGACCCGCCTTTTGGCAAGGCCGTCAACCCATGGACCCATCACAGGACCACTCAGGACTCGAGCAGGGCCTGGACAAGCCCATACATTTTTGGCCCGAGGCTCCTTGGCTCGAGGGCTCTCGGATAGAAGCACTTCAGCCCTATAGACCTAGGCTAGGTGGTCATGAGATCAGCTTACACTACAACAATGACTTGGTCATGAGATATATTTCATAGCCTATTTACTTGGTCCAACTACCTATTCTTAAGCATATAAACTTGGATCAAGCTATACTTATACTGCCACATATTGAAGGGAACTTCTCTACGTAATCAAGACTTAGCTCCATTATTTGCTATTCACTTGGATCAACCGACACATGGCACCTCCAATTATTGAAGCCTACCGCCTATAAATACACCAAGTAATACAACAAAGAGGGGATCTTCTTCGGCTCAGATTAGAGCTGAACTCTTTGGCCCATGCATGACTCAATCATGGCTGCAATCACTTTCATCACGAAATACTTGCCATATTCCTCAAAAACGACTATGTAATAGAGATCCTGACGATCTCATTCATTGTATCTCCGAATTTATGATATTATTATGAGATTATAAAGTGGACGTAGGCTCGTTAACGCCGAACCACTATAAAAATGTTGTTGTCTTGCTTTTTCTCATTTTTTCTTATATTTCTTCATATATCATGCTCATATCTGACTTTTGGCCGTTGATGACCACTTTTTGGCGTCAACTTTTTGGTGCTTTCACTGAGAAAGAATTCTCAATGTCTTAAGGGTTTTGCTCAACTTTTGGATCACCAAGTCCAAGACCAAATCCTAGTTTCAGCCATCTTCAACAGCCATGGTTTCCAATACTTATGCACATGCTTTGGGAAGCAGAAGTAGCAACATCTACATCAAAAAAAAAAAGATTTTCTTCGAGTTCTGGGTTCGACCCGACCAGAAGACCAGCCAGTAATAATTGTATATTGGAAAGCTCCCTGTATGCAGCTTGGCTCGAAGAAGATCTTGGGTCTGGGTGAGATCGGTTCGAACAACCATCGTCATAGTGATGTCGAAGCTCTCCAGGTCGACCGACTTTGGATCGACCGACTCGTCTGAAGCTTTCCAGGTCGACTGACTCCTTTGAAGATCTCCATATCGACCTGCTTCGAACCAACTTTTCCAGATATACCGGCCCAGATTACTAGCCATTTCTAAAGACCTGCACATCGACCCGAGATAGGGTCATTTTCAGAAAAAATGCATTTTTCTGATCGTTTCAGAAAAGACTCCATCTTCCAAAATCGAAAAAATCGTGCGGTGCCCAAATTTTCGACCTAACCGGTTAGGTCGATCGCCGCCAGGACTGTGGGGCCCCGGACCCCCACCGGCGCTGCGCCCGGACCTGCTTGACGGCTCGCCTTCGGCTCGGAGCACGGCTCGCCTTCGGCTCGACATATATTTTGGCCAACAATAATCGTAAAGACTTATCATTCAAAATTCAACGGATGGTCCGAGAATATCAACAGTAAGATGGCAACGACTAGGATTCTTCCAAGAGCCATCACCCTCATTTACTGAGGTTATTCAATCATGATCGACTGCTTCAGTCTTGCCCGAAGATCGACGAGTTAAAAGTTTGAAACACTCAAGCCATGAGGCTGGTTGATTACTTATACATCGGCTCTCATTCCCCGAAGAGGGATCAAAGACATAACTGCGGATGGACGAGGCATGTTTATATTTCTAGCCTCTGTATCCCACTTCCTGACATGTAAAGGGAAAGATTTTTATAAGCATGGATCCATTGTTCTCATGTCGATCACCGTCTTAGCATCAACAAGATGAGATGCCACCATTAGCGGTTCTGATCTAACTACCTGACCATTATTCCTTGCACTTGACGTGGGGACAAAAAGGCAATTCAAGGAATCATAACCTCATCATTCACCCACAAAGGTCGCTCGATCGCCTTTATTATCCCAATAGCTCGATCAAGGTGTAATCGTTCTTGCATTGCCGCCACGCAAGGATCTGAAAAGACTTCCTCCATCAACTAAAACTTCTGCAGTCGTCAGAGATAGGACAAAGCAGAGTGGACTGGCAAAGGATATGCGATACCATTCTCATTCTGAATAATATTCATTCTATTAACAGGATTATTTTTTACCCATATTTCTTATCTTTGCATGCTTTATGAGTTACTGATGTGAATAACTCATGCAAATTTGTATATGAATGATGCAGGTACCCGAGGTCTGGTTCCAATCGCTCCTTCCATAGTTTGATCGGAGGAACGTAAAGCTTTGGCGAACTTGATTCGACTATTCACCTGCTTATTATTGGCCTAACACCAACATTCTTACATAAATGAAGTTCGACCATTCATTCGCTGACTTTTTACCCACGACGCAGGGGGCAAGAGAATAGACGCACACGAGTTCGACGTGAGCTATCCAGGCATGGGCATACTAATGAGGCATCCTCAGCATCTAGCCTTTGATTTGCCAGTCAAGACATAGAAATATATTCGGCTGTGACATGACCACTCAGTAGATCGACGACTCTATCCCTTGATCTGACGGGAAGAGTGCAACAATGACGGGTACAATCCCATGAATGATATAACTTTTGCCTTCGATGTGGGGGCAAAAGAGAAATGTTAAGAAAAGGATGATTACGACTCGACCGCTCTCCAATAACATCCTTAACTCTTTCCCATGCTTCCGATGGGAGGAGCATAAACTCAATTGGGGTGTGAACCGACCACCCCTGTTGGCGACCTCTTCCCTTGACGTGGGAGCAGAGGGACGATGCAAAGGCAAATGTGATCCGACTATTTGCCCGAGTAACTCTAAATCCTCAGAGCTTGGATGGGAGTATAATCCTAGGATGAGTGTGACGGGCGCGCCAAGATTTAAGACCACTCGATCCATAACTCTAACCCTGACCGACGAAGGGAGAGTATAAAGGACGAGCCACGACGTCCATAACTCTAACTCTCACGACTTGAGAGAGAGTATAAATCTGTTGGGTTAGTGTGAATGGTGCACCACGACTTAAGACCGCTAAACCCATAACTCTAACTCTCACGACTTGGGAGAGAGTATAAAGGACAATGTTGCGACGTGCATGCAATCTCCATCGCCCTTCGACTGAGGACAGGATTATAAAATACTTGCAGACCGGACGTTCGAACGACTTGACTCGGTTCCCACCAATGCTGGGGGCAGGGGCATAGACTTCTGAATTACCTTCAAACACGCTTTGGACGCGACCCGTGTTTCAAAGTTAAATGGAGGCTGCAGACACTATACCTCCAAACTACGACACCTGACACTTTGACATTTAATAGTTCTATGCTAGCTAGCTTAGCACTTAACACATTTTCGTTTCAAGCTAGACTTGCTTGTGATATAAAAGTTGACTTAGTAACTTGCAAATTAAACGAATTGTTCTATTCAAATTGCAGGATTATGTACAGATACAAAGCAAGGACGCGAGGACATACTCGCATATAACAAAGGGCCATGTTCGAAGGACTGACGTCGACGCCTAATGATAGACATACCACACAACTTAAGACAACGACTGGAAGAAGGGATTGAGAGTGATATCTCAAATCGACACACATATCCATATGTGACTGATTATAGCCCAAGTGCAATGACGAGTTTCACATTGCAAGTACACTGCATGAAAGATGCAATGACTCGAGCACTTGGATAGCACAAACACTTAAGCTTTGAAAGCCATGCTTTTTTTTAATGCATACATGAATAAATTTGAAATGGGTGTGGTCTGACCACCTGTCTTTTGCCATTACCCCGGCCGGACTGGGGGCATAACTATTAAAAGTATTTACAAACGGCATTACTTATTTGCGTGTACATAACTTATACTTTGATCCTGACAGGCCGCATGTGGACCACGAAAGGGGTGCAGAGTGACCATCCATTGACTGATCCCTACCTAATTCCCAATTTGAAGGGGAAGAATGAGAGCATTCACAGTGACTACAGTCTGACCTCTGGCAGCCCAATTTTGATCCTTAGAGCTTGGATGGAAGAACAGAAACTAGTATGGGCTTAGTACCAACAAATCATTTTGCATCCAACTCTAACTCACGATACGATGATGAAGTATGAATCCTAAGAAGGCATGAATTTGAAGTCCGCTACTCAGTCAAGCCCCCAATGACTAGGGACGAAGAGTGTGAGCCATGAAAAGCATGAATCTACAACTCAACTACTCTATGCACATTTTCAAGCTCTTAAAGTTTCGCAGGATCCCAAACCACAGCAGAAATGATGACCTCGATGGAACTGAGCATGAAGAGAAACTCAATAAGAGAATGATGACCATTTTGGATTATGCTAAAACATGAACAAAGGGGTTCGAATAACACCTTAGCAACGTTCATTCGCTTGCATTTTGGTGAACTAACTAGACTTTGCGACTGTTCATGTAAGAGTAACCAAGTTCACTGACGCTCGATGAGGCGATCCTCACTTTCCAACTAAGGTGAAGGAACAATGCCTAGACAAGTGTGATTCGACTGCTCGTATGTTCAACTCTAACTCTCACTGACTCGAGAGAGGGTATAAAACGACTTGGGTTGGCTAAGACTACCAAACCTGCAACTCTAACCAGAAACAACGACGAAGAGTATAAAGGCTTAAGGACTGGACGTACGACTGACTTAGCTTGACCCCCACTAACGCTGGGGGCATGAGCATTGGCTTCGTTTGTTCCCCACCGACGCTGTGGGCATGAGCATTAGCTTACAGACTGACTTTGAACATGTCCTTGACTTGACATGTGATTCAAATGATATATACTATACATTCGGACCATGACACGATTTGTCTTACTCATTCAAGAGAGACTGCTTATGTGTTCGACATGACTGGACTCACTCATTCAAGCGAGACTGCTTATGAGTTCGACATTACTTGACCTTACACTTGACCATGTCCTCGACTTGCATAAGAAGATGACACCATTTGGCGAAGACTCTTTACGAACGACCATGTACAGAAGCAAACGACCCAGCTTGACTTATGATGATTTCATTCGACCTCTTGACTCGACGAGGTGTAAGTGATTACCTGTTCATCTCAACTACTCCAGCCTCGAACTTTGGTTCGATATGTACCACAGATGGCGATGTGATACATGACATGCTGTTCCTACAAAGAAAAGAAAAAAGAATCCAAGCTTCAGGACTGCTCTCAAAGACATGACAATTCAACATTGCTTTCTCGAAGATGAATAACATTCCGAAGGGATGTAGCTCGACTTATTCAAAGTACATCTCGTTTGCCACACGATGTACTTTGGGGGGCAAAGTGTTGACCCGCCTTTTGGCAAGGACGTCAACCCATGGACCCATCATAGGTTCGTTCAGGGCTCGAGCATGGGCTTGGACAAGCCCGGACATTCTTGGCTCGTGGCTCCTTGGCTCGTGGGCTCTTGGATAGAAGTATTTTAGCTTGAAAGACCTACGCTAGATGGTTTTGAGATCAGCTTACACTACAACAATGACTTGGTCATGAGATCTATTTCATAGCCTACTTACTTGGTCCAACTACCTATTCTAAAGCCTATAAACTCAGATCTAGCAACATTTATGCTGCCACATATTGAAGGGAACTTCTCCACGTAATCAAGACTTAGCTCCATTATCTGCTATTCACATGGATCAACCGACACACGGTACCTCCAATTATTGAAGCCTACTACTGCCTATAAATACACCAAGCAATACAACAAAGAGGGGATCTTCTTCTTCAGTTCAGATTAGAGCTTAACTCTTTGGCCCATGCATGACTCAATCATGGTTGCCAACTACTATCATCACGAAATACTTGATATATTCCTCAAAAACGACTATGTAATAGAGATCCTGATGATCTCATTCATTGTATCTCCGAATTCATGATATTATTGTGAGATTATAAAGTGGACGTAGGCTCGTTAACGCCGAACCACTATAAAAATGTTGTTGTCTTGCTTTTTCTCATTTTTTCTGATATTTCTTTATATATCATGCTCAAATCCGACTTTTGGCCGTTGATGACCACTTTTTGCCGTCCAAACTAGTATAAAATAATTAACATGTTAAGTAAAGTTTAATTTTTACCCAATACTCATAGGGACCAAGGACACAACTGGACGCACAGTGGGTTGCGATCCAGAACCCTCGTCTGAAGAATTTCCTCTAGATGACATACCTGTCACATACAAATCATTTCAAAAGATGTAAGCTAACTTACACAAACGATATAAGCTGCTAAATAAGTGACATAGAAGATGTTAAAATGACATAAATGAGAAATTGTTTATACCTCAATTTGATTGGGTATCATATTCCAAGAAGTAACATTTTACATTGCAGATTTAAGACAAATAAATAGGAAAAACTGCATATGACATAAAAGATGTAAAAAACGATCATAACATTCAAAAATTTAACAGAGTTACATGAATTGCAAAATAAGATGGGGTTTACTCCATAATTACATTGCAACTAGAAAGATAATACTCATCATCTACATCAGTCATCATCTTCTTCAAATTCAGATTCGGCCTCAGATTCTACAATATCTTCCTCTGCACTTTCAAACGCATCTACCAAAGCATTTGTCTCATCGACCAGAGGTCCAAAATCTGCATGATCGTCTTCAGTTATTATTTAATTGTTCTGTTCGAGTTCTGCCTGATAGGCTCCTTCATCTGGAATATTATTCTCGTCGAACGTAAATCTGGCATTTGTTTTAAAAACAGCCGACCAATCTGATTTATCTCTTTTTAGAGACGGGTAAGGAGCGTAATAAACTTGTAATGCTTGTTTGGCTAGTACAAAAGGATCATACTTGTAATAGCACGATGTACGCTTTATTTCAGCCAGATTATAATCCTTATGTACATTAATCCCAGAACCCGGAACACTGCTAAACCAATCACATTTAAATAGAAGCACCTCCTCCGCGGGTCGTGAGAAATATGCTAGTTGCAAAATTTGTGTTAAAACGCCATAAAAATCATTATTGTGATTTTCGGGATCGTCACTGCCTTTAACGAATACACCAGTATTATTCGTTAATTTTTCAGCACCGTATTCTTTCGGGTTAAATTTATATCCATTAACAAAATATATTGGATATATCTTGACCAATCTTTTTGGTCCTAGTGCAAGATGTTTCAACCCTTCATCAACAACACAATTTTTGGGTTCATAAACATAATTTGTAAACCAAGCAGAAAATTCTTTACTGATATCTCCGTTTGGATGTTCACGTTCATAAACGCTGTAAATAAAAATTGAGTTTTACATTAGATTATACACACGCAAAAATGTAGAAATGAAAAAAGCACTAATTGTTATTTCAGATTACCTAACAAAGGTGCAACTTCAGCACAATTTAGAAGAATATAAGTGTGAGCTACATGAAGATCTTCATCATTTAACCATACGTCAACACATTTCCCAAAAGGTCGACCATGTTGTCTAAAAATAGACAAAACTGTTTGAGATGATTCTTGTTCGTCTCCTTCGTCGTTTCGAGGAACACTTTCAAATGATATATTCACATTATCACTGAAATAATGAGAGAAAAAGAACGAAGCTTCTTCTTCGATGTAAGATTTACATATCGAGCCTTCAACTCGTGCTTTTTATCTCACTTTTTTCTTCAAATGATTCAGATACCTATGCAAAATTAATTTACATTATTTCATAGTTTTAAATGCAATTACATTAATGGTTAACATGTTTATATTTACCTCTCAAATGGATACATCCATCCATATTGGACAGGATCTCGATATCGTGCTTCAGTTGGAAGGTGAACAGGTAAATGCTCCATTACATTAAAAAACCTAGCGGGAATATTTTCTCCAATTTGCAAAGCAATATTGGAATATCTACTTCAAATTTACGTAAACGTTCCACTTTCAAAGTAGTCGAACAAAACTCTTTGTAAAACAAACTAAGCTCCGTTATCACCTTCCAAACCTTTAACGGCTGTAGTTCTTTAAACATAACAGGAAATAAATGCTCCATCATAATATGACAATCATGACTTTTCATTCCACCCAATTTATCATTTTTGAAGTCAACACATCTACGAAGGTTTGATGAAATCCCATCAAGAAATCTTAACCCTTCAACCCATTTTAACACAACTTTAACCTGATTATTATCTAATTCATAACATGCTTTGGGTTTTTTACTGTCATTTGGTTTCATATGAAGCTCGAGACGTTTGCATAATTCTTCTATATCGCGCCTTGATTTCAAATCATCTTTAGTTTTCCCTTTAACATTCAAAATTGTGTTAAAGACATTATCAAATACATTTTTCTCATTGTGCATCACATCAATATTATGACGAAGCAGAAGATGTTTCCAATACGGTAACTCCCAAAAAATAGATTGTTTACACCAATTGTGATAGATCGATTTTCCTTCAATTTCTGTTTGAACTCCAGTTTCATATATCTTTGGATGATTTTCAACCATTTCATATATTTCTTCTCTAGACCATAGTGTTGGAGGTTGTCTAGTTTCTATTTTATTAGCCAAAAAGTTTTTCTTGTCTACTCTAAAAGGATGGTTTACATGGAGAAAACATCGATGACAGTAAAACCATGAAATTTTCTTACCGTGCAGTAAGGAAAACGCTCATGTCTCTTCCATGCAATATGGACATGATAGATGACCAGCAGTACTCCATCCTGAAAGCATTGCATTGGCAGGAAAATCACTTATACTCCACAATAAAGAAGCAAACATACGAAAAAATTTCTTCTTCGAAACATCGTATGTTTCTACTCTTCGTTCCACAATGTTTTCAATTCTTCAATTAACGGTTGTAAATAAACATCAATTCCTTGTGCCGGATCGTCGGGGACAGGAACAACAACAGTAAGAAACATATATTGCGTTTTCATACACATACATAGAGTTAAATTATAAGGTGTGATAATAAGGGGACATGATGAGTATTTAGAATCAAATTGAGAAAATGGTGGAAACCCATCCGTACATAATCCTAATCTGACATTACGGCTCTCCGCTGCAAAATTCGGATAAGTTTTATCGAAATGCTTCCATGCTTCCCCGTCGGCCGGATGGGTCAACGTACCTTCTTCTTCCGATCTCACCTTATGCCATCTCATATGAGATGCAGTTACAGAAGATGCATACAGTCTTTGAAGCCTCGGAGTAATGGGTAAGTAATGCATACGTTTGAATGGAACTTCCTTTCCCTTCTTCTTTCTTGGTTTATATCTTTCTTCATTACATATTTTACAATTTCTAAGATTTACGTCATCTTTCCAAAACAACATGCATCCTTTTAAACATGTGTCTATTTTTTGATAAGGTAAACCAAATGCCGACATAAGTTTATTAATTTCGTAGTGATTTTCACACATTAAATTATCCGGCGGCATGTGCCTTTTTGCAGCTTGTACAATTGCTGTGAACCCAGCTTTAGTGATGTTGTATTTTGACTTCATCGCAATGTATTCTGCGATTACCGATAGCTAAGTGCCGCTTTTACAACCATCCTAAATAGGTTTCTTAGCATTATCCAACAAATCATAAATTTTCTTAGCTTCAATATACGGTTCTTCATCATTTCCATCATCGTCGTCAACTGCATTCATAGGAAACATTTATCGTGCTGCGTCTTCGACCATATTTTCAATACTGGTCGTACTAACATTTTCATCAACAACACATTCTACCTCAGTCTCTATAGGAGTATTCGATACAACTTCTCCATGACGATCCCAAAAATAATACTCGGGTACGAATCCATTTTTGCACAAATGGACTTTCACAACATCGGGTAACAAATATTTCAAATGTCTACACTTGCTACACGGACAACGAATTTCAGGATCGCTTCCGTTATTACTTAAAGCGAATTATACAAAGACACTTATACCATTATAAAAATCTTCTTTTATTGAACCTCTCTGTCCTCTTCTTTGGTACATCCAACTCCTCCGATCAACAAAATAATCAATCATTTTTCCTATTTGAGAAATTTAGTCATAAGTTCAAAAATTAATATTTATTTTCAAGAATTCAAATTTGAAAAAACTTATTAATTATGGTCATAAAACGCACGTATATATAATGGTTGAAAGCAAATAATATTTTCATTAAAAGTTAAAAAAAAATCAAATTTGACACTTTTTTTAATTGCAATTCTTTTACATGGTCAGGCATCCTACTTCCCATTATAAACAGAGTAAACATTTACAATTGTATACTACTTCATCTCAAACGATTCAACAAAATTTCGGCAGCATTTCCCTTTTGTTTTCTATATTTTGTACACATGTACGTAGGAAACAAAAAGAAAAATTGAACCGAAATTTTGTGAATCTTTTGAAACGAAGTAGTATACAAAATGTAAATGCTTACTGCGTTTATAACTTGTCCAATACAAGGAAAAATCCAATAAATATTGTATCAGATGAATATAAACGGTCGTTTTTTATTTTGATAAAAACGACTATTTATATAACGATCATGTACAACACTCATCGCACGGGACCGAAAATACTCTAGGGGATATTAGCCAATTACATGTGCGCATTTTACTATAAAAGTACGTTTTACTACAACACAAAAATATTTTATTTTATCAAATCTGCTTGACATTTCATTCAACTTAAAGCTAATACTATTATCGTCGATTCAATAGGTACAACTAGAATTTAGACTCATGTTTTTTAGTGCATAAGTCAAAATTTGCACAATGTACTTTTCCTAGTTCATACATTCATTTTTTTCGTATGTCAACTAACACATACAAGAATGGCAAGCGCACAACGGCGCATATGTACACAAACATCCAAGATTACACAATGGCAAAAACCAAGCTAAATTGAAACACGTACACACACACATACATACACACGCACATACATTTTTAATTTGATCCGTGAATACACTAAAATCATCACTTCCGTATCTAACCATTGTTATGACCACTGCCACAACAACCTATCCAAAACATGCTTAATTTTCAATGTAACATACACAAATATCCAACTATTTAAAATAAATCTTTCAATTTCAGTGTATAGGACATGAAATACACATATAATATGATGATATAATCTACTACAACATCATATGAACCAATTGCAATCAACAATTAACCATAATTTGCTAATTTTACAAAATTTAGGTTTAGGTAAAATTTGAAATTTTAATCAAAAAACGAGATAATACCTTAAATCGCTTTTGCTGGAATCTTGTGTGGACGTCGGGAACGATCGAAGGTGAAAATTTTGGTGTTTGGAGGCTAAAAATGGCGGATTAGGGGGTTTAGGGTTCAAGAATTCGGGCTGGAAATAATAATTGGGGGTGGAGGAATGGAGCTGAAAGCTCTCGGCAGGAAGATAATCCGTTTATAACCGACGGTTTTCGATGGCCACCTACGACCCGTCGAAAGCCGTCGGAATATAGCCGTCGGAAACCGTCGGCCTCCCCTGTCGATATTTACAATGATTCTTGTAGTGAACTGATTTCAATGCAGTATTAGTCGTTGCTAAATTTATTCTAACTTTTTAACTAAATCTATTTACGTATATATAATATTTCATAACATTTTTCAACTAAACTACAAACTTTAAAACATTTTTTTAATTCATATAAATTTTGGTTTATTCGTGTAAACTATAACAATCATTTGTTTTGCACCTATCATTTGCGTAAAATTATCAGTACACATATTAATCAATAATCATACTCTACTATTTGGAATTTACATCAACCATAATTTTTTATGACATTTAAATAAAAACTACTAGCTATCATCCTCATCTCAACTAGCACATAGAATTAACATCAACTAATCACAATATTCATCGATTTCTAATCGATAATCGGTAAGTTTCCAAAATTAGGTTTAACTGTATTCTCAAATCAACTACTAATTATTCTACTATTATCATATATATAAGAATAGTTCGTAGACTTGTTCAAACACACAAACATATCAAAATCTGCAGAAATTATAGGGTTAAAAATCATACCTAAATTGAAATTAAGCAACCAAAGGAGGAAGAAGGAAGTTGGTCAGCCAAGGAGGAGGAGGGGGCGGCGCACGGCTGTAGGAGACGATGGTGGGCGGCGATGAAAATTTGAGGGCTCGTGGTTTTTTTAGGTAAGAAGAGAAAGCGTAAGCTGTCGTGTTTGAATCTTGTGGGTTTATTCAGTTGGGTTGCAGTTAGAGACGGCTAGCGCCAATCACTTTTATTAGCCGACGCTAACTGTTACGAGCATGAACCGCTATTCCAACATTTCCTAATAATTTACGTTTTAGATTGGGTTGAAAGTGTTGATTAATCTTAATTCATCTGTCCTCTTTTCAGATGTTCCTTGTGTTTCAAACTCATCACAGATATTTATTTTTTGTTTCGGTTCATTAATTATTAGTATAATGGGACTCAACCAACAATTAGTTCATATAATATGGGAGAGAGATTGAACGATGAACCCAAAGAATTGAGTTTAGTATTAAAGGCAGAATTAGAAAAGAGGAAGTATTTTATCAATAGTAAAAGATGTAATAATATTTGATACAATGCTTGCTTTAAATACAAGTTGTATATGTAGGCGTGAGAATAGAAAAGCTTGCTGAAAATAAAGAGTGGCCTAATATAGAGTAGGCCCGTGTATAATATGAGAAAGCCCGTGTATGCTAATACAGTTAAGTATGTGAAGCTATTATCGGAAAGTATCCAATGCGTTAATAGGCACTTTAGTGGAATCTAAATTAAAAACAATTACAAAAGACCCAAATTCCAATCTCATGGTCCATTCAATGACGGTCTAAGTTTGAATTGCTATGTCCGGATATTCAAAGGTACATGAATAATTAAATCAACACTGATTGTCTTCCTCGATTAAGGATCATGAAATGGAAGGCGTTGGCAAATTCAAGCTGGCATAGAGAATAATTAAATTTATTGAAATTGCACGAGCAATATTTGCCTGTGGGTTGGACGAAGCTTCCATGAGTAAAAAAGTCAAGCTTCAACTTCCAACTCATTCATCAACATCTGTGTGGTCGGATCTCTTGTACAGCAAAAATAAAGCTGGATGTCGACAGACTGCTCATTCTATATTTTGAATTTGCAGATCTCCAAACAATATAACTTGATTTGGATTTAAAAAAACACAATATATATATATATATATCTCCAGACTGCTCATGGACGAAGCTTCCATGAGTAAAGTATGAGCTTCAACTTTCGACTTACTCATCAACATCTGTGTGGTCGGATCTCTTGACAGCGAAAAAAAAAAGCTGGTAAGTCGACAAAGTGCTCATTCTATATTTTCAGATCTCCAGACAATATAACTTGATTTTGGATTTTAAAAAAAACACAATAGTACATATGTTAACTAATCTGGACTCAACTTCCACATCATACGACTTCAACTTAGCAACCCACCAGATGCATGCTTTCTGACATGCGATCAATATAATACTCCCTTTCGCGTTCCCAGAGTCGGCCCTGGGCCCAGGCCAACCAGGCGACCGCCTAGGGCCTCGGAAATTTAGGGGGCCTCATGGACTCGTTAAGTTGTTATATAAGTACATTATGGAAGCTGCATAAGATATTCAGATGGCAAAGTGGTAGAGTCATTTTCCTTCCAATGAGAAAGTCGCTGGTTCAATACTTGGGAACAACATAGGGGCCTCTAGATTTTTTTCCCACACCTTATTTTTCTACTTCCTCCTGCGTTTTTGCCTAGGGCCCCCGCTATGTCAGGGCCGGCGGCGTTCCATAATACATGTATATACTCTCCATGTATAAGGCCATTTAGTATCATCACATTTGACATTGCATCAACAAGAAACAGATTAAGAGCTAAAGCTAACTATTATGGCAAGTTCAAACAACATTATTTACGTATTCACAGCCTCTTTACTCATACATCTCTCGTATGCTTCTCTTAAAACTTCATGCAAGGAAACTTCATACCCAAGAGTATGCAAGCAGACCCTGGAAGCTTTCTCGTTACAAATGCATAAAAGTCCACGTCAGCTTGCTGAGGCGGTGCTGTCTCTAAGTGCACGCAAGGCCCATGAAGCATCCACCTACGTCTCCATGCTTTCATCACGAGGCACAAGACCTGCAGCTGAGAGCAATGGGTACACTATCTATTACGACTGCATGGTAACGATATCCGATTGTTCAGCTAGGCTGAGCAAGTCGATGCTTCAGATGAGGAAACTAGGAAGGAAGAATAGGCCTTCGTATCAGGTTAAGTTAGGTAATGTTATGACGTGGGTCAGCGCTGCCCTTACCGATCAGAATATGTGCATTGCTTCATTGGTGGAAGGTAATGGTAGTAAGAGCAGTAACCGTATGCAAGGTGCTTTAAGGAAGAAGGTGATTCAGTTGAGTAAGGTTACAAGTAATGCTTTGTATCGGTGGTGGGTGGCGACTTCAACATAGTAGCTAGCCAAGCAGAGAAAGGAGGAGGAATTGCTGTTAACCGCCTTGCGATAGCGGATTTCAACGCTTTCATTATCAGCTCGGGTCTTGCGGAAGTGTCTTTCACCGGCTCGGCTTTCACTTGGTGTAACAACCAGGAAGGCCCTAACCGGATCCTTTTGAGGCTTGACAGAGTCTTCGCTTCGGAAGGTTGGTTCGGTCTGCCCTTCTCATACTCCGTCTCTCACCTTCATCGCACTTTCTCCCACCACGCCCCTATGCTTCTTTCCTGCTCCTCCCTTTCGCTTTCCGGCCCGTCCTCCTTTAGGTTCCAGAGCATGTGGAGGTCTCATCACTCCTTCGACAGCCTTGTGGAAGAATCTTGGATCTCCCCGTTGAGTGGTTCCCCATGTGTTGTGTTTTCTCTCAAGCTGAAGCGTCTTAAGACTTGTCTTAAGACGTGGAATCAGCTTGTTTTCAAGAACATTTTTGATCGCGTCAGGACTGCTGAAGAAACTCTTGTTCTTGCGGAAGCGGCTTTTGATGATGCACCCTCTTCCGCCAATAAGGAGGCGTGGGCGATAGCCCAACCAGCCTACTCGTCTGAGCTTCGAATTGAACAAGACCATTTGCGTTAAAAAGCTAGGATCAAATGGATTGTTGATGGTGATTCGAACTCTAGATTTTTCCACTCTTCTATTCGTAAGAAGAATAGGCGCCTTACGATTTCCCAAATTCTCCGTCCGGATTTATCTTTGACCTCCTCTCCTACCGAGGTCAAAGATACTATTCTATCCCATTTCCAGTCTTTCCTCAGCACTCCTTTGGTTTGTGTGTCTGATACTTCCCTTCTAGCCTTCATTCCTCGTCTGATCCTCCCGTCTGATAGCTCGGACCTTGCCGCTCCTCCTACTTTAGAAGAAATACGTGCTTGCGTATTTGCTCTAAGCAAGGACCGTGCGCCCAGGACTTGTGGTTACAACGGGATTTTCTACATAAGTTTTTGGCCTTTCATCGAGCAGGACTTCTGTCTTGCCATTCGGTCCTTCTTTTCAGGTGAAGGACTCCCCACGGGGTGGACTTCAACCAACCTGATCCTTATCCCCAAATGTGACCACCCTACATCTTGTTCTGAATTTTGGCCTATTAGTTTATGCAATTTCTCTAATAAGGTTATTTCGAAGGTTCTAACCTCTAGGTTAGCTCCGTTTCTTGAGCGTCTTATCTCTTCCTCTCAAGCTGGGTTTGTAAAAGGACGTTTAATCAGCGATAACGTCCTTTTAGCGCATGAGATGATTTCCCAAATCGATAGGAAGGTCCGCGGGTCTAATGTGGTTGTAAAGCTGGATATGGCTAAGGCTTATGATCGCATGTCTTGGTTCTTCATCATCAAGATCCTTCGAGCTTTCGGTTTTCCGGAAACCCTTATTGATGTTGTTTGGAGGTTTATATCCAACTGCTGGTTCTCCGTTCTTATCAACGGATCGGCCACCGGTTTTTTCAGGTCTGGGAGAGGACTTTGTCAGGGAGATCCTCTCTCCCCTACTCTTTTCGTCCTTGCCGCTGAGGCTTTTATTCGGGGCTTGCACTCGCTTATGATTGCTGGGCAGATTCACAGATTCGACATCCCTAGGGAATGCCCTCTTATCTCTTCCTTATCCTTCGCTGATGACATCATCATCTTTACTAACGGTAGTCGTCAGTCTTTTCAAGGCCTCTTCGGCCTCATTCGGCAGTATGAGAGATGCTCGGGGCAACTCGTTAACTCTTCCAAAAGCTGCTTCGTTCCCGCGAAAGATCTTACGGCTGCAAGATCTGCTTGGATCGAGTCTTATTCTGGCTTCAAGGCGGCCTCGCTTCCGCTACCATACCTGGGCATTGTTTTATATCGAGGAAGGAAGCTCAACGCCATTTTCGATCCTATCACCGAAAAAGTTAGGGGGAAAGATCCTTAAATGGAATGCTACCCTACTTTCTCAGGTTGGTAGGCTTGTTCTCATTAAGTCTGTCCTTGACTCCGTGGGATCTCATATCTTTGCTGCTATGACTCCCACGGCTTCCTTTTTCCGTTCGTACCGTTCCCTCGCATCCTCTTTCTTCTGGGGATCCAAGGATAACACTAGTCGTCACCATTGGATCTCCGGGAGCGTTATCTATCATCCCAAAATCGAGGGAGGCCTGGGCCTCCGTAACCCCCAAGAAGTGTGTGCGGCCTTCGCTTGCAAGCTTTGGGTAAGGTTTGAAGAGAACAACTCCCTTTGGGCTACGTTCCTTCACACCAAATACCGAAGGCTGGCAAATACGCATTACTCTGATATCCCGTCCTACGCTAGTGAGACGTGGAAAAGGATGCAATCCGTGAAGGCTTTATAAGATGCTCATGGAGGGGGTACATCTTGGGACGGCAAGCCGTTCTCGCTTTCTGCTGCGTGGAACTCTGTGCGGAATCCTACGCCTGAGCTTCCTCTTTTCTCTTTCATTTGGAATGTCCGTATTCCACCGAAAGTGTCTCTATTTATGTGGAAAACCATGCATAATGGTTTGCCATTAGATGAGAATATTCAAAGAATCGGTATCCCGCTCGTTTCCAGGTCCAGGTGCTGCAGCGCTGGGAGCACCGAAACCTCCTTTCATTTGTTGTTTTCTGAGGATTGTGCTAGGCCTGTTTGGAATTACTTCGGGAACCTGTTAGGTTGTTGTTGTAATGCAAACTTGTTGGAAGACTTCCTGAGATTCTGGTGGACTAGCATCTCAGGTAAAAGTCTTCGCGCGAGCCTCTTTCATCTGATTCCTTGTTTGATTTGTTGGCACATCTGGTGCGCGCGGAACAAGGCAATCTTTGACGAAGTGGCTATGGACCCTCCGACCATCATCCAGAAAATTAGGAATGATGTTTTCATAGCGTTTCGGGGACGACCATTCAGAGGTGTTTTTGGTTCCCGGTTTAGGAGGTTGGCTATTAACTTTGACATTTCAATGCTAACAGCCACCCCCAGACAAGTTATTGGCTGATTTCGGTTTTGTGTGGGTCGTGTGATTTTGTGGTCAAACCCTCCTTCCCCCACCCCCACCCTCGATTCTGACATTGTTTGCTAGTTTTTAAGGGCTTGATGTACAGGTTGCTAGGCAGGCTCTGTTATGTGCTACGTTCTAGTTGATGTTCTCCTCCTGAGTTGGACCGCTGGATCAGACGGGGTTTTGGTAGCTTTTTGAGGTCTGGGCTATGCTTGGAGTTTCTCTACCGGCTCTTTCCACCACAGCTTTTGGGATCCTTGGCATCATCTAGGAACGGAGAGGAGCCTTCCTCGAGGGACCTTCCTTCTTTCGCTTTACAGTACTTCCTCTCAGACTGCTTGTGCTCTTTTGTGGTTTTTTCTGTATTTTGTTTCGTTTGTTCGTGTGTGTGCACGGTTTCAGCGGTCAGCAGAAACCGTTTTTGTGAGCCATTGGAGAAAGGCTAGTTTCTCCGTTTTGTTATATTATATATTTCCTTTTGTTGAAAAAAAAGCTTGCGGCTAGAAGTTAACTGTATATAATGCACTGTGGGTAACATGGTGGGTAAATTGTACATTTTTTTGATTTATGATATACATTATTTCTTAGTTTATTTCTCTGCCTTATTAGAGAATGGTTTATAACTTAGCATAAAAAATAATAAAATTTTCTTACATAGTGGATTCTGTAAGTAATAGACGGAGAAAAGAAAAATCTCGTTTTACCTTAGTTGACAGGCTCGTCTCAGGCTCAAACCCATTCTCTTTTTCTGACTGACCTACTCCACAACTGCTAGCCAATGTCATCTTCTCCTTCTTGTTTGGTTTATGACTAGCTTACCTAAATAAGTGTCATTTGATTTCGAGTTTGCTTCAGGCCGAATAATATGGTACATTTGTAAACTATATGTTGAATATCGATCAACCAAAATTGATTGAGCGGAACAAATTATATTGTTGTTTGAACGAGAAAGAATCAATCCGAGTGAAATATCTTTGATATATTAATGTAAAGAAATAATTCTCATGGGAATGATATATGCAGTAAAAATGGAGATCAATTCCTTTGTCTCTATCATTTTTGTTTCCTTGTGTCAAATCCATCCCAACCGTCTATTTTAGTGTGATCTGACATTTTTAGTTATATAATGAGTCTCATTCACCAATTCATTTTTATGATGCATGACTTTAATTTAGTTGGACATATGAATATAGAGAATGCGAGGACAGAAGAATTGTACTGGTCAAGATGTAATGTAGCATGCTAAGAATAGTAAAATAAATGTATTTACTGAGGGCCGTTTGGATGGCCTCAAAAAAGCTACTTTTTAGCTTTTTAAAATGCAAAGCAAAAAAGCCCGTTTGGCTACATAGATTATATAGGCTTTTAGAAGCAGCTCTTTTACTTATTTCAGAAGCAATTTTTTTTTGCTTTTAGCTTCTACATCCGAGCGACTTCTAGGCCGCATACAATTGAATTAGGGATCTGGCGATTTAATGTTTTCATCGGCACTTCATCTTCTATTCGAGATTCTTCACAAAGATAATATTTTTCTTCTCTTATTTATCTTCAATCCTTTCAATCTACTCTTACTTCTATTGATGATTAGCATGTTCGATAGTTTTCAGATTTTTTTCGTGTTTGTTTGCTTGTAATGCTCTAAACCTAATCTATTTCTTGTTTGTTTTTTTATTGTTATAAAGGCAAATTGCATGGGAAAAATACTAACGGGAAAATTTTGGAGAGATATTTTCATTTTGATTTTGAGAATTATCAATGATTTTATTAAATTTGGGTTTGAATATAGTTTTCCTGAAGAGCTTGACAATGTAAACAATGTACGGTATTAAGTTTAGTTTGAAACATATTATCTATTGACAATGTAAACAATGTAAGGAATCTACTTTAGAGGTATATGGCACTCATGTTTGGGTATATATTATCTGTTGACAATTTATAATTTATAAGACACTCATGTGTTCCCAACTAATAAAAAGAATAATCAATCTGCAAGGTAGCATAATAATACAGGGGTCTGGCTATTCGCACCCCATTATTTGCTTTTTACCCCCCAGTTAAAATTTTAGAATTATATTTTCAAACTTACCCTTCAACAACTAATTAGATAATTTGTCTAATCTTGTATGATGACTAGAAATAAAAATATCAACCACAAACATATATGAGTGTTCGTGGCTAAATTACAAAAAATAATTTAAAATTTAAAGTCAGTGCTGTACATGATTTTTTTTTTAAAATAAAATCAAGAAAGAAATTACAAATAATGATTAAAAAATTATTATAAGTTTAAAAATCGTAAATTAGCGATGTGTATCATTTTATATTTTGAGATCAAGACATTAATGGTATATGAAAATTGCAAAAACCTAAACAGCAAGTAAATAAATTATCAATATAGATGGTATTGTTCAAATAAATCGACGCTCAGGTGGAGCGTTGATTATCCGACCAACGTTAGGGTTGCACGTCTGTTTATTTCAACCAACGATGCCGTCTACAAATGTTAATTAATTTCATTAAATTTTTGAAAGAAGAGAGCAGTAGAAACAAATTGCAAGCTGAAACTAGAAAAGGAAAAGGAAAAAAGTAATGAGAATGATAATGTAATAAGGGCATGTTTGGATTAAACGGGATGGGAAGAGAAAATGATAGGGTGCATATTTCATTTTTTAATTAGTGGGGTGTGAAGAGAAAATAAGGGGTGTTAATAGACGCACCCATAATACAGAACTAAATTGTTTGGTAAAAGGAAACTAATTGAAAAAATCCGAATATCTCCTGGTTATAACGCTTCCTAAAATCATCTCTAAAGTAGACTGCAATAATATTTATTATTTTTAAATGCTTATTTTTTTCTCCTGTCCATAAGGTTTTCATACTTTCAAAAGTGTCAAACAAAAATAAACAAACTTTTGATATTTACACAGATCCATGACTAAAATATTTTCTCAATAATATTAGAGGGAATTGAAGAGATATGTGGAATAATACAATAAGTATTTGAGTATTTGAATCATGCAAGTTTACTGATAACATATACGTTAGAGGATACTGAAAACATATAAGTTTATGCAAAATTTAATAAAAGCGTGGATAAGACACAAAGCATAGCATGGATCATAAACTTAAAACATCGTGTTAACTATAGTATGTCTAACAATTTTCACCACATTATGATAAAGTTTTATAGTCATTCCTCCCAGGTTATCGCTTTGGCCTTAAATCACTGTTCTTATCTAATGATTTTTTCCAACCTTTAGGATGCCACATAGGCCTTACACCATCTATCTTGAATATCGCTGTGTTTAGATAGTTGATTGTAACTCGAGCCTCATGTCATTGTTCCTCGGTAATGTAATGTTTACAAATTTGTAAGCACTAAAACATAAACCGACGTATTTCTCTATAATGTAACAAGTTTGTCATGCAAGATTACTGATAACATATTAGGTATTACACTGTAGAAACCAACTAGATAATCCAATCAAAAAAAAAAATAGTTAAGGGAAAAAAAGAACCTACCAGCATTAAATAATACACAGCTCACATGACCTTGTTCCCGACACAAATGAAACACCATATCGAAATATATTAAAATTTTGTTAATAAACATTATATACTTACACGTTTATATTTTATAGTATTTGCATGCAAAACGCTTCATATTTTTAAATATCACAGCGTCGCATAGTTTGAAGTTGACTTTCTTTTCTCTCTTTTTCCTGAAAATATTTTTTTTGTCCACTGAGCTACTTCATGGAGGTCACCCTCAGTTGATGTTTGCGTAAATCGTCTCAATCAAAATGAGAATTCATTGAGCAATGAAACGTGCATGCAGCTTATGTATGTTCGCGTAAATCTTCTCAATTAAAATATCAGTGTTGTGCTAATTTGTTCGTACTGTTTTCGGTCATATAGATCCATGACTAAAATGTTTTCTACATAGACTGCATGTCAAACTTTTGGTCATAATCGCCGTTCGGTAATTGCTTCTTGAACTTATGGTTTATAGTAACAAGCTACTACTGTGCTGTAAATTGCATTTCAAATTTAAATTTTATTGACATGTTAAGCAGTGTGAATTGAAGAGATACTGAAGAAATATTTGTTTTCCTCCATGGGAGCTCAAAGAATTTGGTATAAAGTAACTGTGTTTTACTATTATATAATATTAGTTTTTTGTTCTGTCCCAACATCAAAGTTAGAATTACTTTCAGTAAGCAATATGTTAGTAACTGTGTATTAATATACAATTCTATTAATGTAAAGTTAAAATTACTTTGGTTTAATTTTCTCAATTTTGACAACAAAATAGCTAATAAAAGTTCGAGTAGCATGCCTATTAAATAAACAATTCTTACTTGAACCTCTCAACTGTTCTACTTCCTGTCATGACAAAAGATCAGCAAAGTCATGAACAAATTCATCATGGTCTTCAAAAAAATTCTATAAATGAATGAAAGTATTAGAAATATGTATCTAACCAATTAGCTAATGGCCAAACTTCAGATCTGTATCATTTAAATTTATATGCCATAAAGTTGATGAACTTTGGCCAATAAAAGTGGATGGACATTTGTCATGAATTGATAAGAAATCAAATAATTTCAGGTATAGAAGATATTTGATAGAATATGATGCACCATTAGTTTCAGGCAAGCAAAGGTGACACATAATTTGGTTGATAATTTTCTTTGCCTAAGTTGAACAAGCATTATGAAATGTGTTAACTTTTATTTGCAGCAGAAGCTGAAACAATGTAACATATAAATATTGATATTCTGTTTAACATGATTGTATTTTCATTCCCAAGTACTTAAGGCTAAATGAATCTCAAATAAATTTTTTGGAGTAATATTGATAAAACAATGGCCTGCCTGCTGACAATGCTTTCTTAACTATTTGAGTTGGTGGCATGCTAGTTTGTAATGCTTGTTGAATTGAAATTCAAATTTTATTCTTCATAATATTTATATATTTTTTAGTTGTTAGCCTTTGCATACTTGCAACAATTTGCTACAATTGTTCTCTTGTAACCCACTGCAAAATAATTGGTTTTGGTTGCTGCTCTTACATTGTTGATTTTTCATTCTACCACAATGAACAAAACACATCCAGGCATTGATTATTTCTATATGTCAAAATGATGATTTGTTTTTTAGCTGAAGAAAACAATCTTAAATCTAATCAAAGTTCGGTTGGAGTGGATTCAACTCAAGGAGAAAGACAAGATTTCAACAACAAAAGAGAACAAATCCGACGAAGCATGGCCACTTTTTATCGTTTTCCATTTTAGGTTCCATATAATTTTAGAAGTTTTCGATATTTTGATTGTAATGCTTGAAATTTGTGTAAATGATCAACTTTTTATCTATTGTGTGACTTGTTGTTTGATTTTGTGAGTTAAAATGGACTTAGCTTTTTGGATTATGTGCGAATAACATGCAAGTATTTATGTCATGTTTTAATTCAATATTTTTTTATTTATATTTCGAAATATGAATTGTTTTGTGATTTTTTGCGAACTAGCTATAACATATACTTTTAAAAACATGAACTATCTTACATTTTATTTCAATATTCTAGCGCGAAAGCCAAATAGCAAAAATTTGTGTTTATCCATACTAGCTTTTTATCTTTTTGACTTATAAGTCGTTACTGTGCCAAAACAAACTTTTTGACTTTTTTAAAATAAAAGCACTTATCATATAAGCAAAATCGCTTTTGCTTTAGGTTTCCATACGGGCCCTAATCTTGTTCCAGATTATGGATCTCACCACGAATTGAGTGAGTCTTTGACTATCGTCCAGCTGCCCAAATCCCCAACATCGGCTGTGTGACACCTAGGTTAGACTATTGTTTATGGTATTTTGTCAATTCGTGGTGTAAATTGGACTAGCGAAATATACTATAACATGTCCAAGTGTGTGATGATGCACCACTACAAAAGCCGCTTCGGCTAGCTACGTCCATTAATCGCTAACGGTCGTGGCTGGCCGTCGTCAAACGTAGTCAAAAGCCGATGCTAAATAATCCAACCTTAACAAAATAGCAATGTCTCCAACATCATCTTTCGTAGCCACATTAGCTATGGTTGGCGACGACTAGGAGGGACACGTCACGAATTATGGGTTTTTTGAAGTGAGTCACCCCTGATTAGCTAGTCGTGACCAACCGTAGCAAGTTTAGAAACATGTCCCATAGTAAGCCGTCGCCAACTACAACCCAGTGTGACCAATGAGACGTAACTAGCCAATGCAAACCTGAAACTTTTTTACTGTCATGTTGCCTTCCAGCCGCACATATTCGCGATACTCATATCCAATCATTGCACAACTCATATACCCTCAATTCCACAACACATTTTCATATGCAATGATCCAACATGCCATATATACTCAATTTCACAACACATATCCGTATAAATCTCAAAAAATAAACAAATATACCCACTACAACAAAAAAAAAACATTTTAGAACTCTAATTTTAAAACTGTCACAAAATGCCAGTTGTAGTAAAGGTTTTTTACAACCGTCATTTCCAGAAAGTTGTAGTAAACATTATTTTAACTACTCTTTTTTTTGCAAGTCGTAATAGATGCCTATTACAACCTTTATTTTTGCCAGTTGTGATAGGTGCCCATTTATAACGACTAGTAAATGTTTCCAGTATTTAATAATTAATATAACAAATGATAATAATTATTAAATAATTAATAATTAATTTTTAATAATTAATAGTTAAGGTGTAATCATTAATATTAATAATTAAGAAGTGATTATCAAGAAGTAATATTTAATATTTACTAATTAACTTTTGAAAAATAATAATTAAAATTTTTTTACTGGTAAGTTGTATAAACTTATCTTCAAAATTTAATAATGGCTACCGACGAAGAATTTGCCTGGAAAACTAACCCCAAGCCTCCCCCCACGTTTCAGCCTCCCCCGATTCCGCCATTGCCCTCTCCACTGCCTCCAGACGCCAGGAAAGATCTGTCGCAACCCCGTCTTCAGCCAATTCATGATCCGTCGACCTCCATGGAAAACCTTAATTTTGCCAAACATGAAATCCTGCGTCAGCCGATTGAGTCTCCACTAGATGCGATACCCTATCACCCGTCAGTTTTATCCCCACAAAATGCAGTAGCTGTTTGTGCAGATATCGGTAAGGGAGGAAGTAATTATGGTTCTCCTTCACAAATAGGACATAATTTAGCGTCTAATACTGTGGTTACTCCACCGTCTCCCCCTTCTCCTTCCCTAGTAGACGACGACGAATTTCAGTTAGTTCTCTCAAAACAGCGGTTTAGAGTGCAGAAAGCGAAAGGAAAGCAACTTGCGGCTGTCAGTAGCTCCTTAGTCCAGAAGCATACATTGAATTCCAGTAACAGTGTATGGTCGTATCTCTCCCAACCGGGTAGTGCACGGAAAGACAGCGGATATCAAGTTGAGAAGAGAAATGACAGAAGAGAGATTCCACAAATTCATCGTTTACAAGGAAAGACCCTGTTTTTACTGCCATCTAACCCCTAAGCTACAGACAGTCCTAACTCTGGAAGGCACTCTTCTTCAACTGCTAGCCGTCCGTGGAAAGACGTTGTCGCCGACAATTAGGTTCCAACTTCTAATTCTTTTCTATTTTATCATCCTATTGACCATCAAAGTATGAAATACGTTGCTGTTTATGCTGACTTAATTCATAAAGGTTGACAGCAATGGGAACATGTCAAGGGCTCCAGATTCTGGAGTTATTGACAATCCTTCTTGGAATGCTTTAGTTGCTAACATAAAGGACCAAAAGAAAAACGAAAAGGAGAAGAAGTTCAAAAAGTTGGAGATGTGGTCCTACTCTGGTCAGGGTGCGTCTTCCTGCTAGATGTGAGAAAAGTGTAGACAGGAATGGGTCTTGTTGATTATGGTCTTTTAGTCATCTTTTCGATTGGTCTTTTATTAGGCATATACATTTGTCTGTCGATTTTATATCTTTAGCTGGTACAGAGTCTCCGTATGAGTGAGTTTTACAGAGTGAGTTGTATGTCACTTGTTGTTGTACTTCTAAGGATGTAAAATCATATATTTATATATAATAAAGTACCGAGTTTCTAAAAAAACTTGTCTTCAAGGATTATTTTTTCTACTTCTTGTTATAAAGTCATACTAAATATTAATAATAGCTAATATTTAATAATGAATAGAATTAATATTTAAGAATAATTAATAATAACAATAAAAATTAATAATTACTACTAGTAATTAATAATTAATAAATAGTAATTATCTTTTAAAAAAAATTGTTAAGTTTTTGATAATTAATAACTGGTAACATATACATAATTGATTTTAATAATTAGTATTCAATTATAACTAAGAAGAAATAAGTAATAATTAATAATAACTATTATTAATAAGTAAAATTCAATATTATAATACAAATTAACTCTTAAGAAATCCATTTATATCTAATATAATTTTTACTTATTAGTTCTAACTTATAACATTCAATTTATACATTTTGGTGAAATTTTGGTCAAGATCAATGTAAAGTTGGCTACCATGAAAAATTAGAGCACCAGGATGAAACTTAGGAGGGAATTGCGAAATTTTGGCTCCAAAGTAAATGACGCCTTTTATTTCTAGTACCTCACACCAGCCGACTTCTCCCCTACTCTTCCCTAAATCTAGATCGATCCAAAATTCTTCCTTCTTCAAACAAAGTCGCACCTCAAAAACTCTAGCCGCTCCTGTAAATATTGATGGATCCACTAATTTAGCGATTCGAAAACGATGGAACCGAACCATGATTTGATTTGCTTTCGCCTACCTGCAGCAACTTACTATTATTCCCTGATGCATTTGGAGCGCTCTGCTTAGTTTTAATTTTTGCTGATGTGGGGCGATTCGAATGTGGTGATGATATAAGTTGTCTTTGCCTGAGTTGCTTCAATGGAGATGCTACTCGAGATGAATGAAGTTGATGTCGAGATGCTAACCATCGTAGTAATTAAATAGTAAATACTAATTAATCAATAAATAATTTATAAATAATGAATATTTGTGTATTAGTTAATAAATAGTAATTACTGTTAAATAATATTACTCAATAAGTAATATAATTTATCATAATAAATAATAATTAATTAAATATTGATTACATAATCGTCAAAAGTTTAAAATCAAAATTAAAAAAATACTCTATAAAAAATAATATAAATAATTAATGCCTATGTAATAATAATCAAATATTAATATATAATATCTAGTAACTACTGCTGAATAATAGAACTTAATAGTTAATATGAAAAATGAAATAATTCCCATTAGAAATTAGCAATTCGCAGTTAACTAGTTGTTACAAGCCGTGAATGGTGCCTTACATAACATGTTCCAGGTTGAAGACACACAAATTAGGTTGGCTCTAAAACCAGATTTTTCGTTGGCTCCAAACCAACTTTTTGGGCTACAAACCAAATTTTCGCATATAATTATCGCTTCTTCTCCCTTTTCCTCGTAAATTCAATCTCTAATCTACCAACGCTTTTCCTCCAGACCTAGCCAAACCCGATGAGAGACCTGCTAATGTTCTTCCTCCAAATACTAGCCAAAACCCGATGGGAGACCCGCTAACATCATCCAAACCCGAACCCAGTACCATAGATCTCGCCCCTGTCATGATTTTTTCTAAAGAGGAGATGTTGTTTCTTGTTTAGATTCGAAGGTGAATCCCTTATCAGGTCCGCGGTCTAACTCCAGTTCGATTTAGCCAGATGTAGGCAACTTGCTCGAGGCTTCAGATGACGACCTCGGCATCCCTCCTACAGATTACGCCTGTTGATTACCGATTTCCTTTTGGTATTTCCACCTTCTCTTCTTTCTATATGGTTTTATTTGTGTTCACTTTGATGATTTTATTCTATTTGCTTTAAAAAGTATGTGAAATTATTAATCTTCAAACATACCTTTATATCACATGGAACCGAAGATGGTCATTAACAATCCAATGCATACTTTGTTTTGCTAAAATTTCAATGTCCATTCAGATTTTAATCAAACGAATTAGTTTATGAAGATTACAAAAAAGAGAAAAAGTATGTTCAATTAATTGGGGTTCAGTTATTAGTGCTTACTATTTATTTTTTGTTTGTTAACAATTCAACAAAATTGCCAGAAAGCTCGACTACAAAAATATGATGTAGATTTGTCAAAAACTCAGCTCCATCTTCGTACCGTACTTGTACCAAGCAGTCTGACAGTGATTGCTCATAGTAAAAATTGTTGAGTTGTTTGAAAATTTAATTTTACCTTTTAATTTAATTTTAACTTTTACAGTTTAACCGCATGAATATTTTTTGTAAACATTCAAATCGCTAGCATGACTCCCTCTTCTTGTTTGCATGAATGATCATTCCTAAATCCACTTGTCCAATATCTCATCTCAGGTAAGCTATTTTTGCACATCTTCATATCACGTGAATGCCTAATTTATTGAATAATTACGTGTTTGTAGATAACAGAGGGTATTGTCTAGTTCCTAAATTAGTGAATATTAATGTGCCAGTTCAGTATGGCTATTGCCTTTATTCATACTGCTTGTTGTTGTTTCTATACCAAGCAAAAGCAAAGCTAGTCTGATGATTGTAAGCATAGATTTATTTGTTTTTCCTTTTTCAGAACATTATTGACCAGTTTTCCATCACAATGATACGTGCATACATTTCCGCTTGTTTATAGATGAAATACCCCCTTCAACTTTATTACAAATCAAAAAACCTATAGGAAGTCAAAACTCAGAACTGCTCAAAAGCAGGAACAGATCCACTGTGGCTTTACTAGTTAATGGTTGTTACAACATCATGTATCGCATCGGTAAAATGAAGGAATGTCCTAGAGCTTAATCTTGCCATGCTTATCCTCCCATCGGATTTCATGTAAAGGTGATATTCCCTTCTCATGAATGCAACCTGGTCCATATTTAAGCCTGTGAAAGTGAAAATTCCAAACTGTTTGATTATATGACTCCAATCGCCAGGCGTTCCTTTATTTTTAAGGCATCAAAAAGTTGTTGATGCATGCTAATAGTATGATCTTCCATACCCTTCAACTCAGTGATCCATTGCTTGTACTTTTCACTGTCTTTAAGGATTGTAGCCACAATAGACGCTCCATGAATTGGAGGGTTGGAATACATAGGCCTGATCACAAGCTTCAGCTGACTTTCAATCCTATTTGCCACATGAGCTCTTTTGCACACGACGCTGAGTGCACCAACACATTCTCTATATAAACTCATATTCTTTGCATAGCTTTGTGTTGTAAAGCACTCTACAATATCTGCAACAAACATGTGAACAGACTGTGCGTCTACATCTAGATTTCCACTAGCAAAACCCTGATAAGCACTGTTAAAAAATGCATCATGCCTTTTGACCTGATCAAGGGTAGGATCAACTCCAGTAGGGTTATGAGCACATACATAGATTTAGTTTAAAATATCTCATGTTTCTTTCTTGCTTAATATACCCCCACTAATACTATGATAGATATATCATTGATTTGGGATTGAACACCTTTGGTTGCATGTTGTCTGCTATGTTTCATTGATTTTATTAAAGCTTGATGTTCTGTATTTTAACTTCAAGTAATATCTAATTGTGTTATAAAATTGGTTTGAAAGATTGATATGAAGGAATATTCTTCTTTATTGTTGAATAATTGGTAGGAATTTATATGCAAAATAAGCAACGGTCGAAATAATGGCTTCCTCTCTTTGAACTGTGTTTTTCTCTATAATTCCCTGCTTCTGCTTTCTCTGTCGCTCCTCCTTTCTTCTAATCTTCTCTAGAATTACTTGAGGTCTAGCGATTTCTCGACCTAGTTTGTTTTGCCTTAATTTTTAGATGGCGCCTTCATCTTCTGTCGTTGAGGAATTCGTGGATCGTGGTTGTTTCCTGAAGCCATGCCTGTCGTTTGATGCTATAACAACCTCGATTTTGGCGATAGCCAAAGAACCTCTTTCTATTGTCTTTATTGGCTCTTCGGAGGTTGAGATCCGGGTTTTCTCTCTTAACTCTTTCGTTGAGTTATCGCGTTTCAGGTACTTGGAAGTTGATGGGTGTTTCTTGGAGCTTGCTCCCCTCTACACGTCTGAGTTGGTGACCAAACTCTCCCCGTGAGGGAGTGTTGTTCGTTCACCGATGAAGGAGGCACTGGGTGAGCTGAGCTATGGTTGATTCGATAGGTCAAAACGGGATTTCACCACCTACATTGAGCCTATGTTGAGCTTCAGGTGCTCGCGTAACTTGCCCCTCTCGTTGTCCATGATTTTATGGTAGGATCTATTGTTTGCGGTGGGGTCTCTGGCCTTGATTTTGCTAATGTGGTTGATGTAGACGATGGTGGTGAAGGGGAGTTGACCACCCCATCCCACCGTGCTCAGTGTGTTGTTGGTTGTGAATGGCCGAGTGTAGAGATTGGTGGGAGGCAGGCTACAGCTCATCGTTGGTGATGTCGTGCTCGCCGTTCAATGAAATTCTGTAAGGCTACTCCTCCTATCGTCTCTGATTTGACCACTCCTCTGGTTGTTCCATCTTTTGCTAGCAAGCATGCTCCTTCTGCTCTCTTGCTTTCTAATGCTTTTGATGTTTTAGGAGGTGACTTGTCTTCCGATGTGAGTGTGAATTCTTTTACCACTTCATCGTGATCACATCCCTCTTGGAATATCTTAGGTGCGGTTGGTGTTGTCGGTGCTGTTGTGCAAGTGGCGTGCTTTGAGGCTATTACCTGTACCAGTTTGTGGGTCTGTTGTTCAGTGGATGTTGTGGAGGTTGTTCCATCGCCTGTTCAGGATTTGCTATGCTTGGTGTTGGATTCCTCGGTGTCTCACCGACTTTACTATCTGGTTCGTCGTATTCTTTTTTTTCTTGCTGTATCTCTTTAACCTGGGATTTTATCTGAAGAGCTAGTATTTGATAGGAGTGCATGGAAGTTGGCAATCCATGTACCAGAACCTTAGGTTTTTTTAATTATTTTACACTTTATTTCACTTTTATTGAACCTTTTTACTTTTTTATTACTATTTTAGACTTTATTTCACTTTTATTGAACCTTTTTACCTTATTATTATTATTATTATTATTTAAAAAAAACCTTTATCAGACGACTTTTTTTATCTGTTTGGTTATTTTAAACCCTTTTTTATATATATTATTATCATTATTATTTATTTTATTTTAATTTAATTTTGGGTTCCATATCTAGCCAACCCCAACTTGTTTGGGATATATGGCTTTGTTGTTGTTGTTGTATCTCTTTAACCTGGGATTTTGTTGTGTGTGCTTAGTCTTTAGATGGTTTTTTGTGTGATATATTGAGCCATGACACACGAATGTGTGTGCTCCCTGTCAACGTATCTTCATTGTTTGATGATTATGCGATGGGTCATATGTGCATTGTTTCTTGTGGTTGTGAGCTCGCTGATCTTCTAGCATGTGCATCCACCTCTTAGTTTTCCTTTGTTACCGTTTTGATAAGTTCTATCCCCTTAGTGGTTGGGCATGTGTCTCTTATTGGTGCAGTCACTTTTGTTAGTTGTTTGTGGCTATTCTTTCGGCCTGCATCTTCTGGCTACAGCCTTATCGACCATTAATTTGGTCATTGTTTCGATTTCAAGGGTTTGTTCGTATTTTTGGCTCGATGTGATAGGCCAGTTTTTAGTCTCGGTGTTTGGATATTGTCTGGGTCCTGGTGTTGGGCATGCTTCGGTTTCTCTGGTGTGGTTGTTTTTGTTTTTGGGTGAGCTCTTTCGAGGAGTCATGGCGAAGCCTTACTTGTGTAGTTTGTGACTCGTGTCTTTTGTTTCTGGTTTTCGGTGTTTTATGGGCTTTATTGGCAGTTATATTGGGGTCTGTCTTCATGAGATGGGTGGTCTCCATGTTGTAGACATATAGCGAATTCAGTATTGATCCACTATAAAACCTACCATGGAGATGGCTTCCCTATTTTGACTTCTCCTTATATTGGCTATCCGTGTGTCAGCTTGAGAACTTTACCTGTTTCACGGGATTATCAATCTGGTGATAATTTTACGTTGGTTAAGTTCAAACAGCAACTGGTGTTACATCTTGTATGCAATCTGACATCCTCTTCTGGTTTTCCTATCTCTTTTGACTCGTCCCATGTCTTCTGCTTTTGTCTCGTCCCCTTTTCTTAGTAAGGAAGAGATAGCGATCATTACTGATCGCCCGTCTCGACTTACTAAGAATTCGTGTCCTTCTCGATCTGGTGTGTCGGTCTCTAGGCCGGATGATCTAGGTGTTGGGGTATCTTTGGAGTTTTCTGAGTCCAGTGAGGCTTCCATTCGCTCGTCCTTTAGGACTTCGCGTCGTAGTTTACGAGAGGCTCCTCGCACTCCCAACACCATTCGCTCGCTCTATAACGACGTCTGAGCAGATCGTTAGGTCTACTTGACACACGCTTTATCTTATCTAAGCTGAGTGGTCGATTTCTCTCTCCTTTTTGGAGTGTGGTCTTTTTTCTGTGTGTCTGTCTTCTGCTTCTTTTTCCTTTTCCCGGATGGCGAATTTCCTTTTCTGGAATGTTCATGGAATTGGTAATGAAGCATCGGTGGATAGACTCAATCCCATTGTTACGAAGCACTCTATCTATCTGGTGGCTCTTCTAGAACCTTTTTTGGGATCGGAGGAGATCACCAAGCCGGTTTTGTCTCTTGGATTTGGTGGTGCCTTAGCCAATGTGTCCGACAAGATTTGGATCCTCTGGTCCAAGGATGTTGTCGTCCTCCCCTTTTCGATTCCGAGTAGCTGCTCTCGGTATCCTGTTCCACCCCTTCCTTCTCTTCCTCTTTTTTGTTCTCGGCGGTTGCGCGAAGTGCGATAGGATATAACGATTGGCCTTATGGTCTAACAACCTCAATCTTTCTGTCTTGGGTTTTCCGGTTTCGATTTTGGGAGGCGACTTTAAAGTTGTTGCCTGTCAAGCTGAGAAACGGGGAGGCAACGTCGTTAACCGTTTGGCATTGGAGGATTTATATGCATTCATCGTCAGTTTAGGGCTGTCTGAAGTCTAGTTCATTGGCTCGACTTTTACTTGGAGTAACAACAAAGAAGAGCCAGATCGGATTCTTTCTAGGCTTGACAGAATTTTTGGATCGGAAGGTTAGTTCAACCTTCCATTCACCTTTTCTGTTTCCCACTTGCATCGTACCTTCTCCGATCATGCTCCTATGATTCTTCGATGTTCTCCCCTTTCCCTTTCTAATTCTTCGATGTTCTCCCCTTTTCCTTTCTGATCCTTCTTCCTTTAGGTTCTAGAGTATGTGGAGATGACACCACACCTTCCGTAGTATTGTGGAAGAATCCTGGAACTCCCCTGTTCTTGGTTCCCTTTGTGTTGTGTTTTCTCGTGAGTTGAAGCGCATTAAGGCTTTCCTAAAGGCGTGGAACGTTCCTTTTTTTGGCGAATGGTAGTGAAACTCGACAGAGTTTCAAGCCATATATAAACATCACCATAAACATACAAAGTGGCAGCATCAGTTACAGTCCAAAAGAAATAGCAAAAGCTAGCATATGAGCAATATATACATACATCATGCCCACGCAGGAGCCAAAAAACATGATAACCCTATGCAAACTACTAAATGCTAAAAGTACAATAGAAAATCCTACTGCAACCACCTGATTTGAGCTCTATTCCCAAAGCAATCTTCAATCAGATCAGCAAATTCCTAGTGTTCCACACCTGCCCATTTATAGAAAAACTTTAAAACTTGGAATAGTATAGCGTTAGATGACTTGGCAATACTATTAAAGCATCTACAATTTCTTTCATGCCACAATACCCAACAAAAATAAAAATTAATATAAGCTAGTTCTTTAGAGTTACAAGTATCCCAAAAAGCAAATTGGTCACAAATAGCATCCCTCCGGCAAAGATCAATGTTTAGCTGTACTAAACATTTGCTCCACACATAAAAGGCCACATCACAATCACAAAATAAATGCAAATAATCTTCCACCAACTTGTTAGGGAATGCGGAATGGATCGTTAAGGAAAAACTAACACTAAAGGGGGTGAATAGTGTTCGTTAGAATTTAAACAAAATCTAAAACTTATGTGAACTACAGAATGAATCAAACACCACAAACATAATCGCAGACACAGATTCAAATACAGATACAAAATAAACAGAAATAAAGACGAAGAAAAGGAAAGAACACACCAGATTTTATACTGGTTCAGATTACTCCTACGTCCAGTCCCGCACAACGCTGGATTGCGCAGAGTTTTATTACTATACCAATAGTCAAGTACACCCTCCTTGATTTCACGGCTACAAGGGATACTACCGATTACTACTTCCCTGATTTCTCGGCTACAAGGAAACACCGATTCCTACTTCCTTGATTTCTCGGCTACAAGGATACCACTGATTCCTCTTTTACTCTACCCAAAAAATTACAAACAACCCTAGAACTCTTTAATAGCACTTGATTCGGAGAGAGATGAGAAGAGAGTGTAGAGAGAAGAAGTTTGATCAAAACAAAATTGAATTCAGCAGAGTATAAGTGTAGAAATCATAAAAATGATTAAGAATGATTATATAATGAAAGAGGATGAAAGTGGAGAAGAAGATATGTTTAAAATTCGGTTTTTAGCCCTTTTTATAGTGTGTGAAAGGTTGCAACGTTTCTGAATCGTTTCAAATAGTGAAAAGACACTTCCTTTCAAAATTGAAAAAGTGACAGTTATATGTCGACACGATGTTTTTGTTATGTCGACATACCCTAGTGTATTTTTGAATTTTAAAACATTTTTCAATTGTTTTGATATAAATATATTTCTAGAAATTCTTGAATCAAAATATAGTATTGTAAATTAATATTATAAAGTAGAAAATCATATGAAAAAATAAATTTAAACTATATAAACATATTTATAAATTATAAGGTTTTAAACTATATAAATATAAAGTATAAGAATATAAATATAAAATTTAAGTTTGAAAAACAAAGAAGAATAAGAAAGGAAAAAATAGAGAAGATAGAAAATAAAATAAAGAGAATTGAGGATAGAATTAAAAATCAAAATTTGAAAATTAGAATTAGAATTTGAACCTGGAGTGCTATTTAGAGTCTTACACAATCTAGACTCTATAAATATATTAATCTTGAACTCTTGAATTCTTGAATACTCATGAGTCTTGAAATTTCTCTGATCTTTGAATCTCTATCATCTTTAAAACTGTACAGTCTTCAGTAATATTTCCTGTATATAATTCCTGCATATGTATATATATTCTATACATAAAGTGTTAGTATATATTTTATAATCAATGATAATTGAAATAAGGTTGTTGTCATCAAAACTCCATTCTCCAACAATCTCCCCCTTTTTGATGATGACAAACTTAGTTTATAAAATATCATACCTGTATATACCTGTTGACGATGATCCTTCTAATACTCCCCCTGTCTGTAAGAATCCTATAATCTATGTTTATATTTTATAATTTATCCCCCTTTGGCATTATCAAAAATAAATCCTAAAGGTACTACCCCTAAATTGTATAACTTTCTGAATAGAACTTAGGTAACTGTCTTTATAAAAATACTCCCCCTTAATATATTAACTACTTCTAAGTAGAATACTTCCCTTAATCTATTCAAACTTAAAAATAATAATGTCTAGCAATATGATGATTAAATACAAACCAATCCAAGTGTTATCATTACATATGTTTGTTTGATACAAACCAAACCAAATCAAATCACACCATATGTCTTAATATATACAAGTTTCAAACAATAGAATCCAAATCACACCACACCATATGTTTTAGAACATTTAAACAAATCAATCAAATCGTACCAAATAATTAAATGTTTCTTGGAACTTCAACCCATTCATCTTGTCCAGTAATTGGGTTCTTCTGGATGTCCTTCCACTCTTCTTCAGTGTTATGTGATGTTTTGTTGTTTTCATTTCTGAAATGAGAAGAGATATCCCAACGAATCACATCAGAATGTTTTTCTTGATATTCTACCATCCTCATTTGAATTAACTCTAGTTTGCGCTGATTACGTAGTACTATAGAGAGAGTTTTCTTGAAAGAATTCAAAGAATCATCAAGATTTTCACTTATATTGTGAATAGGATTTGCCATGGATTTGATGAGAAATGAATAAGAAAGAAGGAGTAATGGAATAATTATTTTTTCTGGAAGAAATGGTAGAGTCTGGAATTCGTTGGATTTTGAATGGACATGAGTAGTTATTTTAGTTTTAAAATTTGAAACAATTTAAAAATCTATCAGTTATATGTCGACATACTATAGTGTTATATTTAAAAATTTTGAAATTTTGAATTCTTTTGAGATCTATTATATTATAATTAGTTTTATAGTTTTTCCAGAAACATAAAGATGATTATATGATAAATAAAACTCCATTCATTACTTGATAAAAAGAAAAATCATCCAACTAATCAAGACACACTTTAAATACGAGATTCGAAAGAAATACAAGAAAATATATAAAGATAGATTAGACTAGATGGCCTAGTTTTCGGATAATGATGAGGAAGATGAAATTCCAAGCTTTCTTCCTATCTTGACCATGAATTTGGATATTTTGAAGAGTCTCTTGTTAAGCTTCTTTTGATTGTTGACGATTTTCACTTTATTTTGAACAATCGTATCTTTGTAAATACGCTTAGAGGTTGGATACTCAATACTTTCCATAGAAGCCTCTTCTTCTTCTTCGACTTCCATCGGCTCTTGTTCTTGTTGCATTCAAGCTTGTTTGGCCTCGAATGTCTCATATGGTTTAAAAGTAAGAGGAATTTGCATGAGATGAATGTTTGATGCATCAAACACTTTTCTAGGGACAAATTCTTTCCATGAAGATCAACAATAAAATATTTGAAAATGCGAGTGAGATAAACACCATAGTAGAGGGTGTTTTATCTTGTAGATAAATCTACGGGCTTAATTTCATTTAGGATCATTTCGGCCCAATTGATAATAAATCCACCCATAATAGCAAAAAGAGCTTTTTGGAATTTGAGAGTTGGATTGTCGAAATTTTAGGAATGGGGAGTGATGGTATGTTGGAGGAGAAGGTTGACAATTCTAGTTTTTGGACGAAAGAAACGATTTTTGAATTCCATTGGAGCACCACCGTCGAATATGTTGAGAAATGTTTCCAAATCGGTTTCGCCGATAGCAAAATTTGAGAAATACGAGCCCACGCTTCTACAATTTAGAATAGTGCCTAAGAGTTCGGCATCGAGGACAATTTGAGTGTCTTTGACATTACTCCAAATTTGATTTTCGTTGCCTTCGTAAAATCCGCGATTGGGATTTGCATAGAACATCTTCACGAGTTTGGGATAACATACTTCGTCGTTATCACGAGAGTCAATTAGACTCAACACTTCATTGTGTTCGAAAAGAGAGACGAGATCATAAGAGGGAAAGTCGCTAAAGATGGCGAAAGCACCCGTGTTAACTTTAGCATTTTCCAAATAGTTACCATAGGTTTTGATGGCCTCTTTGTCATTATGAAGATAGCCTTTGATGGTTTTGGTTATCTTCAATTTTTGAGATGAACTTGAGGAAGCCATTGAATTGATAATTTTGGGAGAGAATATAGTTTTGAGTTATGAATGAAAGGTAGAAAGGATAGATATATATAGAAATTGAATGGATATGAATTGAATGAATATGAATTGAATAGGCACAACTTTTCAGATTGAAATGACACCTTTTCAGACCTTGGAGTTGGTGAAAAAATTGGAGGGAAGTTTGAAAGTTTAAACATTTGAAATTTAAAATTTAAATTTCAAAACTGGTTAGATATGTTGACATATACTTTTCTGTATGTCAACATACTTGACTCATTTCAAAGGAAATTGGATTTTTATGTTTTGAAATATATTATCGATTTATATTAAAGGTTTAACGATTTCCTGAAATAATTCTAATCCTAATGAAAACACAAACCAATTATTTTATTAATTTACGTGTTATTTAATATTATATTATTATTTTGAATTTCAAAATTCAAAATTTAAATTTGAATTTCAAATTTCAAAAGTTTGTTTTTAAAATTTTAAATTCAAACCAAAACAAACAAACAAACAAAGCAACCATTCAACCAAATAAAACTAAAATTTTAATTAATGCGTGCCCGGTTTTTTTTTGAACTTTTTCTTCATGATTTTCTGAACTCTGAATTGTCGCAGTGCATATATTCGTATTTTCGGTTTCTGGTTCTTCATCACTTGATGATGAATCTGAATCATCTAATGATGCTGCGTATGCTTTCTTTCTTTTCCTTGACGAATTTCCGTTGTCCATTTGTTGAGTTGATTTGTCTGGATATGGACACATTTTCTTTATATGGCCTGGTTTGTTGCAGTTAAAACATTGACCATCATTAATTTTTGAATTTCCTTGAATATGACTCTTCCTTCTATATTTTAGAAATATTCTAAAATGATTTGTCATAAGTGTCGTTTCTTCATCATCTTCACTACTCGAGTCAGAATCGTTTGTTGTTGCTCTAAGTGCAATAGATTTCTTTTCTGTTGATCTGTTTTCTTTTCTGTAATTGGACTTATAAGACATCAAATTTCCGATTAACTCTTCAATCTTCATTTCATTGACATCATTGGCTTCTTCAATAGCCAAAGTCTTCTGATCCCATTCTGTAGTTAATGAATTCAATATTTTTCTGACTTGATCTGCTTCAGAATAAGTTTTTCCATGTGTTGTTAGCGAATGCACTATCTCTTGAAATCTACAATACATATATGAAATAGACTCATTCTCATTCATTTTGAATAATTCAAATTGATTAACTAACATGGCTATCTTAATCTATTTAACTTTACTAGTTCCTTCATGAGTAACTTTAAAAGTTCTCCATATTTCATAAGCAGTTTTAAATATTGATACTCTTTCAAACTCATTCCTATCTAATGAACAAAATAACATATTCATGGCTTTAGAATTGTTCTGTGCAGCAGCCTTTTGTTCATTTGTCCATTGTGAAAATTCAGTTGTGGGTTCAACACATTCATTTTGGGTACTATTCCATGTGTCTAAAACTACTGACTGTAAATAAATATTCATTCTTCATGCCCAATATGAATAATTACTACCATTAAATAATAGTGGTCTATGATTGACCCTCTATAAAAGAACTATTATTGCTACCAGTGTTGGTTGCCATTATCACTATTTTCAAAAATCAGATTATAAACTTTTTGAAAGACCTTGCTCCGATACCAATTGTTAGGGGTCATCCACGACCAGTGGCCTAGCCAGCCACCGTGGCCAATCAACGATACATCGGAACTAATTCCATGGTTAGCCTCACGACTCAACCAACCCACACACTGGGACATGTAGGAGTAAGAGTCTCCTACCCGCCACCAAACAGCCGAGCGAGAACCCCCTATCATATTCTCTAACTAGCTCCGATACCATTTGTTTGGGAATGCAGAATGGATCGTTAAGGCAAAACAAACACTAGAGGGAGGTGAATAGTGTTTGTGAGAATTTAAACAAAATCTAAAACTTATGTGGACTACAGGATGAATCAAAATCCACAAACACAATCACAGACACAAATTCAAATACATATACAAAATAAACAGAAATAAAGATGCAGAAAAGAAAAGAACACATCGGATTTTATACAGGTTCGGATTACTCCTACGTCCCGTCCGGCACAACGTTGGATTGCGCAGAGTTTTATTACTATATCAACAGTCAAGTACGCCCTCCTTGATTTCACGGCTACAAGGGATACCATCGATTTCTACTTCCCTGATTTCTCGACTATAAGGAAACACCAATTCCTACTTCCTTGATTTCTCGGCTGTAAGGATACCATCGATTCCTCTTTTACTCAACCCAAACAATTACAAATAGCCATAGAACTCTTCAATAGCACTTGATTCAGAGAGAGATGAGAAGAGGGTGTAGAGAGAAGAAGTTTGATCAAAACAGAATTGAATTCGACAGAGTATAAGTGTAGAAATCATAAAACTGATTAAGAATGATTATATAATGAAAGAGGAGAAGAAGATATGTTTAAAAATTCGGTTTTAACCCCTTTTTATAGTGTGTGGAAGTTGCAACGTTTCTGAATCGTTTCAAATAGTGAAAAGACACTTCCTTTCAAAATTGAAAAAGTGACAGTTATATGTCGACATGGTTTTTTTGTTATGTCGACATACCCTAACGTATTTTTGAATTTTAAAACATTTTTTCAAGTGTTTTGATATAAATATAATTCTGGAAATTCTTGAATCAAAATATGGTATTGTAAATTAATATTATAATGTAGAAAATCATATGAAAACATAAATTTAAACTATATAAACATATTTATAAAATTATTTGGTTTTGAACTATATAAATATAAAGTATAAGAATATAAATATAAAATTTTAGTTTGAAAAACAAAGAATAAAAAAGGAAAAGATAGAAAATAAAATCGAGAGAATTGTGGATAGAATTAAAAATCAGAATTTGAAAATTAGAATTAGAAATTGAACCTGGAGTGTTATTTAGAGTCTTACACAATCTAGAATCTATAACTATATTAATCTTGAACTCTTGAATTCTTGAATACTCATGAGTCTTGAAATTTCTCTGATCTTTGAATCTCTATCATCTTTAAAACTGTACAGTCTTCAGTAATATTTCCTGTATACAATTCCTGCATATGTAAGTATATATATATATATTCTATACAAAAAGTGTTAGTATATATTTTATAATTAATGATAATCGAAATAAGGTTGTTGTCATCAAAACTCCATTCTCCAACACAACTCTCTACAAAACAAACACTTCTCTTCAATTTTAAATTCTTCCTTCTCACCATGCTCAGCGTAATTAATTTCCCATGCATCAACGTCCACATATGATCATGACGAGAAGGCCACATCATTGTGGAACGTTCTCGTTTTCAAGAATATCTTCGACCGGCAGAAGAATTTCTTTTTATCAGAATCGTCTTTTGATGAGAATCCCTCGGCTGCTAACAAGGAGGCTTTGGGGATTGCCCAACTGGCCTTTTCGTCGGAGCTTCGTATTGAGCATGACTATCTTCGCCAGAAGGAGAGGATCAAGTGGATTGTCGAAGTTGATACGAACTCCAAGTATTTCCATTTTTCTATCCATAAGAAGAATAATCTTCTTACAATTCACCATATCCAGCGTCGTGATCTCTTTATGGCTTCTTCTCCAAGTGAAGTCAAAGATACTATTCTTTCCCATTTCCAACCCTTTCTCGGCTCTCCCTCTATTTTGGTCTCTGACCCGACCCTTCTTGCTTTCATTCCTAGACTGATTCTCCCTGCGGACAGCGTTGATCTTGTTGCACCCATACCTTGGAGGAAATACGTGCTTATGTATTAGCTCTAAGTAAGGACAGTTCGAGTATACCTGACGGTTTCATTGGGTTTTTTTTTTGAGTGTTTAGCCTATTATTCAGGCTAACTTCTATCTCCCTATAGGTTGGACTTCCACTAATCTAGTTCTTTTTCCCAAATGCAAAAATCCTCATATTTGCGTGGATTTTTCTCCCATCAGCTTACGCAATTTCTCTAACAAGGTTATCTCTAAGGTACTAGCTTCTTGACTAGCAATGTTTCTCGAGCGTTTTATTTCTTCTTCTCAAGTCGGGTATGTAAAAGGACGTTTGATCACAGATAACGTCCTTTTAGCCCAAGATCTGGTTTCTCAGATCGGCAGAAAGGTCTAAAGTTCTAATATGGTCATTAAGCTGGATATGGCTAAGGCCGATGATCGCATGTCTTGGTTTTTCGTCATCAAAGTCCTAAGGGCTTTTGGCTTCCTGGAACCCCTTATTGATCTTATTTAGAGGCTGAACTCCAACTGTTGGTTTTCCGTTCTCATCAACGGATCGGCCAACGGTTTTTTCAATGCGGGTAGGGGTATTTGTCAGGGAGACCCCCTATCCACTTCACTATTCGTCATTGCTACTGAGGACTTCGTTCGTGGGCCGCATTCACTAACGATAACCAGGCATATTCATAGGTTTGGCATTCCTCAGTGATGCCCTCTGATTTCTTCCTTATCATTTGCTGACGGCATCATCATCTTCACTAATAGAATTCGTTGCTCTATCCATCACATTATTTTCCTTATTCAGCAGTATGAGAGATGTTTGGGGCAACTCGTTAAATATGCTAAAAGCCGCTGCGTCCCAGCGAAAGACCTGTTTTCAAGTAGATTTTCATGGATCGAGACATTCATTGACTTCAAGGCTGCCTCCCTTCCCTTACCCTATCTTGGTATTATATTATATCGAGGCAGGAAACTTAATGTTATCGTCGATCCCCTGACTAATAAATCTAGGGGAAAGTTCATTCCTTGGAATGCGACTCTTCTTTATTAGGCAAAGGTAGAGTTGTTCTCATAAGGTATGTTCTTGACTCTATAGGATCACATGTCTTTACTGCTATGACTTCCACCTCCTCCTTCCGTTCTTATCGATCTTTGGCATCGTCTTTTCCTGTTGGCACAAGGACAACGCTAATGGTCACCATTGGATTTCATGGAACACCATCTGTCGTCCCAAAAGTGAGAGAGTCCTAGGTCTCCGTAACCCAAAGGACATTTGTACTACTTTTGGTTGAAAGCTATGGGCAAGGTTTGGAGTGAACGACGTTCCTCCATGCTAAGTAGCACGGACTCTCGGGAGTGAATTACACCGGTGCCTCGTCCTACGCTATTGAGTCATGGAAATGGATGCAATCCGTGAAGGCCTTATCGGGTTCACATGGTGGTGGAACCAACTGGGATGGAAGCCCCTTTTCTATCAGGGCGGCGTGGAACTCGGTGAGGACTCCAGCTCCACGTCTCTACCTTTTCTCTTTCATTTGGGATGTCTATCTTCCCCCAAAGGTCACTTTGTTTATGTGGAAAACCCTGCATAAGGGGTTATCAATGGACAAGAACCTCCAGAAGGTTGGCATCCTGATCGTTTCCCGCTTTAGATGATGTTGTTCGGATTCGTTGGAATCCGTTGTTAATTTGTTTTTCCTTGGCTCTTGTGCCAAATTTGTCTGGAATTATTTCGGGAATTTGGTTGGTTGTCGTGGTAATGCCACTTCGCTTGTAGATTTACTAAGAATCTGGTAGACTGGCACCTCAGATAAATCTATCAGTTCGATCCCTTTTTGTCTAATCCTTTGTCTTATCTACTGGCATATCTTGTGCTCGCGGAATATAGCTATATTTGACGAAGTGCCTATGGATCCTCCTACCATTATTAGTAGGGTAAGGAATAATGTCTTCCTTGCGTTTCTAGGTAGACCTTTCAAGGGTGATATTGGCTCCCGCTCTAGAAGAATGGTTGGTACCTTCGATGTTACCACGGTATCGACCCCACCTAAGGAGGGAATTGGTTGATACCTTATTTTGTAGGCCCTTCCCTGTTGCCTTTTCATTAACCTTGTCTCCCCCTTGAGATCTTATGTTGTTTGCTAGTAATGCAGGGTCTGAATTTATAAGTTTTAGGGATTCGACTTTCTTGGGGCTTCCTTGTTATGTTGATGGTGGAGCTGCTGTATAGCTGGTCGTTAAGACTACGAGGAGATGGTGATTTGAAGCATTAGGAGTTTCAGATTGGAATCTTTCCTGTACCTAGGGTCTGGGATGGCCTTACTTCCCTTAAGCTAGTTCTTTGCTCGTCTTTTGAGCGGTTGTGGTGTCTTCAGCGCTGCCATTGACTTTGGTGTCTACATTAAGAGACCACGTCTTCTTGCCTTGCATTCCTTATTTTTTAGTTGTTCGACTCTTGTATTTGAGTTGTATTCTGCTTTGTATGTTGAGTTTTTTTATCTGTTTGTGTATGTTTACAGTTACTGTAGCCACTTCTACATAAACTATTTTTGTGAGCCGTTGAAGAAAGGCTAGTTTCTCCCCCTTTTGGTTATATTATATTATATTAAAAAAATATTGTTGAATAACTTATAATGCTTGTCTTCTATATAAGCCAATTTGCTAATTCTATCCTATATTTGTAATGTACTCATTATTACAATGTGATGAAAGTGCTATTTTCTTCTTCTATGATTCTCCTACATTAAAACATATACCTAATAAGGCAATCCCAATTTGATATCTGGCATGGTTTACCTAATTTGTAAATAAATATTCAAACAACAATAATTCTGCTTTATTTACTTTTTCTAATTATTCCTCCTTGCTTTCTTAACAATATTATGCAGAAAAGTCCAAGATCCAAAGAGCAAGAGAGAATGTTGGGTGCTCAGGCCATCTTATGTTTAGACATAGAGAAAAAATATTCACCCATGCATCATCTATTTCGATGTTTTTACCTACATGCAAACTTAATCAGGCTTCCAAGTTGTAAGATAAAATATTCTCTTTTTCAAACGAATGTTGGATGCATCATTATAATCTTTTAAAAAAGTTGTAAACTTCGGAAAAAACCTATATAGTTTGAAAATTGAAATGATCCTCCACCAGGTTGGTTGAATTAGTTTAACTATATTCATATTATTTTTAGCTAATTTACGGGCATTCCAATTTGTGTTACTTTTTCCCGCCAATCATATTCTGCTTATGGAACTCATCATCTTTGCCAAAATAGTGACAATTATGTATATATTCTTTATGTTTTATTTTAAAATTGTTTAATATTGTGTTTTAATTTCTTTATTTTGCTGAATTGCTACCATATTTACTACTTATCAAAATTTAGATACCTCAGAACCACATCCATTTTGCATGCTTGATGTTGCAGTAATTGTGACATTGTGAAGTTCTAAGGTACTTTGTTGCTGCTTAAAATCTACACTGGACACTTACAAATCAGTTGATTGATCAGTAATGTATTCCTTTTAATTTTACCAACTCATCTGAATATGTCTAATATATTATCCTCAATAGAATACCAAAGGATTCATTGTGTATATCATATTATAGTTTGGCAATGAAAATAGAGTGCATGTGCGAGTCCTTGATATAATGATTACAATAATTTGTAAATACTAACATGCTAGTATATACATTATTATATCAATTATTGTATGTTAGTGTATTAATTATTTTAAGTAAAACAATAATATTATGTTTTTTTCGTTATTTCATATATGCTAGTAACTTAGAAACCTTTGAAACTAAAATGATATATGTTTATGTGTTTTCAATTTTCCTATTATGACGTGTTTGGTGCTTTTTTGGATTCAGAAGATTTCTTGTGGAAGCCAAATTCTGAGATGAGCACCATTGGAGAAGCTGTTGGATTAACCATGGCTTGACCTAAAGATTTCGTTGTCTTCGACTAGCGTATTCTTGTAGGGTATGGAATCTTTTATGGACAAATTTTTTATCTTCCATATGTACCTTTTGTATTGTATCGACGTACATATTTTGGAATGACTGTTTTTTGTAATGGTTTTGTTGGTGATGTAAATGACTACTTCAGATTGTTTTGTTGGGTGTGTATTGTATTTAATCGAATACTATGATTATTAATATATATAAATGAATTCGATTTAATTACATTTTTCGCATTGATATATGAATTATATTATTATGAATATATGAATGAATTATATTATTACTAATATATGAATAATCGATGCATATATTACTTTTCAGGATTTAAAACACAACTATTAATTATATTTGTAATAAAGTGTATTACTACTGTCAGATGTAGTTGTAAAAACCACAAAGACACAATGGTGCATAACAGTTGTAGTAGGTTATATGACAACGGTTATTTGCAATGTTAATACACAGTCGTAAAAGAAATTCTATTACAACTTGTTAATATACGACGGTGTAATCTCCATTGCAAAAAGTCTTTTACAATTGTTTTACACCGTTGTAATATGGTGATTCTGTTGTAGTGACCACAAAATTATATATATATATATTATATATATATATATATATATATATATATATACACCACAAATACTAATATAACACATTAACATACCAAACTACACAATAATTCATACATACCATAAAAACATCCATATATCATCAATATTCCAATAACATATTTACATATTTACGAAAAAAAATAAGTACCTACTCGTCTCCATCATCATAATTCTCATCCCCCGACTCATCCTGATCTCCGGGCATAGTTCATGATTAGAATAATATGTTGCGATCCCCATATTAAGCATGGTCGTCCGTCCACTCTTCCATCGGTCCAGAAGCTAAAACACCTAATAATAGAGCATGGCGATCTCCGACTCCTATTGGGATCTGTTGTAAGCTACCTAAGTCATCGCTAATTGTAATTTACTTTATTAGGAGTTTTAATTTAGAATTTAGGATTAAATATAATTTAGCTAAAAACACTTTACCTTTATATTGCCGAAGCCATGCAATCTATTCCGAGTAAGCGGGTCAATAATGGCATCCAAGATGCGGTTGTTCTCCTCTAGGGTTGGGATACTACTAGTGGACTGGGCCACTCGAGCGATCTCAGCCTTATATCCTTTTCTGCGATAACATATGATGAATTCACACATTAAATATTCAATTTTAAATTTATCAAATGTGAAATAGAAAATGTAACACTCCCCTTTTTAAACCCGAATTCCGACAAAATCGAAACCCTAACTCATCCAAGCAAGCAGAGTATAAATCTAGTACCTACAAATAATGAGCATGAGCATAATCAAAGTGCAATAAAACTAACAACGACATAAACAAGATTATATAACAAGTATCGACTTAGGCAACTACCTTGAAAGCGAATCGCCACATCAATACCGAACATGAGAGAGCAAAAAACATAAACCAAACTTAAACGCATGCAAAAACCTGTCTTCCCTGAGTTGAACTTAAGGGTTGTTATGAGCAGGGAGGTTAGAACAACAAGTCCCAATGAGTAGAAAAATATAACCTGTCCATAATACATAAATGTATCACATTCAGTTTCACCGAAAATCATATGTCTAACAAGTCTAGTAATTCTAACCTAACCCTGTAAGAATTCACACATGGCGATTAACTACCATCCCCAGGGTAACACTTCCCAAAGATAACGTTATCATAATACTGAGACATAACTTTTAAGCATAAATTTGAAGCCTTTAGACCACCACGCGGACAAATACCGAAACTTAGAGGAGGACTGTCCAACTACTCAATACCTTATAAAGAAGGTGGGTTATTCTGTATAACCACTTATGGCCTAACTCACATTATAATATAAGAGCGGGTTCCTACGATCACTTAAGGCCCATGGATGATCCATCGAACGCTTAATACCTTACTATTTGGTTTACTAAACCCTAATATAAATTAGACACTAGCTACTAAGTTCTACTAATTTGAGGCTTCCTTCATTCACGCGTATTCCTAAACCTGCTTAAGGTGAGCGATAGTAAGCAGTCACAGTGACTATAGGATAGGTAAATGACTATGTCATTTACGACCTTTCTCTGGCAGATCCCTATGTTACTATCTAGCTGAACATATTAGATAATCCTCTAGTCACTTAATACTACCCGTAGATATGCAGACCTATGGTACCTCCGTAGTAGTCATTAAATACTTTATCCCTAGGTGGACTCCACCCCTAGTCACTTAATACATCGAGAAAGCGAACTATCGTGGGGATTATCAATATCGCACTAAATTAGCCATTTAAAAAATTCTCTAAGTAGGCTACGCTATGAATCATTTCCTTTCGGAAAGGAAGCTAACCCTACAGTCACTTAATACCTCACACTTGAAGTAAACCCTTTTTAGGAATAATTCACGTTATGCAATTAACTATCATTACAGATTCCTATGGTTAATGATATCTCACATCTGCTCTATATATATTCGACTACTAGAAAGTTCAGACTTATGTTGAATAAGGCAACTGATCTCGCATCATTAACAAACTAAGTCCAATCCTAAATTATAATGAAAGATAATGATTCCAGATTTAAAACAGAATAAGCTAAGCATAATTCTCTATAACTTCTTATCCTAGGACGAATAATTCTCTTTTTAACAATCACATGCCATTAACGATCACATGCCCCCTTATTTTTGAAGTAATCAGTTAGAGGCCATTATACTTCAACAATTCTCTTTTTCATTCAATTTATTATTTTAACAATCACATTCCATTAATTGCCCTAACGGTCATATTTCCTAAGGCAATGAACACTCAATCAATTTAATCCCCTAATTGTCTCGTGACATTAATAATCCTAATGGTCATGTTCCCTAAGGCAACAGACAAACTCTTAAATGCTATTTATATCAGTCCAATTAAAATTTTAATCTTATATTAATTTGATTCCACTTAATTCTTATTTGAATATATGTATATAAGTTTATTATTTATTTATTTCCTTAGTTAGAGTTACAACTACTGTTCCTAATCACAATTTAAGTTATAACCATTGGCATTTATTTCATATTCAATTCTTTCCCCAAAAACGTAAATGGTTACAATATTTATTACCTTATTCATGACTTTTATTTATAGCAATCAATTCCACGTTTATCGCCATAACATGCACAAATCTATTTCCGTTTATTACTGGAATTATTACTAAATATGTATTCCCATAAATGAAACCTCTCAAATTCAAACACACAATCATACATTCAATTTAATAATAATATATTAGCATTATTTACATAGGCTAGGACGGATAAGATTATAATAATTGTGTACTAATTTTTTAAGCGCGAGGTTAATGTAGTTAATAATTATATTTTATTATCGTTCTTACTCTTTTGTATTCCGGTCTAAATTAATGGCTAGAATAATCCTTTTTGTATTTAATCTTGTTTTAGATTCAAAGTCTCATGAAAATGTTGTTTACTGTAATTGTTTGTAAATTTTTCCCAAACTATTTAAAAGAGGAAAATTGGCATATATTTTTGGCAAAACCAACCGATTTTTAAAATGACCGCATTATTATGACAAATAGTAATAACGAATATTACAAGAGGTTGACTGATTACCAACCTACTGCAAATTGATTTTTAAAGGGCACCGTCCACCACATATGTTTATAAAGTGGAACAACCACTGCTACTAACCTAGTTAACAATACAAGAGCTAATCATAGCGACTAGACTACTATTGCATACCCACACAGGGGCTGGCTAGGCACATGACAACAGAAATAAGAGCCTAGAAACTAATCTAAAGTATACATCATCTAAGCAACATTGCACTATCACCATACAACTGATATAACATTCAAGAGCATACAAGCAGCAGATTTAAATGGACAATACACAGAAGCTAGCTGTGTGCATGCTCCAATTACCAGCAAAAAGAAAGATTCTGGACCGCACATACCTCAACAGAACCACGACCAAACGATAGCAGCTCGACTTGGAGCATATCACATTCTCCGAACTCCTAAAGAATACACATACTCACCACAACATAACTACCTTCCACCCAAAACTAAACACACAGCCAACTATTGGACACCTTCAAGATGACAACCAGAGGACTCAGACGATCATACACTAAGTATCGCACCAACACAGACCCACCACAACATATTCAGGTAGCCAGAGAACCCCAACAGTGGCCCAGCAAGCTCGAGACAATGCACGTCTTCCCATCAGCTACTTGGTAGATAATGAAACTCTCGGCTAACCAGACATGGTGGCAAGAATAGTCGCGAAGCAACCACTTAGAATATGGTCGTACAGAGAACAAAAGTAGCTCTACGAAGGAGACAAATCTTCCACCACCCAACAAGCCGAACCACACCAGAAAAGACACAAAACCCAGAGACAAAACTAACACAAGAATCCACCAACATACACCAAAACCCAAAAAATTCCACCTGACAAAAGCCAGACAACGCCGGAGAAAAAGTTCACTAAGCAATGAATCGGAACAGAAACGTACGGTTACCTTGCGTTGCAAATTATAGGAAAGAGATTGGCAGAGAAGTCACGAGAAACAAACGGCAAAGGAAATGTCATGGAGTTAGCAATTTGCTAGGAGGGACACCACACTAAGCAGAGAAGGGTTTATTGGAGAAAGAATGACACAAGGTAGAATGAAGGAGAGGTGGATCTGTAATGAAGCAGGGACTGAAGAAAAGCAAGAGGTTTCAGATCTGAAAATTTTGTTAAGGTCTTTTCCTACGCATACGAAAGCAAGACAGAATGGGAAAAGGACAAGAGAGAGGGTGGAAGGATTAGTAGTGGAATGGAAAAGAAAGCAGGCGAAGAGGAAAAGACATAGAAAAGGAAGAAGATTGAAATCGCATTATTGCTATTTACGAATTAAGCTTCGAACCACCCTTGACTTCCTATGGAAAATTGGCATATTTCAAATCATAAGTAAATAGGTTAATATTTTATTTAGAATAGATGTTGCAAACTACGTATTAAAATACGTGAATTTGCACATCTCTTCCTATTAGGTTTTTTCATGCTCCTTATAGATTACGAATAATGCCTTATTATATAAAAAGAGCAAAAAGGCTAATTTTCAACAACCAAATAAAAACCCCAAAACATATCAAACACAAACAGGTTTATAATTCTAAAATAATATGACCCAAATCCTATATTCACACCCAAATCCTATGAATCTGGAATAACAACACTACATATTTAACAACATTTGGGACTGAATTCTAGATTAATGGGTTTTACATTTGGGACTGAATTCAAGATGAATCATGGTACCCAGACTCAGGAGCTAGCTATCACATTACCAATAATCTTGAAAATCTGAATCTTGGGAACAAAGGATACAAAGGTAACCAAACTATAAGTATGGGCAATGGTAAGTGTGTTAAAATTTCTCATACTGGCACTGGTAGTATAACTAGTAATAGAAAATTATTTTTACACAACTTATTAAGAGTCCCCACTATTAAGAAGAACCTAATTTGTGTGTCTCAATTTGCTAGAGATAATAACGTATACTTTGAATTTTTTTTCCTAAATAATTTGTAGTTAGTGACATACTAACTAGGGAAATTCTTCTACAAGGTAATATTGTAAATGGACTCTATGAACTCAATCTCAACAACTACAATTATACTATCAATGAACATCCACATTAGAATCTGACCGATGTAACTGATGAAATTCAAACTAGAAACATCTTTGATTTATGGCATTATAAATTAGGTCATTCTAGTGCTAGTATTGTTACCAAAATTCTTAATGATAATAATATAAATTTTGTTCCTGCAAAATTGCCTTATGTTTGCACTTATTTTCAAATGGGAAAATGCCACAAATTACCCTTTTCTGATTCATTAACTGAATATTCTAGACCTGGACAATTAATTACCACTGATATTTGGGGTCCATCTCCAGTATTTTCTGATTATGGGTACAAATACTACATATCATTTGTTCATGCTTACTCTAGATATACATGGATATACTTCTTAAAAGCTAAGTCTGATACTAAAAATGCAGTCATCAGTTTTACCAAAATGTTTGAAAATCAAGTAAACTGTCTAGTTAAAATCCTGCAATCTGATGGAGGGTTAGAATACAAACCTCTAACTGATTACTTCAAAAATAAGGGCATTATACGCAGAATGACATGTCCTTGTACCTCGGAGCAGAACGACATAGTTGAGAGGAAACATAGACACATAGTTGAATCAGATTTAACTTTACTAACCCAAGCATCTTTACCACTTAAGTTTCGGCCTAATGCTTTCAGTACTGCAGTATATCTAATAAATAGAATGCCCACTAGAGTACTGAAAGACATCACTCCTCTTGAAAGGCTATTTAATGAGAAACCTGATTACAATAGTCTAAAAACCTTTGATTGTTTATGTTTTCCTTACTTAAGGACTTATAACAATCACAAACTTGACTATAGATCTAGACCCTGTACATTCATAGGTTACTGTAATAATCAAAAAGGGTTTAGATGTATAGATAAGTCTGGTAGAATATTTGCAAGAAGACATGTTATTTTTGAAGAGAATATCTTCCCTTATAGCAGATCAAATATACAAACCACGAACAAGATATACAATCCAAAGGTTAGTATACCTTATCTGCATAGTATTACTGACATGTGGCGTCATGAGAAAGGTGACAAGGCTACTGGTAACTCTGAAGGCCACCATAGTGATAATGAAACCGATGATGATCTGCTAGAGCAAACTAGCAACACCATTCAATCACCTACAAAATCAAGTTGCACACAATCAGAAGTAGTGAGAAAAGAAATCAGCAATGACAACAATGGAAATACTAGCAACAGACAAAATGACTCAACTACTCAACCACCACAACATCAAACTGGACATCCAATGATAACCAGATCCGAAAGAGGCATATTTAAACCAAAGACTTATACTGCAGTCATCACCGAAGAAGAACCAAATAGTTATCACAAGTAGTTAAACATAAAGAATGGAGAAAAGCAGTGGATGAAGAATATCAAGCATTGATGAACAACTGTACATGGGAACTAGTGCATCCACCGAGCAAAATAATATTATTAGGTGCAAGTGGGTATATAAACTGAAAAAGAACCCATATGGGTCCATTAATAGATACAAAGCATGACATGTTGCAAAGGGGTTCACAAAAGAATTTGGTTTTGATTACAATGAAACTTTCTCACTAGTTGTAAAACCCTCAACTAGTAGACTTATACCGACTATAGCATTAAATAATAATTGGAAAATCAAGAAGTTGGAGGTCAACAATGCATTCTTAAATGGCAATCTACATGAAAAAATATTCATGCAACAACCACAAGGTTACATACAAGATCCAACACTAGTTTGCAAACTAAACAGAGCTATCTATGGTCTGAAGCAAGCACATAGAGTATGGTTTGAAAGACTCAAAGCAAGCTTAACAACATTGGGATATTCACCTACCAGATCTGACACATCTCTATTTACAAAAATTAGTGAAACATCCACCACATATATATTAATATATGTGGATGATTTAATTATCACAGGCAGTAATGAAAAAGAAATCAGAAAACTGGCAGACAACTTAAAAAGTCAGTTCTCAATAAAAGATTTGGGTGAATTATCTTATTTTCTTGGAATAGAAGTCAAAAGGAAATCAGATAAAGAAATTCATCTTTGTCAAAGAAAGTACATTGCAGAACTTCTGAACAAAACAAATATAATTGAAGCAAATTGTGATAACCCGAAACTCGCCCTTTTGGGAAATCGTGGATTATCTTGAGAACAACACACATCAGAACACAAAACAGAAGAACATTTTATTGCTGTCATGACAATTACATCAGAGTACAAGAATATAACAGAGCATGAAAAAATATTTTACATTAGAAATATAATATCAGAGATTTAAAATTACATTTAAATAGCAGCGGAAAAATAATACAAAATACAACCGGAAGAAATACACGGATACAGAGCTTTCCGAATATCGCTTCAGCTGTAGACCAGGATCCTGTGAATAAATATCTGCAAAACCAAAACTACTAGCTGCCCGTGTGGAAAATAAGGGCACCCAGAGTTTAGGTTAAAACAATAAACTCCAGGTCAGTCATAGGACTGGTATGAGAACTCAAAATAGTTATTAGCTTTATTTTTAAAGTTGGGTAAATCAAGGGACCACGCCGCTTTCGCGGAACGGGTTTCCTCCCAAGAATACCGTGCATAAAACATCGAAATGCTTTTTAGAAAAATGAAACTGTCATAAGGCTCAATCCCTTGCAACGTACGCCGAAGGATGGAGTTTTACCTTATAAGGGTCAAAAATGCTTAATACGCGAAGTTTATCTTTTATACTATAAGTGCACAGTGTAGAAATCAATTTTTGAATATAAATGTATCAAATATTAGGTGGCATAATATACTATGTTAGCGGCATAATATATTATGTCACCATACAAGTATACAACTAAAAACCGCAAAGCTCGTATTGGAAAGTTGGGTTTCCATCATGATGGCTCCTTATTCGAAAGACATATCGCGAATGTATCTCCACGGCTTACGTCTCGGTAAGAGAAAACACCGTAATACATATACTACGCACTTTGGAAGAACAATCTAGTGTTCTATCCCCATGGGCTTCTTCGGATGTTAACAAATGCCCAATCTCCAGATGTGGAGCGACCACACCCAGCAACGTTCAGTTGACCCAATCCATGTATGTATAAAGTATATTGGTCAACCCACAAATCAAACAAATCGTTCACCATCATACCGAGTTGTGAGGCTCGCGAAGTAACGATATACTCAAAGCTATGCTGATTAAAGCTGTGCTTTGATCTTCATCCTCAAGACTCTGCTTTTCAACAAAAGCCTTGATCATATGCATCTTAGCATGCCACATTGTCAGACCATACCATATCATCGATCATCTACCAATATATAACCGGGTGTTGAGTGAAGAATAAATTCTCCACCAACAAAAAGCTATACGTTAAACAGAGATCAATGAATATAATATAAAGGAATACAATGTCAGACACACAATCCATTTACAAGTCCGTTCTGGGTCTGAACGAAACCATATCCGGTAGATCTCCAAATACGTCTGGATGATCACCAATTTTCCCTCATCTTGGCTGTACGGTCCAATCAAGATATCAGTAATCATCCATACGCCTTAGACATTTCCCGGTCTTCAATCGCCGGCTTCATCGTCGATCTTCAAGCGTCGTGTAGATTATTCAGAACGGGTTGAACCCGGTCTTTCCGAATAATTCGCGTATTTTAAAATCATGTGCTATATAGAAACACAACCAACGCCTCATTCCCATCAAGAATATTCTTTTACTCTTTTCTCTGGGAAATGTTCCTATTAACCTTATCAAAGATAAAATACTTTTAAACATATAGTTTAATAATCTTTTGGATATCATTTACAAAAGATTTAATCTTTTCTTAACTTAAACTACATTAAGTCTTATCCCATTAGTCGGGGTTAACGCCTTACTGAAGTAATCATTTATTTCATTATCCCAATACCAACCTATTTATCCCATGAAGTAAAACTGGTGGTACTCCATATCTAAACCCAATGTGTTAAGGTAAATTTAATTACCGTTTTATCGTTTGAATCCAATTAAAGATTCAAATATCGCATGGAGCAAAACTGGTGGTACTCCATTCTTGATTTCTTCTTAAATTGGATAAATTTAATTACCTTATTCCCATTTCAATCTAGTTAAAGATTTATTAAAACTTTATTTAGTTTTAATCTTCTAAAATCATTATTTAATGATTATTCATTTTTTAAGAATTTAATCTTGTCTTTAACTAGGTTAAAGAACAAATGCCACTGAAAACATCGTTCACGATAAACCCAAAAATCCTATTTCATTTAATTCCAATTTTATAAATTAAATTAGAAAACTTCTCTTTTGAAAATTCCATTAAATCTTATTCAAAGATTAATAAATTCCAAATCCAAATTTTCATAGTTAATCGGGTTTTAAGAACCAATGTCTTTTAAAAACATTATTCGCAATCAACCCAAAATTCAATTTCCAATTTATTTTCAATTATGTTTATAAATTGAAAATCCCCATTTAAATCTTAAATTAAAGATTTATTCTTTTCTTGACTAGGTTCAAGAATAGTGTTATTTAAGACACCATTCACGACAAACCCAAAATCCAATTTAATATTAAGGCTTTGAATAGAATTTTATCGACTTATACTCAATATCAAATTCTAAAACTAACGGATATCATATTGGAAATAACGATATTAAATATCTTCCAAATTCCCAAAATAATATCTGTGTAATCACGGAATTTAATATTGAAATAATCCGTAGATAATTTCCATTCATATTCATTCCAATATATTTATTGGAAATCTTTGGTTATATTAAAACCATTTAATTCCTTTTATTTATTTAATAAAAATAAATAAATTACCTGATTCGATAAAAATATCTTTTATATATATATATTATATTTATATAATGGTTTGAATAGAACATTTCGCGCAGCGACCGTTCGCGAATTTCGACCATTGACTTTGAATGGACGTAACGAAAGATCCGACCATCGAATTCTTCTGAAACTAGAACCTACGGGTTCGTATCGAAAAGAGCTTTCATATGATAATAAGAGATTTGAAATCCAACAGTTAGATTTTGAGAAATGTCAAATTCAAATTTGAATAAAAACAACGTCAGTGCAGTTAAATGACCTGAAACGTCATTTAACTGAATAGGCCTATTTTTGAATAAACAAAAATAGGGAAAATTATGTAAAATCATAATAAGTGATTTAAAAAGGATTTTAATGGAAAATTCCAGTTTTTGACGATAAAAGATATTTTTATCGAATCGGGTAATTTATTTATTTTTATTAAATAAATAAAAGGAATTAATTGGTTTTAATATAACCAAAGATTTCCAATAAATATATTGGAATGAATATGAATGGAAATTATCTACGGATTATTTCAATATTAAATTCCGTGATTATACAGATATTATTTTGGGAATTTGGAAGATATTTAATATCATTATTTCCAATATGATATCCGTTGGTTTTAGAATTTGATATTGAGTATAAGTCGATAAAATTCTATTCAAAGCCTTAATATTAAATTGGATTTTGGGTTTGTCGTGAATGGTGTCTTAAATAACATTGTTCTTGAACCTAGTCAAGAAAAGAATAAATCTTTAATTTAAGATTTAAATGGGGATTTTCAATTTATAAACATAATTGAAAATAAATTGGAAATTGATTTTTGGGTTGATTGCGAATAATGTTTTTAAAAGACATTGGTTCTTAAAACCCGATTAACTGTGAAAATTTGGATTTGGAATTTATTAATCTTTGAATAAGATTTAATGAAATTTTCAAAAGAGAAGTTTTCTAATTTAATTTATAAAATTGGAATTAAATGAAATAGAATTTTTGGGTTTATCGTGAACGATGTTTTCAGTGGCATTTGTTCTTTAACCTAGTTAAAGACAAGATTAAATTCTTGAAAAATGAATAATCATTAAATAATGATTTTAGAAGATTAAAACTAAATAAAGTTTTAATAAATCTTTAACTAGATTGAAATGGGAATAAGGTAATTAAATTTATCCAATTTAAGAAGAAATCAAGAATGGAGTACCACCAGTTTTGCTCCATGCGATATTTGAATCTTTAATTGGATTCAAACGATAAAACGGTAATTAAATTTACCTTAACACATTGGGTTTAGATATGGAGTACCACCAGTTTTACTTCATGGAATAAATAGGTTGGTATTGGGATAATGAAATAAATGATTACTTCGGTAAGGCGTTAACCCCGACTAATGGGATAAGACTTAATGTAGTTTAAGTTAAGAAAAGATTAAATCTTTTGTAAATGATATCCAAAAGATTATTAAACTATATGTTTAAAAGTATTTTATCTTTGATAAGGTTAATGGGAACATTTCCCATAGAAAAGAGTAAAAGAATATTCTTGATTGGAATGAGGCGTTGGTTGTGTTTCTATATAGCACATGATTTTAAAATACGCGAATTATTCGGAAAGACCTGGTTCAACCCGTTCTGAATAATCTACACGACGCTTGAAGATCGACGATGAAGCCGGCGATTGAAGACCGGGAAATGTCCAAGGCGTATGGATGATTACTGATATCTTGATTGGACCGTACACCCAAGATGAGGGAAAAATTGGTGATCATCCAGACGTATTTGGAGATCTACCGGATATGGTTTTGTTCAGACCCAGAACGGACTTGTAAATGGATTGTGTGTCTGACATTGTATTCCTTTATATTATATTCATTGATCTCTGTTTAACGTATAGCTTTTTGTTGGTGGAGAATTTATTCTTCACTCAACACCCGGTTATATATTGGTAGATGATCGATGATATGGTATGGTCTGACAATGTGGCATGCTAAGATGCATATGATCAAGGCTTTTGTTGAAAAGCTGAGCCTTGAGGATGAAGATCAAAGCACAGCTTTAATCAGCATAGCTTTGAGTATATCGTTACTTCGCGAGCCTCACAACTCGGTATGATGGTGAACGATTTGTTTGATTTGTAGGTTGACCAATATACTTTATACAAACATGGATTGGGTCAACTGAACGTTGCTGGGTGTGGTCGCTCCACATCTGGAGATTGGGCATTAGTTAACATCCGAAGAAGCCCATTGGGATAGAACACTAGATTGTTCTTCCAAAGTGCGTAGTATATGTATTACGGTGTTTTCTCTTGCCGAGACGTAAGCCGTGGAGATACATTCGCGATATGTCTTTCGAATCAGGAGCCATCATGATGGAAACCCAATTTTCCAATACGAGCTTTGCGGTTTTTAGTTGTATACTTGTATGGTGACATAATATATTATGCCGCTTACATAGTATATTATGCCACCTAAGATTTGATACATTTATATTCAAAAATTGATTTCTACACTGTGCACTTACAGTATAAAAGATAAACTTTGCGTATTAAGCATTTTTGACCCTTATAAGGTAAAACTCCATCCTTCGGCGTACGTTGCAAGGGATTGACCCTTATGACGGTTTCATTTTTCTAAAAAGCATTTTGATGTTTTATGCACTGGTATTCTAGGGAGGAAACCCGTTCCGCGAAAGCGGCGTGGTCCCTTGATTTACCCAACTTTAAAAATAAAGCTAATAACTGTTTTGAGTTCTCATACCAGTCCCATGACTGACCTGGAGTTTATTGTTTTAACCTAAACTCTGGGTGCCCTTATTTTCCACACGGGCAGCTAATAGTTTTGGTTTTGTAGATATTTATTCACAGGATCCTGGTCTACAGCTGAAGCGATATTCGGAAAGCTCTGTATCCGTGTATTTCTTCTAGTTGTATTTTGTATTATTTTTCCGCTGCTATTTAAATGTAATTTCAAATCTCTGATATTATATTTCTAATGTAAAATATTATTTCATGCTCTGTTATATTCTTGTACTCTGATGTAATTGTCATGACAACAATAAAATGTTCTTCTGTTTTGTGTTCTGATGTGTGTTGTTCTCAAGATAATCCAGGCTTTCCCAAAAGGGCGAGTTTCGGGTTATCACACAAATGGTCAACCCACTCCTATGATCTCAAATCTACACTTATCTCAAATATTAAATAATACAGGAGTGTTGTAGGAGCACTACAATATGCTATTATAACACGACCTGACATCTCTTTCAGTGTTAACAAAGTATCTTAATTTTTGCAGGAACCCAGAAATGAGCATTGGACAACAGTGAAACGAATACTCGGATATTTAAAAGCAACAATCAACTTTGGCATATCATTAAAAGGCAACAAAGATTTAAACATTACGGCTTATTCAGATGTTGACTGGGCTACAAACATAGATGATAGAAAATCAGTTTCTGGTTAATGCATTTATGTAGGAGAAAGTCTTATTTCTTGGTGTTCTAAAAAGCAAACAACTATCCCGAGATCAAGCACAGAAACAAAATATAGGAGTGTTGCTAGCACTACAGCCACAGCCGAGACCTTATGGTTACAATCATTATTAAAGGAGCTAGCAAAAACCCTATAATTTGGTGTGACAATTTAAGCACAATCTACATGACAACAGATCCTATTTAACATAATCGCACCAAGCACATAGAAAGTGATATTTATTTTGTTCGAGAACAAGTTTAGAAGAAAAATATACAAGTAAATCATATTCCGGCCTATTATTAGAGGGCAGACATGCTCACGAAGTCACTTTCAGCCAAAAATTTCCACAGATTTAGAGATGCACTCTGAATCGAAGAGTTACAAACAAATGCCAAATAAAAGATGGAACTTTCAAACCTGGATCTTACCTGTATCTTCACCAGTATGACGAAGGATTGAAATTGCTTACTCTTTACCAACGTCAGTCCACAACTAGGGTTGCAAACCCTAACCCTAATTTGAGGGGAAGTAATAAAGGAAAGAAAGAATAATGGGAAAGCAACGGTCACATGCCCATTATAACAAAGCAATGGTCACATGCCTATTATAACAAAACAACAGTCACATGCCCAGTGGTCACATGCCCATTATTACAAAGCAATGATCACATGCCAATTATTCAAACCTATTTACATTTATTTCTTGTATTATAAATAGAGGTTTACTCTATATACTTTTTATCAATTCCAATTACAATAATGAAATAACAAAGTTTATTTTTCTCTTCTACATCCTCTGATCTTCTTTATTTTCATCTGTTGGCATTTTATAGTTTAGATAACTACTTAGTTTGTTCACAAAACCAATTGGACAGTGTGAACAGTAGCTTCTTATTATATATCCAGAATCTTAGTTGAATATTTCCCTATGTGGGACTATTATTTTCAATACTCCCCCTTCACGTGTGGCATATTTGAGTCATCTATGTGATCATAGTATTTTGGATGGAGTGACGCACGTATGGCGGTTAAGCATATACATATTAGTTGAGTTAGCTCTAATCCGTAGCTCTGATACCACTGTTGGCATTTTATAGTTTAGATAGCTACTTAGTTTGTTCACAAAACCAATTGGTCAATGTGAACAGTAGCTTCTTATAGTTGAATATTTCCCAATGTGGGACTATTATTTTCATCACTTCTTCTTCTGCATATTGCTTGTGTTGCTATCTAAATATCATTAACTATGCTAATCTCTGTCATTTTCCATGTAATCCATCGGTAAGATATCATTATATTGACTTCTTTTTTCAACATAATTGACATTATTCTCTTTAACTTTATTGTTCTTGAGTGCTCTACATTTAGAAGCATAATGTCTATATTTTCAAAATGGTAGCATTCGACACATGAGTTGTCATATCTTGATTTTGATTATCCATCCCATGACCTCTTGTTGATCCTTTTCCTCTTTGGTTATTGTTTCTACCATTACTATTTTCATTATTGGACCTCCAACCTTGTATGTATCAATATCAATGACCTCGTCCTCGTTCTTGACTACAATCTTATCATTATCAGCTTCAACTACTTTCTTTCTTTTATGAATCAATCACTATCTTGAGTACTTTCTCTACGAACTTTTCCTTCTTTTTTTCTTCATAAGCTTTCAATATATCTAGAAGTTGCTCTTTTTGTCATAACCTCCAGGGTTTTTGTCCCATTGATGAGGAACTATATGTTTGAACCTTGAATATAATGATCTAAAATTCTTCTTCTTAATTCTCACATCATCTAAATTCTCATCATTTTCATTTTAGGTTATTAATAACCATTAAAACTCTTAATAAGTAATCAGTGACAAGTTTACCTTTTTCGTATGTAAAGTTCGAAACTCTTCTTTAATTTTAAAGCTTGTTGACGTAACTTTCTTACTTAATCGGCTCCATTGTAAGATGCTGGAAGCTTCTCCGGTGCCTCTTTGGCTTTGCTCCTGAAAACTTTTCAAAAGTATCTTTATCTAATTCTTAATAGACATAGTATCTTCTTGTCTCTCTTTGTTGAATCTATCAAACAATCCCTGTGAATTTGAGATAGAAAACCTTCATTTTCTTGTTTTCTGTAGCCTTTCTCAACTATCTCATACACGTCATGTGCTTAAGGAGAGTCATCATCCTTGAACTTCAATTGTCATAGTTAATATTTAATAGAATTACCAAGAATTGGAAGGTGGCGCCCCTATTTGCCATTATTTTATGATGTTATTCAAGCTCTAATACCGCTGTTGGATGTTTTCCTCGATTGGGAAAGTTGAGATTTGGATAAATCGGTGAAGAAGATAAGTGAACAAGAATTGTTTTATTGCTTTCACAAATGTAAAACTGAATTGAGAACTGAAATTGATAATACGTTTGTACACAACAGAGTAATAAATAAGCGGAATAGAGAATGGGCCAAGCCCACGGACGCAACCCAAAATGTAATGTAAATGAAAAGATAATATATATATATATATATATATATATATTATATCTTATCCTATCTGTCTGCAGCCTCTACTTTATTTCCTCCCATCAAACCATAGTCGGGTTAGGGTTTGCCACCAAAAAAAATAAACGGCTTCCAGACATGGCGATTCATGAAGAAACAATAGATCTGAAGCAAAATCGAGAAGAAGCAAAATCGAGAAGACAAACACCAATTTGAGCTTATCAGACCATTCTCAAACATCAGCATGGAGCTATTCTGGAATATAGATGAGTCTTCGAGCTCTTTGATTTGGGTCAGCTTCATCCACGTTTAGCTCTTCCTTCAACCTTGTAAAATTCATCTTCGACAAGGGTTTAGTAAGTATATCTGCCTTTTGATACGTTGAAGGTATATATCCAACTTTTAATTTTCCTTTAATCACCTGTTCTCTGATGAAATATAAATCCAATTCTATATGCTTTGTCTTCGAATGTAAAACTGGATTTGATGTTAGAGAAATAACACTCACATTATCACACTAAATAGTTGCAATCTTATTAGATCTGATATTAAGTTCACTAAGTAGTGATTCAATCCACATAACTTCTGCTGCTGTACTCGCAATACATCTAAACTCAGCCTCTGTGCTAGATCTCGACACTGTAGTTTGCTTTTTAGCACTCCAAGATACTGGGTTGTTTCCCAAGTATATACAATAACCTGATGTTGATTTCATATCATCATGATCCGAACCCCAATCTGCATCAGCATAAGCATTTATATTAAGATTATTTCTTGTCTTTAAAATGAGACCATGATTGATAGTTCCTTTTAAGTATCTAAGAATTCTTTTAACTGCTTTCCAGTGACTGTCTAATGGCTTTTGCATGTATTGACTAAATTTATTAACACTATAAGCAATATCTGGTCTTGTTATTGTCGCATATTGCAAAGCACCAACAATACTTCTGTATAATCTTGCATTCTTAATGTCTTCACCTTGATATTTAGATAACTGGTTGCTAGTAGCCATTGGAGTAGGCAAAGGATTAGCTTTATGCATATTAGCCCTGAGCAAAACTTCTGAAATGTATTTTCTTTGATTAAGATGCATTTCAGAAGAGTTTGTTCTTTTTACTTCTATACCCAAAAAGTAGTCCAGACTTCCTAAATCCTTAATTGAGAACTTTGAGTTGAGTATGTTTGTAATGTCATTGATTTCTGCAACACAGCTTCCTGTAATAATAAAATCATCAACATAAATAAGTATATATGTAGTTGTAGTAACAGTAAACTTAGTGAAAATAGAGTTGTCATATTTTGTAGATTTGTATCCATGCTTGACAAGAGTTGCTTTAAGCTGGTCAAACCAAGCCCTTGGAGCCTGTTTAAGCCCATAGATAGCTTTATTAAGCTTGCACACCAAGTTTCTATCACCACTTTGAGTAAAACCTGGAGGTTTTTTCATATACTTCTTTCTGTAAAACTCCATTAAGAAATGCATTATTCACATCCAATTGCTTGATGCTCCAATTTCTATATAAAGCAATAGTTAAAATAATTCTAATTGACGAGGGTTTCACAACAGGTGAAAAAGTTTCTGAAAAATCAAAACCATACTGTTGTGAATACCCTTTAGCCACTAGCCTTGCTTTATATTTTGATATTGAACCATCAGCATTTTTCTTAAGTTTATAAACCCATCTACACCCAATAATGTTCTTATTATTGGGTTTTTCAACAAGATTCCAGGTTTCATTTTTAATCAAAGCATTATATTCATCAGTCATAGCTGCTTTCTATTCATCATACTGAGTTGCATCAGCATATGAAATTGGTTCTTCTTGCACACTTACAGTATTAATGATTTTGGGTTTGAAGATACCACATTTTGCTCTTGTCATCATAGGATGAACATTGATATTATCTTTATCAGTAGCCCCTTGATCGTTATTGTTAACAGAACTTGCACCTGATTCATGTGAATTGCTAGCACATCCATCATTTCCTGTATTACTTGTTTGACCTTGATACTGCTGATTATTTTCATTATCTGGCATATCAGGAGACTCTTGACCTGGTCCATTAGTGATGGGCACTGTGTTGAGAGTTGATGTTGTTGTCATTCTTCTTTTGATGATATGGCAGAATCATCTCAATTTCTTCTGTTATGTAGGGTATATACTGCCTTGGATTTCTTACTTTAGTAGTAGTTTTAATATTTGACTGACTAAAAGGGTATACTTCTTCATTGAATCTAACTTGTCTAGACACATATATTCTTCCTTTACTATCTAGACACTTATAACCTTTTTGATTGTTACAATGCCCTAGAAAAGTGCAAGGTGTTGATCTGAAATCTAACTTATGAGTATTGTAAGGCCTCAAATTTGGAAAACATTGACAACCAAAAACTTTTAGAAATTTGTAATCTGGCTTAACTTTATTTAACACTTCATAAGGATATTTGTAATCAAGTACTTTTGTAGGAGGTAGATTGATCAAATGAACAACTGTATTAAATGCCTCTGGCCAAAATTTCAAGGGCATAGAGGCCTGTGCTAGTAAAGTTAAACTTATTTCCACAATATGTCGATGTTTTCTTTCAATAATCCCATTTTTCTCAGAAGTATATGGACATGTAGTTCTATGACTTATACCTTTTTTTATCAAAAAATGATTTTAAAGGTAAAAATTCCTTTCCACCATCAGTTTGAAATATACCTACATGTGTACCAGTTAAAATTTCTACCTTATTGATAAATTGAATGACAGTACAGCAAGTATCAGACTTAGATTTTAACATATATATCCAAACATATCTAGAATGAGCATCTATAAAGGAAATATAATATTTATAACCATAATTAGAACTTATAGGTGCTGGACCCCACAAATCAGTAACAATTAGTTGAAGAGGTTTTGTGTAACTAGTTTGAGATTCTGGAAATGCAAGTTATGACTCTTTCCCATTTGACAAAAGGTACAAAGATATGTAGAAGGAATTTTATTCACAGAAAAATTATTGCTACACATTATATGTTTGACAGTTTTTAAACTAGGATGTCCTAGTTTACAATGTCATAAACTGAAATCTTTATATTCATTAGAATTATCCATGACTGTCAACATACATGTCTTTTTATCTAACATATGTGAACTAGAATTCATCACATTAAATCTGTACAGACCTTATACTCATTACCCTATAAGATAATTTTCTGTGTTAGTATATCTTTAACAATGCAAGCATTAGGGTAAAATTCAAAATAAACATTGTTATCTTTTGCAAATTGGGAAACACTCATAAGATTTTTCTTTATAGATGGAACCCTTAACAGATTTTTAAGAATTAACTACTTTGTTCCATCAATACTTGCATTTCCAGTATGTGTGATGTGAACAGTTTTACCATTACCCACAAGTAAATTTTGCATACCTTTGTATTCTTTGTTTCCCATATTAAGATTGCTTAAGTTGTTAGTCACATGATTGGTTGCTCCTGTGTCAGGATACCAGCTATCATCATTAATATCATCAGCAGTTGCTGTAGAATCTACATTTACATTTTCGGCCTGATTTTTATTGTTGTCTTTCTGCACATTCACCATGTTCACACTCGAATTGTTGCCTGATTGAGATGGATTGTAACTAGAATTGTACCTAAAATAGCACTTGTTAGCACTATGCCCAAATTTTCACAAATCTGACATCTAAATCTGCTATTGTTGTTCCTTCCTCTTCCTCTGCCATGATTAGGCTGACCACCTCATTGTGCATTAGGTTGATTTCTTGGCACATTTCCTTGATTGTTTCCTCTGCCATAAGTAGTGTAGTTGATAGACAAGTTAGAATTGACACTTTTCTTGTGATCAATTCAGCCTTCATGTGCCAATAAAGTTGAGTACACATACTGTGGAGATGGTGTAGGATCCATGGATAAAATAATTACTGATACAGCTTCATAGTCATCATCTAATCCGCTAACAATAGACAACACATGCTCTGACTCAGGTATCTTTTGACCTACAGAATTTAATTGATCACATATATTCTTTACTTTAAGAAGATACCGATTCATAGTCGAATCTCCCTTTCTAATGCTGTGTAGTTGCCTTCTATGATGCATTATACGAGCGGAAGATTGAGCAAAAAAAATTCTCTCAATAGTAGACCAAACATCTTGCGTAGTTTTAACACCAATAACCTGTGGCAAGATGGTTGCTCCAATGGATGACATCATCCATGAACAGACAAGATTATCTTCATTATCACGAATTCAGGATTTAGCACAAGTTTTTCTTCATTATCACGAATAAATCTTGATGGTACTATCTTTGTTCCAAAAATATTGTCTTCAAGACCATACCCTCTAACTGTTGTTTCTATCTGTAATTTCCATAGCAAGTAATTGGATTCATCGAGATGGATAGAAATGAGTTGACTTTGAGGTTTAATGATAGCTTTCATCAAATCTTGGATTGGATCATGCTGATTCTGTGTAATAGAACCTCTTGCAGTGGATATACCTGGTGTGGAATCACCACCTTCGTTAGTCATGATAGAAAACAGATACAGGATCAGCAACAGGTAATGAAATCTGAATTTTGATTTTCTTTGAATTGAGAATATAAAGAAATTTTTATGGTTGATCACTACAGCAACCTTTTAAACTTGAATGATGAGTTTTCTTGAATGAAACTCGATAGAATTGATACTAAAAACTGCTGACAAGTTTGCTTGGATGGCTCTCAGATCAACTGTAATCGTTTCTTTATCTTCCTGATCGGAAATCTTGAAAATTCAGATAAATTTACCACAACAGCTTCACTGTGGAGAATTGGTGCAGCCAGAAGCAATTCTAGGCGAGGCACAATTCTCTTCAATGTGGCCAACAACTCTCAAATGATGAGATTCGGATCTTTGATGAGAGGGTTCCAAATGATGAAACCTTTCTGATGGACAATAATCTCAGAAACTACAAGATCTGAGATTCAGTGGTAATCAGGAATCAAACTAATGCTGTTAAGCACAAAGGTTTGCTCCAATACCAAGTTGAGATTTGGATAAATCGATGAAGAAGATAAGTGAACAAGAATTGTTTTATTGCTTTCACAAATGTAAAACTGAATTGAGAACTGAAAGTGATAATACGTTTGTACACAACAGAGCAATATATAAGCGGAATAGAGAAATGGGCCAAGCCCAGGGATGCAGCCCAAAATGTAATGTACATGAATAGATAATATATATACATTATCTTATCCTATCTGTCTGCAACCGCTACTTTATTTGGGAATAAATCTGATTTTAGAAGAGGATGGACAAGAGATTGGAGGAAAAAACATATTTCTAAGGAGGAAATATGACTTTATTAAAAAAAAAATGTAAAAGTTATTTTTTTTCTCCTTACATTCAAAACAAGTGAATTAATCTCTATTAGAGTTCACATCTCAAATAAACGATTGAAATTCACATAATTTGATTGTTCTACATAAACATCTACTAAATATTTTCATATACAATTTCAAATACATTGTTTCACAGATATCTCACATATATTTTAGACTCCAGATATTTCCTACATGGAAAATCTAGAATAACCAAAACAAAATTAAATTTATTTCCAATAGTTAATAGTTTAACATTTTCTTTTGTTATTAATGGTAACCAGTGTCGGCCCGAATGCACATGTTGCCCTAGCTAGGCAAGAATAATGAAGGGAAGTTAAAAAACAGCAGTGTCAAAAATTTGTTTGATAGAGGACTTGAACCCTGCTTGAACAACTGGGAACTACATGTGTCACACAACTACACTACATTATTTTCACTTGACAAGTTGCCCTACTTCTTTCTCAAAAATAATTTATTTCAGCCTTCTGTTGCTCCTTCTGCTGCTCTCCCCACCACTTCCGACAGCGCTGCCCTGGACAAATGCCTCGGCAGTCTTGCCTCTGGGCCGACCCTGATGGTAACAGACATTGTAGCTAGCAGTCATTATAGCCAATGACATATTATAAGTTACAAAATATAAAATGTAAAATTTAAACGCTTTCTAGTAGGAATTACAATTCATAATTCATGACAAATTTGGATGGATAGTTTTAGAATTTGTAATTGATTTAGGCCCCGTTCTTTGCTCAAAACGGAGCATCTTGTTAGTGGACGCGTCCGTTAATAACGGGGCAAAATGCCCCGTTTGCCCAACGGCTCAAAAGTGAGCTGTTGGGCCCCGACGCGTCGGGTCCCAAACAGCCCAATTTTGAGCTATTGGGTATAAATATATATTATTTATTTATTTAATTAATTATTTTAATTTTATATAAACTTTAAAAATTGATAACTTGTGCATATGAGATCCGTTTGAGACACCTTTTTTTGCGTTGCGATCGTATCGAAGTGCTCTACGTAATGGAGTTGGTTTGAACTGAATCGGAGCAACTTATAATTTTTTAATTTATTTATTTATTTGTGTAAATTATTGATATATATTATTTATTAAAAACAAATGATAAATTAATTAACCATTAATTAATTAAATTACGATATAAAAATAAAATGGTCCTCTTAAATACTCCGCTTAACGCGCCAAACGCATTATCCGCTAAGTACAATTCTCCGCTTAAATTCACCGCTCAAATTCTCCGCTTTCGCTTGCGCTAAACACACCCTTAGTAAGCGCTTCTTCTGTTCCTCTTTCAGCTGCACCCACTGTCCCCAGCCACTCACAACCCTTTAATTTCTGCTTTTTGCAAGTAAGCCCTTTTATTGTTGAGGGGTTTAATTGTAAAAATGGAATATTTGAGGGTTGTGAGTGGCTGGATACATGGGTGCAGGTGAAAGGGGAACAGAGAAATTGAGCTCGCGCTCTGTGCGATTGTTGAACGCGTGAGTTATACCTGGTGTATCTTGAACAAGTGCATGACGACTTAAAAAATTAGATGTTTGTTGAACAAGAGTTTGACTTGATATTCTGTTGAGAAATCCCTTGGTAAAAATGTAACATTTGATCAAATTTTTATCAAAGATACCCTAGGCATCTACTAATAAGTAATTTGTACATCATCACTTTGGTATTGGAAAAAACAATCTTACCAGCAAACAATAAGAAGAAAAGGAGGATATAAATGTATACAAAGTAGATATAGGTGAAAATAAACAATTTTAGTTATATTACCTCTCCTGTTTTACTGCACTTACATTTCTACCCGAAGCTGATATTGGGACATGAGCTCATTAAAAGATTTTGATTCTGTTTGTACTTTGTATGATGAAAGAAGATACGACCATAGGCCTAAACACTGACATATATACTAATCTAATACACACGAACTCTTATTATACATAAATATCTTCTAGTAAATCATTCTAAGTAACACAAAATCTTCCCCGTCTCACACTGGTTATATCTTCCTCGATGAAGGGTGATGAACTAATTCAAATGAAATGCGTTGGCAATTGACATTCAAGCTGGCATAGGCCAATTAAATTTATTGAAACTGCACGAGCGTACAGTGGCCTGTGTGGAGTTCTACGAAGCTTCCATCATGAGTAAAGTCAAAGCAGCTTCAACTTCCGACTCATTCATCAACATCTGTGTGGTCGGATCTCCTAGACAGCAAAAAGAAAGCTGGTAATTAGTCGACAAAGTGCTCATTCTATATTCAATAATTTGCAGATCTCCAGACAATATATATAACTTTGATTTTGGATTTAGGAAAACACAATATATATGATCACTAATCTGGACTCAACTTCCACATCATACGGCTTCAACTTAGCAACCGACCAGATGCTTGCTAATATAATACTCTTTTTCACGTTCCATATAGTACATATACTCTCCATATATAAAGCCATCTAGTAGTTAGTAACATCACATTACATCAACAAGAAACAGATTAAGAGCTAAAAAGCTAAATATAATGGCAAGTTCAAACAACATTATCGTGTACGTATTCACAGCCTCTTTACTCATACATCTCTTGCGTGCTTCTCTTAAAACTTCATGCAAGGCAACTTCATACCCAAGAGTATGCGAGCAGACCCTGGCAGCTTTCTCATCACAATTGCATAAAAGTCCACGGCAGCTTGCTGAGGCGGCGCTGTCTCTAAGTGCACGTAGGGCCCATGAAGCGTCGACCTACGTCTCCATGCTTTCATCACGAGGCACAAGACCTGCAGCTGATAGCAATGGGTACACTGTCTATTACGACTGCATGGTAACGATATCCGATTGTTCAGCCAGGCTGAGCAAGTCGATGCTTCAGATGAGGAAACTGGGAAGGAAGAATAGGCCTTCGTATGGGGTTAAGTTAGGTAATGTTATGACGTGGGTCAGTGCTGCCCTTACCGATCAGAATATGTGCATTGATTCATTGGTGGAAGGTAATGGTAAGAGTGGTAACAGTACGCATGGTGTATTGAGGAAGAAGGTGGTTCAGTTGAGTCAGGTTACAAGTAATGCTCTGTCACTAGTGAATATGCTTGGGGCTAGAAGTTAGCCGTATATAATGCACTGTGGGTAACATGGTGGGTAAAATTGTACATTTTTTTGATATATATGATATACATGATTTTCTTAGTTTAATTATTTCTCTGCCTTATTAGAGAACGGTTTATATATGACTTAGCATGGCAAATAATAAAATTTTCTTACATATTCGATTCTGTAAGTAATAGACACAGAAAAGAAAACTTTCTTACAGATTCGTCTCAGGCTCAAACTCATTCCATTTTTCTGATATTGACCTACTCCGCAGCTGCTAACCAATTATGTCATCTTTCTTCTTGTTTGGTTTATGACTGCTTAGCTTACCTAAATAAGTGTCATTTGATCAGGCCAATTGGCCAAATACGGTACATATGTGTACTGAACTTGATTGACCGGAGCAAATTATGTTCAAACAGAGCAAATTATGTTGCTGTTTGAACGAGAAAGAATCAATCCGATTGAAATATCTATGATATATTAATGTAAAGAAAGAATTCTCATGGGAATGAAATATGGAGTAAAAAAGGGGGATCAATTCCCTTGTATGTGTTTTTTTTGTTTCCTCGTGTCAAATCCATCCCAACCGTCTATTTTCATGCGATCTGACTTTTTAGTTATATGATGAGTCTGATTCATCAATTCATTTTTACGATGCATAACTTTAATTTAGTTGGACATATGAAGATAGAGAATGTGAGGACAGAAGAATTGAACTACTCAAAATGTAGCCTACCACGACAAAAATAGTAAAATAAACTTATTTGCTAATCTTATTCAAAATTATGGATCTCACCACGAATTGAGTCTTGGACCATCGATTAGCAAGCAAAATCCCCAATGTCGGCCCTACGACACCTAGGTTGGACCCTTTTTTTTTTTTTTTTTTTTTTTTTTTTTTGGTATTTTGTCATTTATGCTGTAAACTACTAAAATATACTATAGTTTGCTCCTCACATATTACAGTGATGATGTGCCACTACAAAAATGGCATCTGCGAGCTACGGTCATTAATCGTCGATGGTCGTGACTAGCCGTCAACCGTAGTCAAAAGCCGATGCTAAATAATCTGATACTAACAAAATAGCGATGTCTTCAGCGTCAATCGTAGTTACATCAGCTATGTTTGGCGACGGCTGGAGCCCGGGGAACACGTGGCAAATTATTGGCTCTTTGAAGTGTGTCATTAGCCGTTGCCAACCGTAGCAAAGCTTGGAAATATGACCTGATTAGCTAGCTGTGACCAACCGTAGCAAGCTTGGAAACATGACACATAACTAGTCCCCGCCAGCTATAATCCAATATGACCAATGAGGCATAGCTAGCCGACACAAACTAGGAACTTTTTTACTGCATTTCAGCTACCATTGTGCCTTCCAGCCACACATACTCGCAACACTCATATTCAATCATTGCACAACTCATATAGGCTCAATTTCACAACACATTTTCATATCCAATAATCTAACATACCATATATACTCAATTTTAAAATTCATACCCATATTAATCTCAAAAAATAAACAAATATACCACAAAATAGGAGTGTAAATCGATCACTCCGGACCGGACTGATGTTTGTTCAGTTTCTATCCTAAAAAAATTGGATCGAACACGAACATAACGAAATTTTTTCTCAAACAAATTTTGTTGTTCTAATTCGTGTCCTAAATAAAATCAATCGAACACGGACATATGTTTTTCGGACACGGACACGAACGGATTCGGTCGGACATGACTATTTATATTACATTTTATACTTTTTATTAGATTTTCTCCAAACTATATACCGAATTATAAGGAATTCAAACGAATATGAACCAGATTTAATTTTTTCTAGTACAAATTTTGTTGTTCTAACTCGTTTCCTAAATGAGAATCGGATGAACTCGGGCGAACGTCTTTCAATCACGGATACGAACGGACGTCAGACATTCGTACAAAATTTACAGCCCTACCACAAATACCAATATAGCCCATTACATATAGGGGTGTTAATCGAGCAGACCGGACCGTACAAAAGGGTATTCGTGTCCTGTCATTTAAGACTTCTAGACGTACATAGATCAAACAAGGAGTTTTCTCTCAGACATTGTTCGTACGAGTCGAACAACATTCGGATAATACAAAAATATCAAACGTTTTCGAACGGACTATTTTGGTTCACTTTTTCTTTTTCTAAATAAGAATCGTATGGACACGGAGCAGACACCTTACCCTTTCGGACCGAGCCGTACAACTGACTACCCTGCTCTATTAATATCCCTATTCACATACCAAACTAAAATATCCACAACAACTCGTACATATCAAAAAAACATCCATATATCATATTCCAACAACATATGTTTATATTTATAGAAAACTAAACAACAAAAAAGACAAGTACATACTCATGTTCATCATCATTTTCATCCCCCGACTCATCCTGATCCCCGGGCATCCTCTCATACTCGAAAAGACATGCGGTGATGCGCTCATCAAGCATGGTCGTTCGTCCACTCTTCTGTCAGTCCTGAAGCTCAGACACATGCCAATATAGCATGGCGATCTCCTACTTCTGCTGTGATCTTCTGTAAGCGGCCTAGGTTGTCGCTAGTTGTAATTTATTTTAGTAGGAGTCTTAATTTATAATTCAGGATTATATATAATTTAGTTAATAAAACACTTTACCTCTATATTATCGAAGCCATGCCGGTTATTCCAAGTAGGCGGGTCAACGATGGCATCCAAGATGTGGTTGCACTCCTCTAGGGTCGGGTCACTACTTGAGGAATGCGGCACTTGAGCGATCACAGCCTTATATCTCTTATACGGCAGTGAATGGTAAATTCACACATTAAATATTCAATTTCAAATTTATCAAACGCGAAATAGAAAATATTAAGAATGCTTACCATCACACGCTTGGTCTTAGTGTCCGTCCAGGTATAGGAGGTACTACCAATCTCATCATTTTGCTCGATCACGTGAGTTTGGGTAAATACCTAAGCAAGTGTAGGCTCCCACTATAGAGTCAGCATCTGAAGGTGTACAAATGAAAAGCTACCAATATGATTTAATTAACTATTTTGCAACTACTTATAAATGCAATCTATGATATGTACCCGTTTCCACCGATGCTGCAAGAAGGACTTAGAGCCACCATGGTGCGAAGTAGAATTTTTGTTCCTATTTACCCGGTTTCACTCTAAAACCTTTTATAAATTTAATTATACGATTAACTTAATTGATTTATGAAACTGAAACAAAACCGAAATCAAAAATGAGTTTATATAATTTACCCTCATCGCGGGGGTCTCCCACAAGCGGAGAAACCCTGCCCTTACCTCCTCATGTTGCTGAACTTGATTGACCAAAGCAAATCATGTTGCTGTTTGAACGAGACAGAATCAATCCGATTGAAATATCTATGATATATTAATGTAAAGAAAGAATTCTCATGGGAATGAAATATGGAGTAAAAAGAGAGATCAAATCCCTTGTATGTGATTTTTTTGTTTCCTCGTGTCAAATCCATCCCAACCGTCTATTTTAATGCGATCTGACTTTTTAGTTATATGATGAGTCTGATTCATCAATTCATTTTTACGATGCATGACTTTAATTTAGTTGGACATATGAAGATAGAGAATGTGAGTACAGAAGAATTGAACTACTCAAAATGAAGCTTACCACGACAAAAATAGTAAAATAAACGTATTTGTTAATCTTATTCAAAATTATGGATCTCACCACGAATTGAGTCTTGGACCATCGTTTAGCTAGCAAAATCCCCAATGTCGGCCCTGCGACACCTAGGTTGGACTATTTTTTTTGGTTTTGCCAATTGTGCTATAAATTGGAGTGGTGAAATGTACTATAGTTTGCTCCTCACATATGACAGTGATGATGTGCCACTACAAAAATAATCTGATGCTAACAAAATAGCGATGTCTTCAGCGTCAATCGTAGCCACATTAGCAATGTTTGGCGACGGCTAGAGCCGGGGGAACACATGGCAAATTGTTGGCTCTTTAAAGTGTGTCATTAGCCGTTGCCAATCGTAGCAAGCTTGAAAACATGAACTGATTAGCTAACTGTGACCAACTGTAGCAAGCTTGGAAACATGACACAAAGCTAGTCGCCGCCAGCTATAATCCAGAATGACCAATGAGGCATAGCTAGCCGACACAAACCTGGAACTTTTTTACTGCATATCAGTTACTATGTTGCCTTCCAGCCGCACATACTCGCAACACTCATATTCAATCATTGCACAACTCATATAGTCTCAATTTCACAACACATTTCCATATCCAATAATCTAACATACCATATATACTCAATTTTAAAACTCATATCCATATAAATCTCAAAAAATAAACAAATATACCACAAAATAGGGGTGTAAATCGATCACTCCGGACCAGATTGACGTGTGTTCAGTTTTTATCCTAAAAAAAAAATAGATCCAACACGAACATGATAAAAAAATTTCTCGAACAAATTTTGTTGTTCTAATTCGTGTCCTAAATAAAATTGATCGAACATGGACATATGTTTTTCGGACACGGACACGAACGGATCCAGTCGGACATGGCTATTTGTATTACATTTTATACTTTTTATTAGATTTTCTCCAAACTATATACCGAATTACAAGGAATTCGAACGAATACGAACCAAGTGTAATTTTTTCTTGTTCAATCTTGTTATTCTAACTCGTTTCCTAAATGAGAATCGGACGGAGTCGGACAGATGTTTTTCGATCATGGACACGAACGGACGTCGGACATTCGTACAAAATTTACAAGCCTACCACAAATTCCAATATAGCACATTCACATATAGGGGTGTTAATCGAGCGGACCAGACCATATAAATGGGTATTCGTGTCCTGTCATATAAGACTTCCAAACGTACATGGATCAGACAAGGAGTTTGCTCTCGGACATTGTTCGTACGAGTCGGACAACGTTCGGATAATAGAAAAATATCGAACATTTTCGGACGAACATATTTTGGTACACTTTTTCTTTTTCTAAATAAGAATCGTACGGACACGGAGCAGACACCTTACCCCTTCGAACCGAACCGTACGACAGACTGCCCCGCTCTATTAACATCCCTATTCACATTCCAAACTAAAATATCCACAATAACTCGTACATATAAAAAAACATCCATATATCATATTCCAACAACATATGATATATGTAGCTGTTTGAACGAGAAAGAATCAATCCGATTGAAATATCTATGATATATTAATGTAAAGAAAGAATTCTCATGGGAATGAAATATGGAGGAAAAAGGGAGATCAATTCCCCTGTATGTGTTTTTTTTGTTTCCTCGTGTCAAATCCATCCCAACCGTCTATTTTAATGCGATCTGACTTTTTATTTATATGATGAGTCTAATTCATCAATTCATTTTTATGATGTAGGATTTTAATTTAGTTGGACATATGAATGAAGATAAAAAATGCGAGTACAGAAGAATTGAACTGGTCAAAATGTAGTGTAACATGACAAAAATATTAAAATAAACGTATTTACTAATCTTCATTAAAAATTATGGATCTCACCACGAACTGAGTCTTGGACCATCGTTTAGCTAGCCAAATCCACCATGTCGACCATGTGACACCTAAATTGGACTATTGCTTATGGTATTTTGTCAATTGTAGTGAAAATTGTACTAGTGTAATATACTATATAACATGTCCAAGTGTGATGATGTACCACTACAAAAATGGCTCCGGGTAGCTACGACCATTAATCGTCAGCGGTCGTACTGGTCATCGTCAACCGTAGTCAAAAGCAGAAATTAAATAATCCGATACTAACAAAATAGCGACGCCGCCAGTGTTAGCTTTCGTTGCCACATTAGCAATGGTTGACAACGGCTAAGGGGGACACATGACAAATTGTGGGTTTATGAAGTGTGTCACTAGCCTGTTAACACCGAAAACGGGTCAATACCCAAAGAGGTATAAAAACACCTTTTAACTGTAGGAAAACATGATTAAAAGCAAAAAATAGCAGAAAAGCAAAGCTGAACACAGGATTTATAGTGGTTCAGCCGCTATTTAGGCCTACGTCCACTTTGAATGCACACTTCATTGATTTCTCCATTACAAGTTACAAGTTCGATCTAAATTTACAACTTTTCTCGATGATTTACAACGATTCTCTAATATCCAGAGTAGAACACATACGAATTCCATGAATAGCGATGATTATCGGACTTGATCTTCGATAATCGAGCTCGGTGAAGAAGTTCGATGGTTTCTGGAGAAGAATGATGTTTGAGAAGCTTGAGATCAATAATGGCAGAGCTTCGGCAGGTTATAACTCCCTTTACGAATGAAGTGGTCTAGTATTTATAGGTGGAGGTCAGAGTGTCATGGAGTATGATGCCAATGATCCGTTAGGCAAGTTAGGCAAGTCTGTAAATCTGTTTTGTGGATCTGTAGGACCCATACCAAGTTAGGCAAGTCTGTAAATCTGTTATATGATCTGTTAGTCTGAAAACTGATAGTCTGAACTTTGTATGTCCGAACTCTGTTAATAAGTTAATCTGAATCTGATAGTCTGGGGACACAAGGGGGAATACTTGTGTCATCTGTTGTTTGGGACCCATATTAGTCAGTAACCCTTTCTGGTATCAAAACTTTGACCCAACTGTAGGTAGGGTCCGGGCACGCTTACTGAACTAATTATAAGTGGTTCATTCTGATAATGGCGATGGGTGTTGATGGTGCGTTCCAACCGGGTCATGTGCGTGCATGGATCCCGGTCTGCCTCTGAGGATGTAAGACGCCGTGACATCTGTAGATATGCCTGTGCCAATTGGTTGTCGCTTTAGGGAGTGATACACCCTATCGTGGGGCCGACACAGGGTATTTATGTATTAGGGAGCCGATCGCTTGGGTAGGATTTTAGGGTACACTTAGCTCTGTCTGATTCTGTTGGTACCTTCCGTTTTGTTGGGTGGTAACACCCATCTGTTTCTGCGTGGTACCGTCTGTTAGGGTGGTAAAGGCCCACTACTAGTGTACACCTAATAGTAGTATTCCGTTTCTGTACTCTGTTCTGGAAGGGTGGTAAAGGCCCATTAATAGTAGTATTCTGTTTATGTACTCTGTTCTGTTAGGGTGGTAAAAGCCCATCATGAGTAGCATTCTGTCTCTGTACTTTATCTGTTATGGTGGTAAAAGCCCATTTTTCCCGAACTCTATCTCTGTATGGACCATTCTGTTCCGTCCTGTTTCGATGTAGATATTAGGGTAACACCTAATTCTGTTATACTGGTATTGGTACTAAGAAGTCGGATCTTGATTTAAGTCAACACCTGATATTGGGCCAAGCTTGGGCCAAGGGATAAATTCTTATTTATACATGACATGTTAGAATGCTAGTACACCCATGGTGAGAAACTTCACCTTGATTATGCGATGACACCTTTGAACTATCTGTTGGATATTCACCATGCTAGTATGTAATTATCCTTATGTTCATCTCAGTTCCTCATGCCAGTTAACTTTACTAGTTTTTATGCTGATGGTAGATAAGGCTTACCAGTCTTTATGACTGACCCGTTTTCCTTTTGCTTCTTTTCTTCCATTTCCCCCCCCCCCCCCAGGTTCTCAGGGTGGGAACATTGGTGCTTAGCTGGGATCGCTTTGCTTGCTTGCTGGATTTAGCTCATGTACGTTTGGACATTGAGCATGCTATGGTTTGCCACGTCATTTTGGGGATAGTACTTTATGTATTTCAGTTTTTCAGTTGATATTTTTATCTAGACTTGTTTATTTGGAAAGATGACATTTTGTTGTACCTGACTTGTTTTGAAATAGTTTAAAATCTTCCGCTGTTTTATCTATCTTATTTACTCTGATTACATATATACATATGTTATGTTCTGCCTTGATATATCATGATGCATGTTTAACTGTTTTAACACCCCTCCAAAGTCAGAGTGCTTGCAAGAGCCACCCTGGCGGAGGTGGGGTGTTACAATTTGGTATCAGAGCATATGGTTTACGAGAAGGAACAAAAGCTTTTGAAAAACTATTTTCAAATCAAGTATAAAGTATTTTCCAAAGAAAAGTCTAGTATTTTAAAAGGCTATTCCCCAAAAGCCATTAGCAAAATCCTTTCGTTTTTCCTTCATCCTGAATCTATCTTTTTCTTTGTTTCAGCATGGCCGATAACTTTATTATCCCGGAGGGAGTGCAAGTGCCTGTTTGGTATAGGAGACTTTTAGAGGCTAGGGCGACTGAAGCCGGCCCCACAGATGCTCCTCCTTCTCCTCCTCCATTGGTTAATGTTCTTGTTCCTCCTCCTCCTATAGCTGAGGTTCCTCCTCTTCCTCCCCCTCAGCATCCTCCAGTAGAGTTCACTAAGATTTGCAAGGACTTCAAAGCAATGGGTGGCAAGAACTTTCAAGGCACCGAGACTTTTGTAGAGGCCAGGAATTGGTTGAAAGAGACCGAGGATTTATTCGCTATCTTTGGATTAGATGATCAGAGAAAGATCTTGTTGGCGGTTTGGCTTATGAAGGATGAAGCCGCTTATTGGTGGGAGATCACCACCGCAACTAGGCCCGTTGAGACTTGGGCCGATTTCAGGACAAGATTCGGGCTTAAGTTTCTGTCTTCTGCTGAAGAGAATTTGCAAATGGAGAGGTTTATTGCTTTGAAGCAAGGAGACATGTCCGTCAAAGAATATGTGAACAAGTTCAATCAGTTAGCTCGTTTTGGCTTGGATATGGTGAGTACTACTCAGAAGAAGGCTCTTCGTTTTGCTAGAGGATTGAATGAGCCGTTACAGGAATTGGCTATGTCTCATGTGCCCATGGGGGCCAAGTTTGAGAGTTCGGTAGATATAGCCCTACTCAATGAAGAGAACAAGAGTGCCAAGAAGGAGGTCAAGGTGAATGTGTCTCAAAACAAGAAAACGGGACCCAAAAAGGAAATGCAAAAGAAGGAGGAGAAGTCTGAAGATAAGAAGGAAAAGAAGTGTTTTACTTGTGGAAGCTTAACTCATCTAAACAAGGATTGCAGAAAGAGGAAGGGCACTTGCTTTAACTGTGGAGAGATGGGACACTTCACTAGGGATTGCTCGAAGAAGAAAGGGGCTACAGCGGAAGGAACGGTGAAACAAATGACTTCGCACGGACCATGAACGGCCGATTTGATGGATCAGAACGCACGTCTTATAATAGATCGGGTGTACTTTTCTATAATTTGCTTTATATATTCTCCTTTAGGTCCATTGCTTCTTTCACTTTCATTTGCTGAAGACGAATTTTCAGGGGTCGAGGATCTTGAGAAAACTTCTTTGACCTGAACTCTTTGCATTGTCGACCATTAACGCTGCTACCGGTCGTCGGAGTGCCTCGAACTTGATTGCCTTTGCGCTTTAATCAATTTGAATTGGCTTATTGCTACTCTCTTAGATCCGAACTACGACAGCATTGCCAATTCTATAAACACCTCCAAGATGGAGATTTTATTGCTTCCATCCATCGCTGATGATTGTAGGTGTCGATTGCTTTCAAATTTAATATTGAATCAGTTTATTGGCACGCCGGTTACTTAATGTTTTTAGAGAATGTTTAAACTTCCCTATTGCTTGCGTGTTTTGAGATATTGTGTTTTGAATCGGACTTGATGATTTGATGTTTGGAGTGAAATAACTTGACCGTGACTTTTGTGAGTCATTCGTTTTGGTCAGATGCTTGATCGGGACTAAGAGTCTTCGGTCATTGAGCTTGCTCCGGCCATGGACTGTTAGGCGCGATCTTGTGCGTTGATCAATTTTGATTTGCAAACACCAATGAAGTGTTGATTTTTGAGTTAATTATTGGAGTTAGTTGAGTCGATCGAACTTTGAAAATGAGTGAACAATATGAGCTTGCTTCTCATTACTAACTGTCTTGTAAGTCGTTTAAAAAACAAGATTCTACTGATTTATATCTGTCCTGCTCTCTAGGGTATATATTTTATTTTAAACCCAATGACGGAATGTCCAAGTTCGATATTAGAAAGCATCTCTTGGCACGTATTCTCATCCAAAGAACCTGTAATGAAGAGCTTTTGTGTCCATTTAGCGGCGAATTCGTTTTCGATTGCTCAAGACGATAACGGGTTAGTCCAATAAAAGGAAATAGATTATGAGAATCATTTACAAACTCAAATGTTTTATCAATGTGAAGTTGTTTCATCTAAGAGTTTATGACTCGCTAGATACAGTTCACGCTGGTAAAACACTTTGTTTGCTTGCTGACGACACTTGAGATTCGTCAGTCTAGATTTTGACTGCAGGTTCTAAGCATCATCTCTTTAAACTGTTATTGACAACATTCAACATTTATGAAAGGTGCGTACCTTATAATTTATTTAATGAAAATTTTGAGTCTAGTATGACTCATATAATAATTAATGATGCTCCAGTTAGCATAACCCACATTTTATATCAATCCTTTTGGTGACAATGACCGCAGGATTTTTGGGAAATTGAGTGGCTTATATGTGATGCCCAATAAATTGTTCCAAGACGGCATTTGCATTCTTCTTTTGCACCATCCATTCTGCTGTGAACTAGCTTTGTAATTAAATGTTGTGCGGAAATGAATCACTTCATGCGTTATTACTGTCTGAGCACATATTGGCTTTTCCAGCACTTTGGGAGCGCCTATTATTATATTATGACATTCTCTCTTATGATGGGATGTCTTTTGTATATTGTAGCCTCGTGATATATTATCTCTTCCAACCATATTTGATACCATTTTGGGTGTGTTACCTGCATACTATGGATTATCCTGGGCCGTGTAAAATTTAAATCTCAACTTCATGACAACTTTCCCCTAGTGTAATACTATTGCTCGATCTCACCGATCTTCTTTTTATTCCTCATGTTGAAACCATTGATGGATATTAGCTTCAATTCCTTAGGAAGCGTTATTGCTTTGTTGGATTCGAGCTATGCCATGTTCGTATAGTCGCCTTTTGAGCATCGCTTATCCTTAGTTTTTTTCTTTTTGAACCAAAATGCCATTATGTTCTTTTAGTTATTTATGGATGGAGGTTTGCAGACGAGGAAGCCTTTGCATTGAGAGATTTTAGATTTGCTCAATAAAGGAATCACTCTCGTAACAGATTGCTCTTTATTCGACTATACTGATGTATCTACCTCCCCTTATTGAGGCTCGCAACTAGTGAATGTTGGATTTCCTATGTTGAATTTTATCAGTGCAATAAGTTTCATCGGTGTATCGAGCGTATAAATTTTATCAATTCATTGGTTCCCCTGGAGAGGTCTTTGGTTAGCCCAACGTTCGTCTACAATCTAGTCGAATAAATCAGGCGTAGAAGACTCGATTGGGTGCCCTCGGTGAGGTCTTTGGTTTTGTCCAATGTTCATCTACAATCCAGCGGAATAAATCAAGAGTCGAAGACTTCATTGGGGGCCCCCGGAGTGGTCATTGGTTTAGCCTAACGTTCGTCTTCAATCCGGCCGAATAAATCAGGCATCGGAGACTTCATTGGGTTCCACCGGAGAGGTCTTTGGTTTAGCCCAACACTTGTCTAAAATCCAACCAAATAAATCAGGCGTCGGATACTCCATTAGGTGCCACCGAAGAGGTATTCCGTTTAGCCCAACTTTTGTCTGTAATCTAGCCGAATAAATCAGGTGTCGGAGAATCCATTGGTTGCCCTAGGAGAGGTCTTTGGTTTATCCCAAAGTTCGTCTACAATCCAGCCGAATAAATCAAGCGTCCGAGACTTCATTGGGTGCCCCCGGAGAGGTCTTTGGTTTGGCCCAACGTTCTTTTACAATCCAGCTGAATAAATCAGGCGTCGGAAACTTCGTTGGGTGCCCCCAGAAAAGTCTTTGGTTTTGCCCAACTTTCGTTTGCAATCCGGCCGAATAAATCAGGCGTCGGAGATTTCATTGGGTGCCCCCGGAGTGGTCTTTGGTTTGGCCCAACGTTCATCTGCAATCCGGCCGAATAAATCAGGCGTCGGAGACTTCATTGGGTGCCCCCGTAGAGGTGTTTGGTTTAGCCCAACATTCGTTACAATCCAGCCAAATAAATCAGGCGTCGGAGACTTCATTGGGTGCCCCCGGAGATGTCTTTGGCTTAGCCCAACGTTCATCTACAATCCAGCCGAATAAATCAGGCGTCGGAGACTTCATTGTGTATCATCGGGGAGGTCTTTGTTTTTCATGCTTGCCGCTCTTTTTGCTGCTTGACTCTTAGTGACTCCCTCCTTCGATCCGCAAGACGATGTGTTACGCCCTCGCTTATATTCAAAGTGATTATTATGACACTCGGCACTTGGGATGCCTTTGTCTGAATGTCATGTAGGGGCACAAGGTCTTGTCGGGTCATGAGAAAACAAGCGCCCTCTTGATAACCTGCAATGTTAAATCGACTTTTAGCAACTTTTGAGTTATTGATACAATCGAAATAAAGCAGATGCAGACTTCTTATTACTTGGAAAATGACATAGTAATTGTTCAATTGCAATACCCTCATTAAGCAAGGGTGGCCTATATTTGTAAGAAAAATTACAACAATTTTCAAAAGAATTGAACAATACTTTAAGTAAAGTTTTGACGCAAATGGTCATTATTCCATTCTCTGGGCATTTAAACTCCATCAACCGTTGTTAGCTTGAACATGTCCTTGAGCAGCTGGAGAGGCGTCCGTTGCTTGTGGTTTTGTAACACCCCACCTCCGCCAGGGTCACTCACAAGTGAATGCACTAGGTTTGGAGGGGCATTATTAGGTAAACATGCACATAAATATTACAAGACAGAACATATAAAACAGCGGAAGTAAAACAAATTTGGTTAAGTGTAGGTTTGGAGAGTCCAGATTTGGTTAAGTGTAGGTTAACTTAACCTCATCCAATTATCATGTTAGATTGGTTAAGTATATTCAAGCTTAACCCCATCAAATTATCGAGTCTAGATTAGTTAAGTGTAGGTTAACTTAACCCCATCAAATTATCGAGTCTAGATTGGTTAAGTGTAGGTTAACTTAATCTCGTCCAATTATCATGTTAGATTGGTTAAGTATATTCAAGCTTAACCCCATCAAATTATCGAGTCTAGATTTGGTTAAGTGTAGGTTAACTTAACCTCGTCCAATTATCATGTTAGATTGGTTAAGTATATTCAAGCTTAACCCCATCAAATTATCGAGTCTAGATTAGTTAAGTGTAGGTTAACTTAACCCTATCAAATTATCGAGTCTAGATTGGTTAAGTGTAGGTTAACTTAACCCCATTAAATCATCGTGTATAATTGGTTAAGTATTGGTTAACTTAACCTCATCAAGTTATCATGTTAGATGGGTTAATTGTTGGTTAACTTTACCTCATCAAATTATCAAGTTGGGTTGGTTAAGTGTAGGTTAACTTAACCCTCACCCACTAGTCATATTTATAATGGTTAAGTATTTTCCCCTCGTGTGTTTACTTAACCCTACCACGCCTCGCGTTATCCCAGTCGGGTGTTATCAACCCATTTAGGTTAAACTAACCCATTCACTAATCGTGTTACATGGTTAAGTGTCTTTAAGTAATCAAGTCCGGTCTTACTTAACCTACCCATCCATGTCATATCGGTTAAGTGTCACTAGCCAAATTTACTTAACCTTATCATGTGGCATTAAGTAAATTAATGCACTCTCAACCTCTCACATTAGACGTTATTGTGGTTACTGGTTATGCCGGGCGGGTCCGGGCAGATTTACACCGCAACCTAGTCTAACCTCGGGTTTCAAGCTGATATGACCAACTACTCACATTGGGTCCTATTGTTTGTAGATACTGGATTTGCCGGGCGGATCCGGGCAGATTTTTGCTACAAACTCAACCCAACCTCGAGTTGGTCACTTCATGTTTACATTAGTGTCATATTACACTTATTACCCATACATGTCTAGTTTTTCAAGTTCCATGTTTTCCTGCGTGTCATATCCACATTCAAGCTTATCATACATGCCATATTTTTCATGTAACTCCATGTCAAGTTTTCATGTCATATTCACGTTTGCCTAAACTACCCCAAATCGTATTTCCAACGCAAGTAAAAGCGAGTCAACATAGTAGGAACACTATGACACATGTTGGCCTCAAACATGCATTGTATCATAAAGGGATTGGCCTCAAACATGCATGATATCATATCCTAGGTCCATCATCTTATGCATGTAAGTGGTCATGAGGGGTTTTAGGTTCTTTTACATGCATAAACCCAAAATGTTTCACAAGTCAAAATGGTTCTAAGGGTTCATGCCAACATTCCACAAGTAAAGATTCAAACTTGCATGATAAACTAAGTCCAACGCAACATAAGTAGCATGATTTAGTCACTAAAACATAGCCCAAAGTCATAGGTTCAAGAAAGGGGCAAAACTAGGTTCACATAGGCTAGCATACTTGTGTTTCATCTCATTTTATTTCATGTCAACATTAGAACTACCGTTTAGATCTACAAGTAGCTAGAACTTACAAATCGAGGCTAGGGAATTAGGGGCAAGTGTCTTGTCGTAGGATCCATGTTGAGATGATGATCCACACCCTTGATTTGATGTAGAAAGCTTGCTCCTTTGATTTGAATCCGATTTGAATGCATAAGCTCTTGAAGTTGTAGATGGAGGCCATGATCAATGGAGATTTGGGCAGCACTTCGTTGCAAGAGTGATTTTGAGTGATTTAGGTTAGGCCTTAGGGTGTTTTTATAGAAGTAGGAGCTAATTTAGGCTATAGGATTAACCCTAGAATAGATCTGAGCCGTCAAAATCGTCATAGGCCAACCAAAACCGAGCCAGAAACCATGCAGGTGCACCCAGGCCATCTTGGCCGGACCACCCAGGTCGACACCCAAGTCGTCTGGGCAGTCGACCTGGCCCTGGGCATGTCGACTCCCCAGTCGACACCCCAGTCGACCTGGGGCTTGGGCGGGAATTTTTCCCGCCCAGTCTGTTTTGTTCAAATTTGAATTTTCGGAGCTGTTTTGAACTTGAAATTTTCTGAAAACTTTGACGGGCCATAACTTGGTCATACGGACTCCGATTCTCGAAAACTCGGAATCTATTTCGCGTATTTTTCCGAGACGAACGCAATGGCACAGCCCGTTTCCCCTGATTCAAATTTTAAAATTTAATTCTGCCTTGATTTACGTTATAACATGTTATTCAAAAATACGGGTTGTTACAGGTTTTCTGACATACTGTTGCAACTTATTCTACCTGATCAACTCTTCGATCAGGTTCTTCAAATGTCGACAGTCATTAGCGCTTTGACCAGGCTGGTTGTGAAAGTGGCAGAATCTTCCAAAATATGCTGCCTTATCTCCTACTCTCAACGGTGGTGGTTTCGAATAATATCTTGTATTTTTGGTGGCAAAGAAGATGTTTTCCGAGGTATCACTTAACGAGGTCAACTCCTCAGGTTCGAAGTAACAAAGTTTTTTTGTTATTATTTTCCCCTCTTCCTTTGTCTTTGTTTTCCCTTTTCTAGTCCCCGACAACCTTCTTATCTTCCACAACTTTGCTTCCAGCCACACTCTGGGTAGTGAGAGGGACGTCTTCAAACCTCATGAACTCATCTCCCTTTTTGTAGAGCTTTTCGAGTATATTGGGCTATTTCATCTTTCCCCCTTTCCAAACTCAGTGTTTTTGCCCACATCACGAACTAATGCCATTAGTATCATTCTGGGTTCCGGATTACCAACCTCGGTCACAGCGGTATTGAATCAATTAAGAAAAGACATCACTGACACTCCTGGGTTTTGATCCAGTCCTGACAGCGACATAATATCCTTGATCTTCGCGGTGTGTACAATTCTCTAAACTTCCTCGCCAAGTCGGAGAATTGATCAGTAGATTTCGGTGGCCACTTAGAGAACCATAATGAAGCTACTCCTTCCAGATAGATGGGAAAGTAAAGACACTTGATCTTATCTGTCGCCCTCGCACCACTTATATGTCATTTGTATTTGTACAAAAACAGATTAGTATCACTGATTCCGTTATATGTGGGCATGGTTAGAGGGATAAACTTCTTTGGAAATTCAGCATGTCGAATCCTCTCAGTAAAAGGAGTTTTGCTTGGAGCGAAGTCCCACTCACTTTCATCCTCCTTCCTTGCCAAGCTTTCTTTCATAAGTTGCATGATCATTCCTGAAATGTACTCCTCATCATTGCGTTGTTCCACGGGGCAGACATCAGTCCTTTTCCTGGACGCTTGTCTAGGAAAGCGATCACGGTTGGAGAACTGGGGCCCTATACCTCCAGCTTGGGGAGGTGCCCCTTCGACGGGACTTGCAATTTTTTGAGAAGCACATTTTCCGAAACGATTTTCCCTTGATCGGAATTGTTCATGCACATTAGCATTCATTTTGGATCCTTCAATATTAATGACATTCCTTCCGCTTGACGCTAATATTTTATCTGACTCATCCACTTCCTCGACACGGAAACCACGATTCTCTTTTTCACCCAAGTTCCTTCCTTGGCTGTGTTTGCGATTTGTCCTGCGGTGATCCGAAGTGAAGGAATGTGCATTTTCTTCCAAATCAATCTCAACTCTATGATTTGCAGGATTGGTTTTAACAACGAGAAGAGCATCCAATTTATCCATCAAAATCTTATTCGTATATTCCATTTGTCGATTCAAATTAGCTACAATAGCATCGAATTCTCCCCAGGTTACACAACCTCCCCGGGTTTGAACAATGGTTAGATTGTTAGTTATGGGAGAGGTTGTGGTATCATCAGCAACATTTCCAGAAAGTCCCACGGATTTACTTTTCCTCTTTGAAGGTGCCATAATGTCAGTCAATCTTCTAGTTTTTTAAGACATCCTTTCAACGAACCTGGCTTTTAAACCTTCCGGATCTATCGTAAAAGAACAGGCTTCAAATCTTCCAAATCAAGGCTCTTAACCTTTTGGTCGTGGGTTCGAGCCCGGTGGGCTCCAAATGTTAACATCGAAAATAGGTCAACACCCAGAGAGGTGTAGAAACACCTTTCAACTGTAAGAAAACAAGATTAAAAGCAGAAAATAGCTGAAAAGATTGAAAACAAGATTGTGGGTTTAATTATGAAGTGTGTCACTAGCCTGTTAACACCGAAAACGGGTCAACACCCACAGAGGTATATAAACACCTTTTAACTGTAGGAAAACATGATTAAAAGCAAAAAATACCAGAAAAACAAAGCTGAACACAGGATTTATAGTGGTTCAGCGCTATTTAGGCCTATGTCCACTTTGAATGCACACTTCATTGATTCATCCATTACAAGTTTGATATCAATTTAAAACATTTCTCGATAAATTACAACGATTCTCTAATATCCAGAGTAGAACACAACCGAATTCCATGAATAACGATGATTATCGGACTTGATCTTCGATAATCGAGCTCGGTGAAGAAATTCGATGATTTTTGGAGAAGAATGATGTTTGAGAAGCTTGAAATCAATAATGGCAGAGCTTTGGAGGGAGAAATTCTAAACCCCCCCTTTACGAATGAAGTGGACTAGTATTTATATGTGGAGTTAGCAGTGTCATGGAGTATGATGCCAATGATCCATATATGAATGACCTGCGATCCATGGAGCTTACACTTCACAACCCGAAACATTGGGCTAAATGCACGGTCAATAGAACATACACGATCCTGCACTTTAGCTGCATGTCTTGAATACATCTGATCCATGTTAACACTGGCATGATCCACGCCTGTATACCGTAGACCCATTATATTGTGCCATGATCCATCATGTTTCATGCTTGTTCTACGATCCATATATAAACATCTACTTTCAGGGACCATGGCAATCCATGCTTTGCTCTAAAATCTTTCTTCACGTGCAATTCCATATAGCTCCAACGATTCATTATTTTTTTGATTCGATCCATGCCTTTCACCAACGTATTTTCTGCAAGATTGATCCATAACGTGTGCCAGTGCCATGATATGATCTGTCATGTGTGCCAGTGCCATGATCCATCATTTTAGCAGCATCATGATCCATCGTTTTAGCAGCATCATAATCCATCATGCACAGTTGGCACAACTGCTTTGCACAGCTTCATGCGATCCATCATGCACAACTGCTTGTGATCCATCATTCACAGCCGCCATCACGATCCACTTCATCTCCAACCAATCCACCATTTTGCTACGATCCATCACTTTCTTACGATCGATCAATTGCTTACGATCCATGACTTTGAAGCCAAGTTGGTGTTGTGACCGATCCACATGCTCTTCACAAGTTGGAGCTTTAAACATTGTATGCGATCCATGTCTTCTCTTGCATGGTCCACACGTAGACGATCCATGCATAGGTTCAGTCCATGACTTCTGTTTTGATCTGATCGTTGCTTTGCGCTTATTATGTTTGACGTAATGTCTGAGTGGGCTGAAGTTTAAAACCAAATGTTTATACCCATTTAATAATGTTCTCAGTTTCCTTGGCAGACTTCAATGTGTTTGTACATTTTATAAGCGAGGTATCAATATGCTATATGACTTTTTTAGATTGTGCATTTTACTATATTTTAACTGAGGTTTTTTAAACCTTATTAACATAGCACGTAGTTAGGATTTGTGATATTTGTATTGAGAAACAATGAAAAATATATGTTATTGAACTATAATAATTGTACAGAGTTTACACGAATATATGTATATATATTTTTGAAAATTGGTTCACTTTATTAATAACTGAAACAAACCATACAAGAAAAAGGTTAGCATACTAACATTTAAAACAAAATAAAAGTCTGAAAAAAGCAAGAAAACCATAACTAAAAAAAAACTAAGAGAAACCCCTGACTCCATCACAATTATGTGCAAACCGCACATCTCTTCCTGTCTTCTTCTATAGACAAACCAACCTGTTAACACCAATTTTCTTCATTCAAGAAGTCAACAACATTTTCCAATTCATACATATAGCACGCACCATTTCATCCAAGCCATCCACCATCTGCAACCTAATCAACTACGGACTTCATAAGATAACATAAACGAGTTCACATGTTTCCTTATAAAGAAAATAGAAGACCAGAATTAAGCACAACACCAGTTCACAAGAATTCCTATTCAAACCCTAAATCTGGTTGATGATTCACAACCCTATGAATATATCTTAGTGTCTGAATCGACATTATCGCATTAAAAGCCAAGTGCCAACATACTTTTTGCGGATATCTGAATGAAATTGTATGTTAAAACAAACTGGACTTCAACAATCTTGTTGTGTTTGCGAAAGAATCAAACCTGATTTCACAAACAAACTGAAAATGATCCCCAAACCTTTGAAACTGCAGTTTAAACTTCGCCATGTATATAAATGGATAACATCTTATCCATTTAAAGATTATAAATCACATGAGCTGTAATCTATTGATACTGTATCAAATTCTCATAATCATCCATAACTGCTTCCCATAACAAACAGTTCACCATCCAAAGCAGCATATACAACCATAACATAAACAGTCGTTACACCATATTACAATAACATGCTAATGAAATCCCAACAAATTCAAATCCAAAAACTAAGATTGGTTGGTGATTCACAGACATCTGAGAATCAATCTTAGTTCTGAAATTGATATTAAAACCTACAAATTTCATATAACCAAGTGCCACCATAAAACCAAAGAACTGAAACAAAAAAATTATGCATACTGTGAATAATGAATCGGTCTCATGCAGTCATGAATAATATCCAAGCCATGATCAAATCTGGAGTTCTGGAAACTAAAAATAGGTGAGTTTATGGTTTACTGCAAACTGAATCAATAAACTGATACTAGGGGTGTTAACATATCTGATTTAAGAGCCATGAAGTAACCAGTCTTATTTGAATCTAGATTTAAACAAAAAACAGATCTAATACCAAAATACCAGAATCCATTATAACCGAAATCAGAACCAAAATCTTACCCAATACAAACCAAACTACATCAAGCTCTCACAGAGGAAAATCGGTTGGATAATCATGGAACTGAATCTTTTCAGTTATGCCGGTAATGCCGAATCCCATATTAACAAAGTCTTGATAATCCTTGCTCAAACTGGCAAGATCGGTTAATATTGGGCATGAAAACCGAATCAGCATATGAATCTCAAGATTAAATATATCTGGCACTTTATGGAACTTTGAATCTTTATCAAAATATCTCAGAGCGATTTGTTCACAATAAAACCAATCGAAATTAACATAGCAATAGATCTGAAACTAGGCTTGAATATCTCTTGAAGGATAAACTGGATCTAAAATAAGAAAAGCATATATCTCAGAATTGTTTTCGTGGATAAAAAACCGAGACTGTAATCAAAACCAGATCTGAAAAATAAAATTTGTGGATCTGAAACAAGAGTGAAAAATCGAAAGAAAAACAGAGTAGAAATCAGATAGAAAGCAGATGGAATACATGTAGAAAATCGATGGAAATCAAATAGAAACCTGAGGACAAGGTGAAAGGATAAACTCACACATGAGCGAAAGCAGGCGATAAGCCTGTCGCCATGGACACAGATATATGTATATATATATATATATGTATATATATACATATATGTGTATATATATAGGTTACAAGCTGGAGTTGGGCCAGGCCCATACTCCAACATATGTAAAGAAACATATACAGCCGGCAAACTATGTTACTTCAATTCCCCCACTCAAACTCGTATAGGGTTAGGGTTTTTCGAAAACACAAAAAAATAGCTTTCGTAGGTGGCGATTTAGACAGAAATTGCAGTTCTAAGACCAAAACTAATGAAATTCTGACATCGTTGCTCTAGTCGAGTTGATTACGAGTTAATATGGCATATAGATCAGCCTTTGAGATCTCAGGATGAAATACTCTTCATCCACGTTTAACTCCTCCTTCAATCAGATGAAGTTTTGTCTTCGACAACGGCTTTGTTAGTACATCAGCTTTTTGGTAAGAGGATGATATGTATCCAACCTTTAATTTCCCTTTTATAATTTGCTCTCTGATAAATATAAATCCAGTTCTATATGTTTTGTCTTTGAGTGTAAAACTGGGTTCGATGTAAGGGAAATTGCACAGACATTATCACACCATATTGTTGCTCTTTTGTTGGTTTTAATTCTAAGTTCACCCAATAATCCCTCTATCCACATTACTTATGTGGTTGTGCTCGATCGCTACACATTTGAACTCGGCCTCTATGTTGGATCTAGAAACTGTATTCTGCTTTTTAACACATCATACTGGGTTTTTCCCTAAGTAGATGCAATAACCTGATGTCAATTTTCCGTCGTCATGGTCTATACCCCAATCGACATCATCATACGCATCGATGTTGAGAGTGTTACTTGTCTTCAGTATGAGTCCATGATTGATATTACCCTTTGGATATCTAAAAATTCTCTTTACGGCCTTCCAATGACTGTCAAGTGGGTTTTTCATATATTGACTGACCTTATTGACACTATATGATATGTCAGGTCTTGTATCGTAGCATACTATCGTGCACCAACAATACTTCTTCATTGTTTTTCATTTTGAATGTTTTTCCTCTTTGTATTTTGATAGTTGATTGTTGGTGACCATAGGGTTGGCAGTGAGTTTGCTTTATCCATGTTTTCCCTAGACAATATTTTTAAAATGTATTTCCTTTGATTGACGTGCATTTCTGAATTTGTTGATCTTCTTACTTCAATTCCCAAGAAGTAATTTATGTCCTCCAAGTCCTTGATTGAGAATTTTGGGTCAAGAACTTCAGTAATGTTCCTCATTTCTGACTCACAACTACCTGTAATGATAAAATCATCTACATAAATTAGAATATATGTAGTTGTAGTGTTAGTAAATTTTGTAAATATTGAGTTGTCAGATTTTGTTGATATGTATCCATGTTTGACAAGTGTTTAAGTTTGGCTTTTGGTCCTCATTCTCTCTCACGCTCGTTATTGACTTGGTGACTCACTTTTATAAGGTAGTTACTATAGTTAATACTTGTCTATCCTATTTTGTTTCCATTGTAAGTTATTTTATCGTACTCTGATTATGCTCATGCTCGTTTATTTGCAGGTACTAGATTTACATGCTCCATGCTTGGATGTGTTCGAATTTTGATTTTTGTCGAAATTTGGGCTTGGAAAAGTGTGAAGTGTTACATTTGGTGTTACACGTATTTAAGAAAAAAAATTATATTACATAATATTAATTTTCAAATGAAATATAAATTTATACATACTAGAACCTCAACGAGAATGACATTCCCGACATAAGCATGAATGTCGTCTCAATGGGCCAAAGAGCCTATCAGCCTGCTTATATAGGCCGCTCTAGAAATAGATAAAATAAAATTTGAAGACTAGATCTCAAAACTCCTATAGAAAATTCTATTTCGACAGCCCCTATTAGTAAAGCCTATTGGGACTAAAGGTTGCACGTACACCACACTTCTGTCATATTTCAACAAAGCTTTGTGCAACATCTCTTCTACGCATTAGTTACATACAAGAGATACATTTTTAGTTGTTGTATTCTAAAAATAAAGTAAAGCCTTTGGGACATCACCTTCTATTGATTATAAGAATATTTATACATCTATATTAATTTCTTATTTTTTAAAAATCTATTTAACTAGAAATTTGTTTCTTTTAATATTCACTTCTTAACTTTTTCAGAAATCATTTTTTTTTGGCAAAATAGTTGTTATTACGATAATCATTGCTTAATATTTTAGAAAAATCGATTTTAGAAGAATATTTGATCTTCTATATTTATTTTTTAACTTCTTACAAAATTAGTTTTACTAGAATATTTGTTGTTATTATATTTATTTCTTAACTGTTTACAAAATCGATTTCAGTGCAGTATTTTATGTTGTTATATTTTTTTTAAGTAAAACAAATTTAGTAGCATATTTGCTCTGATCAAATTCACTTCTAAACATCAAAGAAAACCGATTTTAGTACATATTAGTTGTTGTTAAATTTATTTCTAACTTTTTAACAAAATCTATTTACGTATATATAACATTTCATAACATTTTTTCAACTAAACTACAAACTTTAAAATGTTTTTTTTAATTCATATAAATGTTAGATTTTCACGTAAACTATAACAACATTTTTTTTTGTCCGTCGTTGATGTAAACTTAACAATATGCGTATTAAACAATAATCATACTCTATTATTTGGAATTTAAATCAACCATTATTATTTATGACATAATAAAACAAACAAACTACTAACTATCATCCTCAAATCAACTAACACACAATATTATCATCAACTAATTCACAATATTAATCGATTTCTAATCGATAACCAATAAGTTTCCAAACTTAGGTTTAATTGTTTTCCCAAGTCAACTACTAATCTACTATTATCATCAAATAATAGTTCATTGACATATTCAAACACACAAACGTCAAAATCTACAGAAACCTTAGGGTTAAAAATCATACTCAAATTATCTAAATTGAAATTAAGCAACCAAAGGAGGGAGAAGGAAGTCGGTCAGCGACGGTGGAGGGAGCAGCAGCGGCGGGCGACTGTAGGCGGCGACAAAAATTTGAAAGCTTGTGGGGTTCTTGGTATTTTTTTTGAGTAAGAAGACAAAAAGAGCTGCTGTGCTGGAATCTTGTTGGTTTATTCAGTTGGGTCGTGGTTAGCAATGACTAGCGTCGACCATTTTTACTAGACGACGCTAATTGTTACAAGCATAAACCGGAAAATTGAGTTGAGTATTAAAGGCCTTTTAGTGGAATCTAAACTAAAACAATCACAAAAGACCCACGTTTCAATCTAACGGTCCATTCAATGATGGTCTAAGTTTGAATTGCTATATCGGGATATTCAAAGGGACATGAACTAATTAAATTGACACTGGCTATGTCTTCCTCAATGAAGGGTCATGAGCTAATTCAAATGAAAGGCGTTGACTATTGACATTCAAACTGGCATAAGAATAATCAAATATATTCAAACTGCACGCGCAACAGTTGCCTGGGGAGTTCAACGAAGCTTCCATGAGTAAAGTCTAAGCTTCAACATCCGACTCATTCATCAACATCTGTGAAGTCGGATCTCTTGACAGCAAAAATAAAGCTGGTAAGTCGACAAAGTGCTCATTCTATATTGAATAATTTGCAGATCTCCAGACAATATAACTTGATTCTGGACTAAAAAAACACAATATATGATCACTAATCTGGACTCAACTTCCACATCATACGGCTTCAACTTAGCAACCGACCAGATGCTTGCTAATATAAATATATAATACTCCTTTTCACGTTCCATATAGTACATATACTCTCCATACATAGAGCCATTTAGTACATACCATTAAATTACATCAATAAGAAACAGATTAAGAGCTAAAAAGCTAAATATTGTAACACCCCGTATGTTGAATACCATCTTATAATAGAAATCAAGGCAGAATTAAATTTAATAATTTGAATCAGGGGAAACGGGCTATGCCATTGCGTTCGTCGCGGAAACACACACAGAATAGAGTCCGAAATTTTGTAAATCGGAGTCCGTATGACCCATTTAAAGCCCAAAGAAGTTTTCAGAAAATTTAAAATTCGAAAACAGTTTTCAAAAATCAGATCTGGGGGAGTTGGGGGCCGGGCGGGAAATTTCCCGCCTAAGCCATGTCGACAGGGCTGTCGACAGGCCTGTCGACTTGGGCCAGACCAAGTCGACTGCCCTGTCGACTTGGGGGCGACGTGGCTGGCCGAGCCAGCTTGCCCTGGTGCACGTGTTTGGGGTTAGGGGCTGGTTTTCTGGAAGCTTCCGGGATCTGATGGTCCTAATCTAACCTAGATCTAATCCTATGGTCTAAAACACATCCTAATCCTATAAATAAGACCCTAACCCACCCCTAAATCCTCATTATTCATTCTAGCAACTAAACTATGGCAAAATCATTCCTCTCATGGCCTTCACACTCTTCATAAAATTCCTAAGTAAAATTCTATGAAGGCTTTCATGTTCATACAAGCATTTATAAGTTGTATGAGTGATCATTAACTTGCATTCATCATCAAGTTGCAAGCTTTATTTCCTAGTCAAGAGTTTTTGGTGATTTTTGGCAAGGGTTTGCTTATTGGAGCTTAGTGGTGAGTTTCTATCACTTTAATAACCAATTGTTAAATTAAGTAGATGAGGTATGATGAGATCTATGGTCTTGCTTGTGGATAAATGAGTTTTTAAGTCATATGATATGATGATTAGTTTGCTAATCCATGTTTAACATTTACCCTATGTTTATGCATGTTGAGTATGTAAGTTTATGCAAGTTAAGTGATGGGTTTATCCAAGTTAAGTATGTGGGTTTATGCATGATAAGTATGTGGGTTTATGCATTCTAAGTATTTGGTTCTATGCATACTAAGTATATGGTTTTATGCATGTTAAGCATTTGATTTTATGCATGCTAAGTATGTGGTTTATGCATGCTAAGTGTTTGGTTTTATGCATAAGTCATGACATGCAAGTTTACCCTCTTAAATAAGATGCATACATATGCAAGATGATACCTTTGTATGCTATGCATACATATACATGTTTTTCCCTATTTATGATGCAAGTCACATATGCAAGTTCACCTTTGTATAACCTATGCAATTACATCTATATGACATATGTGTATTCATGTAAGTTGGGTTATTTAATGATGCTAGTTTGGTTTATTATCATAATGCAAGTTGGCACCCTTAAACCCATGTTATGCTAATATTAGGCTAAGTGAAACCCATGATATTTGTGATGAATCTTTCCTTATAAAATATGTCATGTTAGCATAGAACGTGGGAACGTTGGGGTTAATCATATGAATGTTGCTAATAAAATGGTGTGAAATAAATATGATTATGCATAACATAAAATATGAACATAGTTGGGAATTTGCCTATTGAGTTAGGTGTACCCACACTATGGATTTGGGAATTTGCCTATTAGGTTAGGTGTACCCAACTATGGAATTGGGAATTTGCCTATTGAGTTAGGTGTACCCATATTCTTGAAAATTGGTAATTAATTAGGGATAATTAATACAAATTATGGGGTGATTAATTAGGAGTAATTAATCGATTAAGACACGAGGTTAGACCTAGTTGTGGTGTAAATCTTCCCAGGTAACCACAATGAAAGTCTAATGTGAGAGGTCTTAATCATAAACTAAATACGTAACAAGGGTAAAAGACACGAGGTTAGACCTAGTTGTGGTGTAAATCTTCCCAGGTAACCACAAGAAAAGTCTAATGTGAGAGGTCTTTACACGGTTACGGTGTTAATGAATTAAGAAACACTTAACCAAATAACCATGTAGTGGGGCATGAGGGGTTAAGTGGGTGCCTTGGGTGGCATGTGGAAATCTAGTGGTTGCCTTGGGTGGCAATAGAAAGTACGATTAGAGGACTTAACCAAGATCAAACATGTAATTAAACATGATTAAAGGGTTAAGTGGGATACACTAGAAAAAGGGACAAGCTTAGGTGGGTAGCTTGTGGGGGCCCATTTCAACCAGTAACCCATACGTATCTTTGTGGGCTCGACCCATGTCGAGGACGGGACGCGCATACTGGGCTTGACTATAAGAGGCAAAACGGGTTAGCGATGGCAACGCAAGTCCAACGGGCTTCATATGCGTGTGTTGGCCCGGGCTGGTAGGTAAGCCGTTGTTGCATCGTGTAGGTATAAGCCGTGCACCGTTGATAATAACGGGTTGCCACTTTGGGGAATGATACACCCCACTGTGGGGCCCAGCACGGGTATCTACGTTAGGGAGCCGATCGCTTGGGGAGTAGTGGGTACACCTAGTGGAGATAGGGGCAGACGTCACCTATGTAGTCAGCTAGGGGTACACGAAACTACTAATTATATTTACTAAGAACACTTAGTGGGATCAACCTTTACGAAGGAATGACTGGTGTGGAGCAGTACCGTAATTATCCTTGGGTGGGTAGATGCGTTGTAACACCCCACACCCACTATGGTCACTCTCTTAGGGAATGCCATAACATCGGCGGAGTATTCTAGTGAATATAGAACAGAGAAATTACAGCAAGACAGATATAAGTAATACTTGAAATTTAAAACATCGTCTCATAACAGCGGAAATAAACATGTCTGGTTACATCACAAAACCATAATAAGAGTCAAGTACAAATATCCATTCTTGGTAAATAAAAATACATAATCCCAATACATGAACTGATAGCCATAAAAAAAAGGAAGCTGAGCTCTACATCTACGGTCCAAACTCCAAGAGATAGATAAAGCAAACTGATCAAGGCCCACTAGCACTAGGCCCAACCTGAGGACCTGAGGGGAAAAAGATAAAAACAACGGGGTCAGACATAAGCCTGAGTGAGCCCTATAACCTTAACAATACAATTATTAAAGTAATTAGGGTATGACATGAACTCGGTACGGTACCTTTGGGGATAATGACTACACTAAGTAGCCAACAACATAGGATGAACTAAGATAACCGTAAAGACGCATCTACCCACCCAAGGATAATTACTAACTGCACCCCACCAGTCATTCCTACTTAAAGGTTGATCCCACCCAAGGACTTAAAGAGAGATATAACTAGTAGTTTCATGTACTCCTAGCTGACTACATAGGTGCCGTCTGCCCCTATCTCCACTAGGTGTACCCCACTACCCCAAGCGATCGGCTCCCTAACGTAGATACCCGTGCTGGACCCATAGTGGGGTGTATCACTCCCCCTAAAGTGGCAACCCAATACTATCCACGGTGCTTGGCTTATATCTACACGATGCAACAACGACTTATCTACCAGCCCGGGTCCACACACGCATATGAAACCCGTTGGACTCGCGTTGCCACCGCTACCCCGTTTTGGCCTCTTATAGTCAAGCCCAATATGCGTGTCCCGTCACCCGACTAGAGTCGAGCCCACAAAGATACGTTTGGGATATTGGTTGAAATGGGCCCCCACAAGCTACCCACCTAAGCTTGTTACTTATCTAGTGTATCCCACTTAACCCTTTAATCATGTTTAATTACATGTTTCCACTTGGTTAAGTATTCTAATCGTATTTTCTATTGCCACCCAAGGCAACCCACTAGATTTCCACATGCCACCCAAGGCACCCACTTAACCCCTCATGCTCTACTACATGCTTATCTGGTTAAGTGTTTCTTAATTAATTAAGACCGTGATCCTCATAAAGACCTCTCACATTAGACTATCTTTTATGACCGCTGGTTAAGCCGGTTGGGTCCGGGCAGCCTTATGTCATAACCGAGTCTAACCTCGTGTCTTTACATTAATCACGTATTTAGTTTGTGCCTAAGACCTCTCACATTGGGCTAACATTTGTAGCAACTGGTTAAGCCGGTTGGGTCCGGGCAGTTTTACGCTACAACCGAGTCCAACCTCGTGTCTTAGTCGATTAATTACACCTAATTAATCACCCCATATTAATTATCCCTAATTAATATCAAGTTTTTTTTTCATAACATGGGTAGACCTAACTCAATAGGTAAATTCCCATGGGGTAGACCTAACTCAATAGGTAAATTCCCACTTATGTTAATTTATTTTTTATGGTATGCTTAATCATACCCAACCATATTTTTAATTAACATATTTATTAACCCCATCGTTCCCCACGTAAATCGTTCTCATAAAGGGAAGATCCATCACAAATATCATGGGTTAAACCAAATATTAGTATATTCTTTGTCATGGGTTAAGAGGGTGTCAACTTGCATATATGAGCATATATTAACCCAACTTGCATTTAAGCATACACATAACTTGCATAATTATTCACATGACTTCATAAGCATGCATAACATGTTAATCTTGCATTTGAGCATACACTTAACTTGCATAATCATTCACATAACTTCATAAGCATGCATAACATGTTAATCTTGCATTTAAGCATACACATAACTTGCATAATCATTCACATAACTTCATATGCATGCATAACATGTTAATCTTGCATTTAAACGTACACATAACTTGCATAATCATTCACATAACTTCATATGCATGCATAACATGTTGCATAATAGATCAATGTCCAACTTAGTGTTTTGCATCATAATCATCATGAAACATAGCACCAAACTTGCATAAAGATATAACAATTAAACTTGCATAAAAATGTCATGAACACATACACTAAACTTGCATGACATAGAGCATATAACCTGCAAAACACATAACATATACAATATTAAGCTTGCATAAACACATTGATCCACAAACATAACCATACATCATCATATCCTATCTTAATCAATTTAACAATTGATTATTAAGGGGATAGAAGCTCACCAAAGCAAAATTAGCAAACTAATGAAGAAGATTAAGAGGCTAGAAGTTGATTTGGAATGCTATCCCTTCTCTAATTTTGATGGAGGCTCTCTCAAGTTTCAATTTGCCATAGTTTAGTTACTAGATTTAATTATGAATGAATTAGGGTAGGGTTAGGGTCTTATTTATAGGATTAGGTGAGTGTTTTAGGCCCTTAGATTAACCCTAGATTAGATTAGGACCCTTAGATTTCGGAATTCTCTAGAACCAGCCCTTCAAGTCAGCCTAGAACCCAACCTGGTGCAACCTGGTGCACCCAGGTTCACTGGACGCCGCGACCCTGTCGACAGGCAAGTCGACACCCCCTATCGACAGGCCTGTCGACAGCCCTGTCGACATGGGTAGGGCGGGATTTTTCCCGCCTGACCCCACTTACTCCATTTTATAATCTGAGATTTGAATTTTAAATCTGTTTTTAGTTTCAAATTTTCTGCAAACTTCATCGGGCCATAACTGGGCCATACGGACTCCGATTTTCGAAAACTCGGACTCTATTTTGCGTATTTTTCCGAGACGAACACAATGACGCAGCCCGTTTCCCCCAATTCTCACATCTGAGATTATTTATTCTGTAATTAGTGAATTTTAGTATTAACCAAAATACGGGGTGTTACATTCTCCCCTCCTTAAAGGATTTCGTCCCCGAAATCTCTAAGCTAAGGAGAATGCAAATCCTACCATCCAAACAACCATATACTCAAACCATCAACCACGGGCATCCATTGTCCTTAAACAGTTTCTAATGATGTATGAGCATATGCAAAAAGTGTGTGTATATGTTCCCTATCTAACGTATGAACATATGCAAACCATGATAGTGCCATGCATCCATTATGTATGCGAGAGAACCCTATCGACACATACAATATCTACATGAGTGCACAATCATTCACCAAAATGCATCATCCATATGATAACACAATCATTATACATCCATTAATATAGCTTCCTACACACAACTTTATGCAATATGCAATATGAAGTGATTGAGCCGATCTAGTGCCTAGAGTGTGTGTATATGCATCCACGAGCAACCACTAGCAAACACTTGCATCCACTTGCATCCATCAACCATAACATGTCTCAAACACATGTTTCAACCATAGGTTTACCCTATCTAAAGGTCAAAGATACAAATGAGAGGACATACTAAAGATAAGATAAGTACTAGATAACGATAGAGGAGAAAGTAAAGACATACCCTCAAAAAGAAATGGGTATAATGAACGCATCTTCGCTTCCGTCTCCCAAGTTGCGTTGCTCTCATCTTCTCCCCATTGCACTTTGACTAGTTGAACCTCTCGATTTCTCAGTTTCCTAGTCTCTGACCCAAGGATGCGAGTAGGAGCCCGTCGGATAGTCGCATCACGTTCTATCTCTACATCTCTAAGCAAGCTTGGCTCTACCACCTCTGCGGTCTCATGTAAGCATTTCCTCAGATGTGATACATGGAATACATCAAGAACACCACTAAGTCTGTCGGGCAACTCCACCCTATATGCCATCCGTCCAATCCTTTCCTTAATGGGAAATGGCCCTACGAACCTTGGTGCTAACTTCCCAACAGATCCAAAGCGAACCACATTTCGTAATGGAGACACTTTGACAAAGACCATGTCCCCAACTTCAAACTCAAGATCCGTCCTTCTCTTGTCCGCATAAGATTTTTGCCTATCTTGCGCTGCTTTCATCCTTCTTCGAATTAAGTCAATTTTCTCAGAAGTCTCTCTAACCATATCAGGCCCATGCAAGATCTTATCCGTAGATTCCCACCAACATGCAGGTGATCGACAAGGCCTTCCATAAAGGGCTTCGAAAGGAGCCATACCAATACTGGACTGAAAGTTGTTATTATATGCGAACTCCACCAATGGAAGATGCTCTTCCCATGTACCTCCAAAATCTAAGATACAAAGCCTCAAAAGGTCTTCTAGAACACGATTCACCCTCTCAGTCTGGCCGTCCGTCTGAGGATGATATGCAGTGCTCAGACACAATTGAGTCCCCACTGCTTCTTGCAAGCTTCTCCAGAACTCGCTAGTGAAGATAGGATCTCGATCACTCACTATGCTAGAGGGTACCCCATGCAATCGAACTATCTTTCGAAGATATACAGAAGCTAGCCATGGAGCGGTCCTCTTGCTCTTCACAGGTATGAAATGGGCGCTCTTAGTAAGTCTGTCTACCACCACCCAAATTCCCGTATTACCCTTTCTTGATCTGGGTAACCCGTCAATAAAATCCATCGAGACGCTATCCCACTTCCATTGCGGAACTTCCAATGGGTGAAGCAACCCACCTGGTTTCTTTTGTTCCGCCTTCACTTGTTGGCACACCAAGCATCGAGCGACATACTCGGCCACATCTTTCTTCATACAGGCCCAGAAGAAAACCCTCTTCATGTCTTGGTACATCTTGTCCCCACCGGGATGAATGGTCATCCTAGAACTGTGTGCATCATCAAGAATAACCTTCCTCAAACCCTCGTCTTTCAGTACACAAAGTCTACCGTCTCTACGCAAGCACCCCCTATCGTCTAGGGTGTACCTACTCAAATGGCTGGACGACTCCCCCCTTATGAGCTTCCCCACCAACTCAACCAACTGTGGGTCGTCCCTCTGTGCTTCTCCAATCCGCCCCAAAAGAGTAGGTCTAACTTCCAAGGAAGCTAGCAAACCGGGTACATAATCAATGGAAGGTCTGAAATCAAACATCGAGATAAATTCCAAGCTTCGCTGTTCCACAAACAATGGACTCAAGGACAACCTTTTTCTGCTCAAGGCGTCCGCTACCACGTTACCCTTGCCAGGGGTATACGCTATCTCGAAATCATAGGATGCTAAGAACTCCATCCATCTTTGCTGTCTCAAGTTCAAATCCTTCTGAGAAAACAAGTACTTCAATGATTTGTGGTCAGTGAACAATTCGAATCTCTCACCAAGAAGATAATGGCACCAAATCTTAAGAGCAAAAACAATAGCGGCCAACTCTAGATCATGGGTAGGGTAATTTTTCTCATGCACTCTCAACTGCCTTCCACCATAGGCTATCACCCTTCCCTCTTTCATTAAGACTGCACCTAGTCCTGTCCCACAAGCATCGGTATAGACAACAAATGGCTTGCTCCCATCTGGCAACACTAAAACTGGAGCAGTGGTTAAAGCTCTCTTTAACCGTCGGAATGCATCATCACAATCTACGTCCCATGCAAAAACAAGATTCTTCTTCGTTAAGCGGGTTAATGGGGCTGATATCTTCGCGAAGTCTTTGATAAACTTCCTATAGTAACCCGCCAACCCCAAGAAACTTCTTACTTCAGTAGCATTCTTTGGAACCTTCCAATCCTGAATCGATACTACCTTCGCGGGATCCACAGCTATCCCCTCCTTGGAGACCACGTGCCCCAAGAACCGCACTTCCTTCCTCCAGAAGTGACATTTAGAGAATTTAGCCTTAAGGCTATGCGCTCGAAGAGTCTTCAACACCTCCCCAAGATGTAGGGCATGCTCTTCTTCACTCTTAGAAAATACTAAGATATCATCCACAAAGACCACCACGAATTTATTAAGGAACTCCCTGAACACCCTACTCATCAAATCAACGAAATATGCAGGGGCGTTCGTCAACCCAAATGGCATCACCAACCACTCATAGAAACCATCCGGAGTTCTAAAGGCAGTCTTGTCTATGCTATCCTCAGCCACCCTCAACTGATGAAACCCCGTGGCTAAGTCCAACTGAGAAAATACTGAAGCGCCAACCAACTGATCGAAAAGATCATCAATCCTCGGCAATGGGTGTCTATTTTTCTTTGTGAGCTTGTTGAGTACTCTATAGTCTACACAAAGTCTGAGGGACCCATCCGCCTTCGTAGCAAATACTACTGGAGCACCCCACTCCGATATACTTCGTCTTATGAACCCCTTCTCAAGCAACTCCCCTACTTGCTTATGGATTTCCCTCCTCTCACGAGGAGCCATGTGGCGCACTGGTAAAGATACAGGTTTAGCATTATCCACCAGATATATTCGGAAGTCAATCTCCCGCTTCGGAGGTAAGCCCTTCACCTCCTCAAACACATCCGGATATTCCCGGACCACTCTAACAGAATGCAAACTCTCGACTGAAGCATCGAGCGATTCAAGATAACTTAGCAAAACAGATTCCATGGGATTACAAGAGATCTCGAGAGTGTTACCCAAACGGGTCAGAAGCCCAACAACTCTCCTTTCACAATCAAGAACGACACCATTACTGGATAACCAGTCCATGCCCAAAATCAACCCATAGCCCGTGAAGCCCAACACAAAAGCATCACATCTAAGCTCAATGCTAAGTATAGAAATCTTCAAACCCAAACATATCATGGACAAATAAGTGGAGCCCCCAATTGGGTTTGAAACAACCAAGGGATCATCTACAAGACTGGTGTCTAAGTGCAGTGACTCAACTAATGATGATGAGATAAACGAATGCGATGCGCCTGAATCAAACAATGTACGGACAGGATGATCAAATAGAAAAACCAGACTTTCAACGGGAATAGTTCTACCTCTCTGCTGAACCGGTGGAACTGAGAGAGCCTGAACTTGCCCCCCTGCCTGAGCTGGTGCCATTAGAACTTGCACCTGACCTCCTGAGGTAGATCCCGTCCTTTGCCCCTTCTTAGGACAATCTTTTATTAGATGCCCTGCTTCGCCACAGTGGAAGCAGCCAGTCTTCTTCTTCTTGCGACAATCCTTGCTTAGGTGGCCAGGTGTCCCACAATTGAAACACTTCTTCTTCTTGTCCTTGCCACCGTTGCCTTTCCCACCTTTGTTTTGTTGTTGTTGCTGAGGTCTCTTTTGATCTCCCTTCTTCTCGGGTGCCTTATTAGCATTGGGACCCTTCTCTTCTTCATGCATAAGTGCCATGTCAACTAACTTCTCAAAGGTGGCCCCCATCGGGATATGAGTCATAGCCAACCCATGCATTGGTTCATTCAAGCCTTTCACGAACCTCAAAGCCTTCTTCTCCGGTGTATTCACCATATCTAGGCCAAACCTTGCCAATTGATTAAACTTGTTGACATATTCCTTCACCGAGAGATTTCCTTGCTTTAGAGTGAAGAATCTTTCCATATACAAGTTTTCCTCCGCCCTTGAGAGAAACTTTGCCACAAATCTTTGCCTAAAATCCGCCCAAGAGTCAACGGGCGTTCTCCATTAGTGACCTCCCACCAGAATGAGGCCTCTCCCTTCATTAACCAAGCAGCCAACTTGACTTTCTTTCCTTCTTCCATCTCAAAGATATCTATCAACTCTTCCACCTCCTTAAGCCAATCTCTAGCCTCCACAGAAGTTTCAGATCCTTGAAAAGGTTTCCCTCCCATAGCTTTGAATTCCTTACAAGTCTTAGCAAAAGTATCTGTGCGAGGAGGAGGGGGAGGAGGAAGATCGGGTGCTACGGTTGGTGAAGGAACATTTGCTGGACCCGCAGTGGTGGCCCTAGCCTCCATCAATCTCCTATACCATACTGGTACCATCACACCCTCCGGAAAGTTAAGATCCTCAGCCATGCTGAAACGAAAAAGGAAAGATTCAAAACGGAGAATTCGAAAGACAAAGATATGGCTATTGGGATTATGCTTTTTTTTCAAAAACTTTTCTCTTTAAAGACATGTTTTTGAAAATATCTCTTCCAAAAATGTTTTTAGAAAAATAGTTTTCTAAAAATTTTATCTGTTCCGGTAATCTTTTCTCTGATACCACGTGTAACACCCCACACCCGCTATGGTCACTCTCTTAGGGAATGCCATAACATCGGCGGAGTATTCTAGTGAATATAGAACAGAGAAATTACAGCAAGACAAATATAAGTAATACTTGAAATTTAAAACATCATCTCATAACAGCGGAAATAAACATGTCTGGTTACATCACAAAACCATAATAAGAGTCAAGTACAAATATCCATTCTTGCTAAATAAAAATACATAATCCCAATACATGAACTGATAGCCATAAAAAAAAGGAAGCTGAGCTCTACATCTACGGTCCAAACTCCAAGAGATAGATAAAGCAAACTGATCAAGGCCCACTAGCACTAGGCCCAACCTGAGGACCTGAGGGGAAAAAGATAAAAACAACGGGGTCAGACATAAGCCTGAGTGAGCCCTATAACCTTAACAATACAATTATTAAAGTAATTAGGGTATGACATGAACTCGGTACGGTACCTTTGGGGATAATGACTACACTAAGTAGCCAACAACATAGGATGAACTAAGATAACCGTAAAGACGCATCTACCCACCCAAGGATAATTACTAACTGCACCCCACCAGTCATTCCTACTTAAAGGTTGATCCCACCCAAGGACTTAAAGAGAGATATAACTAGTAGTTTCATGTACTCCTAGCTGAATACATAGGTGTCGTCTGCCCCTATCTCCACTAGGTGTACCCCACTACCCCAAGCGATCGGCTCCCTAACGTAGATACCCGTGCTGGACCCACAGTGGGGTGTATCACTCCCCCTAAAGTGGCAACCCAATACTATCCACGATGCACGGCTTATATCTACACGATGCAACAACGACTTATCTACCAGCCCGGGTCCACACACGCATATGAAACCCGTTGGACTCGCGTTGCCACCGCTACCCCGTTTTGGCCTCTTATAGTCAAGCCCAATATGCGTGTCCCGTCACCCGACTAGAGTCGAGCCCACAAAGATACGTTTGGGATATTGGTTGAAATGAGCCCCCACAAGCTACCCACCTAAGCTTGTTACTTATCTAGTGTATCCCACTTAACCCTTTAATCATGTTTAATTACATGTTTCCACTTGGTTAAGTATTCTAATCGTATTTTCTATTGCCACCCAAGGCAACCCACTAGATTTCCACATGCCACCCAAGGCACCCACTTAACCCCTCATGCTCTACTACATGCTTATCTGGTTAAGTGTTTCTTAATTAATTAAGACCGTGATCCTCATAAAGACCTCTCACATTAGACTATCTTTTATGACCGCTGGTTAAGCCGGTTGGGTCCGGGCAGCCTTATGTCATAACCGAGTCTAACCTCGTGTCTTTACATTAATCACGTATTTAGTTTGTGCCTAAGACCTCTCACATTGGGCTAACATTTGTAGCAACTGGTTAAGCCGGTTGGGTCCGGGCAGTTTTACGCTACAACTGAGTCCAACCTCGTGTCTTAGTCGATTAATTACACCTAATTAATCACCCAATATTAATTATCCCTAATTAATATCAAGTTTTTTTTTCATAACATGGGTAGACCTAACTCAATAGGTAAATTCCCATGGGGTAGACCTAACTCAATAGGTAAATTCCCACTTATGTTAATTTATTTTTTATGGTATGCTTAATCATACCCAACCATATTTTTAATTAACATATTTATTAACCCCATCGTTCCCCACGTAAATCGTTCTCATAAAGGGAAGATCCATCACAAATATCATGGGTTAAACCAAATATTAGCATATTCTTTGTCATGGGTTAAGAGGGTGTCAACTTGCGTATATGAGCATATATTAACCCAACTTGCATTTAAGCATACACATAACTTGCATAATTATTCACATGACTTCATAAGCATGCATAACATGTTAATCTTGCATTTGAGCATACACTTAACTTGCATAATCATTCACATAACTTCATAAGCATGCATAACATGTTAATCTTGCATTTAAGCATACACATAACTTGCATAATCATTCACATAACTTCATATGCATGCATAATATGTTAATCTTGCATTTAAACATACACATAACTTGCATAATCATTCACATAACTTCATATGCATGCATAACATGTTGCATAATAGATCAATGTCCAACTTAGTGTTTTGCATCATAATCATCATGAAACATAGCACCAAACTTGCATAAAGATATAACAATTAAACTTGCATAAAAATGTCATGAACACATACACTAAACTTGCATGACATAGAGCATATAACTTGCAAAACACATAACATATACAATATTAAGCTTGCATAAACACATTGATCCACAAACATAACCATACATCATCATATCCTATCTTAATCAATTTAACAATTGATTATTAAGGGGATAGAAGCTCACCAAAGCAAAATTAGCAAACTAATGAAGAAGATTAAGAGGCTAGAAGTAGATTTGGAATGCTATCCCTTCTCTAATTTTGATGGAGGCTCTCTCAAGTTTCAATTTGCCATAGTTTAGTTACTAGATTTAATTATGAATGAATTAGGGTAGGGTTAGGGTCTTATTTAAAGGATTAGGTGAGTGTTTTAGGCCCTTAGATTAACCCTAGATTAGATTAGGACCCTTAGATTTCGGAATTCTCTAGAACCAGCCCTTCAAGCCAGCCTAGAACCCAACCTGGTGCAACCTGGTGCACCCAGGTTCACTGGACGCCGCGACCCTGTCGACAGGCAAGTCGACACCCCCTGTCGACAGGCCTGTCGACATGGGTAGGGCGGGATTTTTCCCGCCTAACCCCACTTACTCCATTTTATAATCTGAGATTTGAATTTTAAATCTGTTTTTAGTTTCAAATTTTCTGCAAACTTCATCGGGCCATAACTGGGCCATACGGACTCCGATTTTCGAAAACTCGGACTCTATTTTGCGTATTTTTCCGAGACGAACACAATGACGCAGCCCGTTTCCCCCAATTCTCACATCTGAGATTATTTATTCTGTAATTAGTGAATTTTAGTATTAACCAAAATACGGGGTGTTACATGCGTCTTTACGGTTATCTTAGTTTATCCTAAGTTTACCAAGCTGCTTAGAGTAGCCATTCATCCCCAGTCGTTACCGTATATCAACTTATGTCTTCTCTGGTTACTTTAATGATTGTATTGTTAAAGTTATAGGACTTGCTCAGACTTATGTCTGATCCCGTTGTTTTTATCTTTTTCCCAACCCCAGGTTCTCAGGCAGGTCCTAGTAGTAGCGGAGTTTGATCGGATTACTGTTCCAGTCTTTAGGAGCTTGGACTTTGGATGTAAAGCTCCAGTCATCTTTTCTTTTGTTGATGGCTATTATCATTAGTGGGATTATGTATTTCTTTATCATGACGGATATTGTACTTGACTATTATTTTGGTTTATGATGTAACCAGACATGTTTACTTTCCGCTGTTATGAGATGATGTTTTAAATTTCAAGTACTATTTATATCTGTTTTGTTGTAATTTTACTGTTCTATATTCACTTAAAATACTCCACCGAAACTAAGGCATTCCCTTAGTGAGTGACCTTAGCGGGCGTGGGGTGTTACACGTGGTATCAAAGCTTAAGGTTACCAGAACAGATAATTTTTTTAGAAAAACTATTTTCCTAAGTAAATTTTTGGAAGAAGTATTTTCAAAAACATGTCTTTTAAGAGAAAAGTTTTTGAAAGAAAAGCATAATCCCCAATAGCCATATCGTTATCTTTCGAATTCTCCATTTTGAATCTTTCCTCTTTCGTTTCAGCATGGCTGAAGATCTTAATTTTCCGGAGGGCGTGACGATACCAGTATGGTATAGGAGATTGATGGAGGCTAGGGCCGCTGCGGGGCCAGCAAATGTTACTCCACAACCAGTTGTACCCGATCATCCTCCTCCTTCCCCTCGCGTGGATACTTTTGCTAAGATTTGCAAGGAGTTTAAGGGTATGGGAGGGAAGCCTTTTCTAGGATCAGAAACTTTTGTGCAAGCTAGGGATTGGCTTAAGGAAACAAAAGAGTTGATAGACATATTTGAAGTGGAAGAAGGCAAGAAAGTCAAGTTAGCTGCTTGGTTAATGAAGGGAGAGGCCTCGTTCTGGTGGGAGGTCACTAATGGAGAACGCCTTGTTGACTCTTGGGCGGATTTCAGGCAAAGGTTTGTGGTGAAGTTTCTCTCAAGAGCGGAAGAAAATCTGTACATGGAAAGGTTCTTGACTCTAAAGCAAGGAAACTTATCGGTGAAGGAATATGTCAACCAGTTTAATCAATTAGCAAGGTTTGGCATAGACATGGTGAATACACCGGAGAAGAAGGCTTTGAGATTCGTTAAAGGCTTGAATGAACCGATGCATGAATTGGCTATGACTCATATCCCTATGGGGGCCACCTTTGAGAAGCTTGTAGACATGGCACTTAAGCATGAGGAAGAGAAGGGTCCCAATGTTAATAAAGCACCCGAGAAGAAAGGAGATCAGAAGAGACCTCAACAGCAACAGCAGAACAAGGGTGGGAAAGGCAACAGTGGCAAGGGAAAGAAGAAGTGCTTCAATTGCGGGACACCAGGCCACCTAAGCAAAGATTGTCGGAAGAAAATGAAGACTGGCTGCTTCCACTGTGGCGAAGCAGGGCATCTAGTGAAGGATTGCCCTAAGAAAGGGCAAATGACGGGGTCTACCTCAGGAGGACAGGTGCAAGCTCTTGTGGCACCAGCTCAGGCAAGGGGGCAAATTCAGGCTCTCGCAGTTCCACCGATTCGAGAAAGAGGTAGAACTATTTCCGTGGAAAGTATAGTTTTTCTGTTTGATCATCCTGTCCGTACTTTATTTGACTCTGGCGCATCGCATTCGTTTATCTCATCATCATTAGTTGAGTTACTGCACTTAGACACCAGTCTAGTAGATGATCCCTTAGTTGTTTCAAACCCAATTGGGGGCTCCACTTATTTGTCCATGATATGTTTGGGTTTGAAGATTTCTATACTTAGCGTTGAGTTTAGATGTGATGCTTTTGTTTTGGGCTTCACGGGCTATGGGTTGATTTTGGGCATGGACTGGTTATCCAGTAATGGTGCCGTTCTTGATTGTGAAAGGAGAGTTGTTAGGCTTCTGACCCGCTTGGGTAACACTCTCGAGATTTCTTGTAATCCCATGGAATCTGTTATGCTAAGTTATCTTGAATCGCTTGACGCCTCGGTCGAGAGCTTACGATCTGTTAGAGTGGTCCGGGAATACTCAGATGTGTTTGAGGAGGTGAAGGGCTTACCTCCGAAGCGGGAGATTGACTTCCGGTTATATCTGGTGGATAATGCTAAACCAGTATCTTTGCTAGTGCGCCACATGGCTCCTCGTGAGAGGAAGGAACTCAATAAGCAAGTAGGGGAGTTGCTTGAGAAGGGGTTCATAAGACGAAGTATATCGGAGTGGGGTGCTCCGGTAGTTTTTGCTACGAAGGCAGATGGGTCCCTCAGACTTTGTGTTGACTATAGAGAACTCAACAAGCTAACAAAGAAGAATAGAGACCCATTGCCGAGGATTGATGATCTCTTTGATCAGTTGGTTGGCGCATCAGTGTTTTCGTAGTTGGACTTAGCCACGGGGTTTCATCAGTTGAGAGTGGCTGAGGATAGTATAGAGAAGACGGCTTTTAGGACTCCGGATGGTTTCTATGAGTGGCTGGTGATGCCATTTGGTTTGACGAACGCCCCTGCATATTTTGTTGATCTGATGAGTAGGGTGTTCAGGGAGTACCTTAATAAGTTCGTGGTGGTCTTTGTAGATGACATCTTGGTCTTTTCTAAGAATGAAAAAAAGCATGCCCTACATCTTAGGGAAGTATTGGAGACTCTTCGAGCGCATAGCCTTAAGGCTAAATTCTCTAAATGTCACTTTTGGAGGAAGGAAGTGCGGTTCTTAGGGCACGTGGTCTCCAAGGAAGGGATAGCTGTGGATCCCGCGAAGGTAGTGTCCATCCAAGATTGGAAGGTTCCGAAGAATGCTACCGAGGTGAGGAGTTTCTTGGGGTTGGCTGGCTACTATAGGAAGTTTATCAAGGACTTCGCAAAGATATCAGCCCCATTAACTCACTTGACGAAGAAGAATCTAATTTTCACATGGGACGTAGATTGTGAAGATGCGTTCCGACGGTTAAAGAGAGCTTTAACCACAGCTCCTGTCTTAGTATTGCCAAATGGGAGTAAGCCATTTGTTGTTTATACCGATGCTTGTGGGACAGGACTAGGCGCAGTCTTAATGCAGGAAGGAAGGGTAATAGCCTATGGGGGAAGGCAGCTGAGAGTGCATGAGAAAAATTACCCTGTACATGATCTAGAGTTGGCCGCTATTGTTTTTGCGCTTAAGTCTTGGCGCCATTAACTTCTTGGCGAGAAGTTTGAATTGTTCACTGACCACAAATCGTTGAAGTACTTGTTCTCTCAGAAGGATTTGAACCTGAGACAGCAAAGGTGGATGGAGTTCTTAGCATCCTATGATTTTGAGATAGCGTATACCCCTGGCAAGGGTAACGTGGCGGCAGACGCCTTAAGTAGGAAAAGGCTGTCCTTGAGTCCTTTGTTCGTGGAACGGCAAAGTTTGGAGTTTATCTCGATGTTTGACTTCAGACCTTCTGTTGACTTTGTACCTGGTTTGCTAGCATCCTTAGAGGTCAGACCTACTCTTTTGGGACGGATTGGTGAAGCACAGCGGGACGACCCACAGTTGGTTGAGTTAGTAGAGAAGCTCATAAGGGGGGAGTCGTCCACCCATTTGGGTAGATACACCCTAGATGATAAAGGGTGGTTGCGTAGAGACGGTAGACTTTGTATACCGCAAGACGAGGGTTTGAGGAAGGCTATTTTGGATGATGCACATCGTTCAAAGATGACCATTCATCCCGGTGGGGACAAGATGTACCAAGACATGAAGCGATCTTTCTTTTGGGCCGGTATGAAGAAAGATGTGGCCGAGTATGTCGCTAGATGCTTGGTGTGCCAACAAGTTAAAGCGGAGCAAAAGAAACCCGGTGGGTTGCTTCACCCATTGGAAGTTCCGCAATGGAAGTGGGATAGCGTCTCGATGGATTTCATCGATGGATTACCGAGATCAAGGAAGGGTAAAACGGGAATTTGGGTTGTGGTAGATAGACTTACTAAAAGTGCCCATTTTATACCCGTGAAGAGCAAGAGGACTGCTCCATGGCTAGCTTCAGTTTACATTCGTGAGATAGTTCGACTACATGGTGTACCTTCCAGCATAGTGAGCGATCGAGATCCTATCTTCACTAGTGAGTTTTGGAGAAGTTTGCAAGAGGCGGTAGGGACTCAGTTGTGTTTGAGCACCGCATATCATCCTCAGACGGATGGCCAGACCGAGAGGGTGAACCGTATCTTAGAAGATCTCTTGAGGCTTTGTATCTTAGATTTTGGAGGTACATGGGAAGAGCATCTTCCTTTGGTGGAGTTCGCGTACAACAACAGCTTTCAGTCTAGTATTGGCATGGCACCTTTCGAAGCTCTTTATGGACGGCCTTGTCGATCACCTACATGTTGGTGGGAATCTACGGATAAGATCTTGCTTGGGCCAGATATGGTTAGAGAGACTTCGGAAAGGGTTGATTTGATTTGAAGAAGGATGAAGGCAGCGCAAGATAGACAGAAATCTTACGCGGATCAGAGGAGAACGGATCTTGAGTTTGATGTTGGGGACATGGTTTTTGTCAAAGTATCTCCGTTACGGAATGTTGTTCGCTTTGGGTCCGTTGGGAAGTTAGCACCGAGGTTTGTAGGACCATTTCCTATTAAGGAAAGGATTGGACAGATGGCATACAGAGTAGAGTTGCCCGAGAGACTTAGTGGTGTACATGATGTATTCCATGTGTCACATTCGAGGAAGTGCCTACATGAGACCGCAGAGGTGGTAGAGCCGAGCTTACTTAGAGAAGTGGAGGTAGAACGTGATGCAACGATTCGACGAGCTCCTACTCGCATCCTTGGGTCAGAGATTCGGAAGTTGAGAAACAGAGAGGTTCGACTAGTCAAAGTTCAATGGGGAGAAGATGAGAGCAACGCAACTTGGGAGACGGAAGCGAAGATGCGTTCGATGTACCCATTTCTTTTTGAGGGTATGTCTTTTAATTTCTCCTTTATCGTTTGTCTAGTGCTTATCTTATCTTTAGTATGTCCTCTCATTAGTACTTTTGACCTTTATACAGGGTAAACCTATGGTTGAAACATGTGTTTGAGACATGTTATGTATGATGGATACATGTGGATGCAAGTGTTTGCTAGTGGTTGCTTGTGGATGCATATACACACACTTTAGACACTAGATCGGCTCAGTCACTTCATATTGCATATTGCATATATTGTGTATATAGCTAGTTGATGGATGTATAATGGTTGTGTTATCATATGGATGGTGCATTTTTATGGTGAATGATTATGCACTCATGTAGATATAGTATGTGTCGATAGGATTCTTTCGCATACATATTGGATGCATGGCACTATCATGGTTTGCATTAAGGAGGTCAACTGAATCAGTGGACCGCCTGATTTTGCATTAGTATACGAACATATAAACACACTCTTTGCATATGTTCATACATCAGTAGAAATAGTTTTAAGGACATTGGATGCCCGTGGTTGATGGATTGAGTAGATGGTTGTTTGGATGGTAGGATATGCATTCTCCTTAACTTGGAGATTACGGGGACGAAATCCTTTAAGAAGGGGAGAATGTAACACCCCGTATGTTGAATACCATGTTATAATAGAAATCAGGGAAGAATTAAATTTAATAATTTGAATCAGGGGAAACGGGCAACGCCATTGCGTTCGTCGCGGAAAAATACGCAGAATAGAGTCCGAAATTTTGTAAATCGGAGTCCGTATGACCCATTTAAGGCCCAAAGAAGTTTTCAGAAAATTTAAAATTCGAAAACAGTTTTCAAAAATCAGATCTGGGGGTAGTTGGGGGCCAGGCGGGAAATTTCTCGCCTAAGCCATGTCGACAGGGCTATCGACAGGCCTGTCGACTTGGGCCAGACCAAGTCGACTGCCCTGTCGACTTGCCTGTCGACTTGGGGGCGACGTGGCTGGCCGAGCCAGCTTGCCCTGGTGCACCTGTTTGGGGTTAGGGGCTGGTTTTCTGGAAGCTTCCGGGATCTGATGGTCCTAATCTAACCTAGATCTAATCCTATGGTCTAAAACACATCCTAATCCTATAAATAAGACCCTAACCCACCCCTAAATCCTCATTATTCATTCTAGCAACTAAACTATGGCAAAATCATTCCTCTCATGGCCTCCACTCTCTTCATAAAATTCCTAAGTAAAATTCTATGAAGGCTTTCATGTTCATACAAGCATTTATAAGTTGTATGAGTGATCATTAACTTGCATTCATCATCAAGTTGCAAGCTTTATTTCCTAGTCTAGAGTTTTTGGTGATTTTTGGCAAGGGATTGCTTATTGGAGCTTAGTGGTGAGTTTCTATCACTTTAATAACCAATTGTTAAATTAAGTAGATGAGGTATGATGAGATCTATGGTCTTGCTTGTGGATAAATGAGTTTTTAAGTCATATGATATGATGATTAGTTTGCTAATCCATGTTTAACATTTACCCTATGTTTATGCATGTTGAGTATGTAAGTTTATGCAAGTTAAGTGATGGGTTTATCCAAGTTAAGTATGTGGGTTTATGCATGATAAGTATGTGGGTTTATGCATGCTAAGTATTTGGTTCTATGCATACTAAGTATATGGTTTTATGCATGTTAAGCATTTGATTTAATGCATGCTAAGTATGTGGTTTTATGCATGCTAAGTGTTTGGTTTTATGCATAAGTCATGACATGCAAGTTTACCCTCTTAAATAAGATGCATACATATGCAAGATGATACCTTTGTATGCTATGCATACATATACATGTTTTTCCCTATTTATGATGCAAGTCATATATGCAAGTTCACCTTTGTATAACCTATGCAAGTTACATCTATATGACATATGTGTATTCATGTAAGTTGGGTTATTTAATGATGCTAGTTGGGTTTATTATCATAATGCAAGTTGGCACCCTTAAACCCATGTTATGCTAATATTAGGCTAAGTGAAACCCATGATATTTGTGATGAATCTTTCCTTATAAAATATGTCATGTTAGCATAGAACGTGGGAACGTTGGGGTTAATCATATGAATGTTGCTAATAAAATGGTGTGAAATAAATATGATTATGCATAACATAAAATATGAACATAGTTGGGAATTTTCCTATTGAGTTAGGTGTACCAACACTATGGATTTGGGAATTTGCCTATTAGGTTAGGTGTACCCAACTATGGAATTGGGAATTTGCCTATTGGGTTAGGTGTACCCATATTCTTGAAAATTGGTAATTAATTAGGGATAATTAATACAAATTATGGGGTGATTAATTAGGAGTAATTAATCGATTAAGACACGAGGTTAGACCTAGTTGTGGTGTAAATCTTCCCAGGTAACCACAACGAAAGTCTAATGTGAGAGGTCTTAATCATAAACTAAATATGTAACAAGGGTAAAAGACACGAGGTTAGACCTAGTTGTGGTGTAAATCTTCCCAGGTAACCACAAGAAAAGTCTAATGTGAGAGGTCTTTACACGGTTACGGTGTTAATGAATTAAGAAACACTTAACCAAATAACCATGTAGTGGGGCATGAGGGGTTAAGTGGGTGCCTTGGGTGGCATGTGGAAATCTAGTGTTACCTTGGGTGGCAATAGAAAATACGATTAGAGGACTCAACCAAGATCAAACATGTAATTAAACATGATTAAAGGGTTAAGTGGGATACACTAGAAAAAGGGACAAGCTTAGGTGGGTAGCTTGTGGGGGCCCATTTCAACCAGTAACCCATACGTATCTTTGTGGGCTCGACCCATGTCGAGGACGGGACACGCATACTGGGCTTGACTATAAGAGGCAAAACGGGTTAGCGATGGCAACGCAAGTCCAACGGGCTTCAAATGCGTGTGTGGGCCCGGGCTGGTAGGTAAGCCGTTGTTGCATCGTGTAGGTATAAGCCGTGCACCGTTGATAATAACGGGTTGCCACTTTGGGGAATGATACACCCCACTGTGGGGCCCAGCACGGGTATCTACGTTAGGGAGCCGATCGCTTGGGGAGTAGTGGGTACACCTAGTGGAGATAGGGGCAGACGTCGCCTATGTAGTCAGCTAGGGGTACACGAAATTACTAATTATATTTACTAAGAACACTTAGTGGGATCAACCTTTAAGAAGGAATGACTGGTGTGGTGCAGTACAGTAATTATCCTTGGGTGGGTAGATGCGTCTTTACGGTTATCTTAGTTTATCCTAAGTTTACCAAGCTGCTTAGAGTAACCATTCATCCCCAGTCGTTACCGTATATCAACTTATGTCTTCTCTGGTACTTTAATGATTGTATTGTTAAAGTTATAGGACTCGCTCAGACTTATGTCTGACCCCGTTGTTTTTATCTTTTTCCCAACCCCAGGTTCTCAGGCAGGTCCTAGCAGTAGCGGAGTTTGATCGGATTACTGTTCCAGTCTTTAGGAGCTTGGACTTTGGATGTAAAGCTCCAGTCATCTTTTCTTTTGTTGATGGCTATTATCATTAGTGGGATTATGTATTTCTTTATCATGACGGATATTGTACTTGACTTTTATTTTGGTTTATGATGTAACCAGACATGTTTACTTTCTGCTGTTATGAGATGATGTTTTAAATTTCAAGTACTATTTATATCTGTCTTGTTGTAATTTTACTGTTCTATATTCACTTAAAATACTCCACCGAAACTAAGGCATTCCCTTAGTGAGTGACCATAGCGGGCGTGGGGTGTTACAAATATAATGGCAAGTTCAAACAACATTGTGTACGTATTCACAGCCTCTTAACTCATACATCTCTCGTATGCTTCTCTTTAAACTTGATGCAAGGCAACTTCATACCCAAGAGTATGCGAGCACACCCTGGCAGCCTTCTCATCACAAATGCATAAAAGCCCACAGCAGCTTGCTGAGGCGGCGCTGTCTCTAAGTGCACATAAGGCCCATGAAGCGTCCACCTACGTCTCCGTGCTTTCATCATGAAGCACGAGACCTGCAGCTGATAATAATGGGTACACTGTCTATTACGACTGCATGGTCACGATATCTGATTGTTCAGCCAGGCTGAGCAAGTCGATGCTTCAGATGAGGAAACTGGGAAGGAAGAATAGGCCTTCCTATGGGATTAAGTTAGGTAATGTTATGACGTGGGTCAGTGCTGCCCTTACCGATCAGAATATGTGCATTGCTTCATTGGTGGAAGGTAACGGTAAGAGTAGTAACAGGACGCACGGTGTATTGAGGAAGAAGGTGGTTCAGCTGAGTCAGGTTACAAGTAATGCTTTGTCACTAGTGAATATGCTTGGGGCTAGAAGTTAACCGTATATATATAATGCACTGTGGGTAACATGGTGGGTAAATTGTACATTTTTTTTGGATATATACATGACTTCTTTGTTTATTTCTCTGCCTTACCAGAGAACAGTTTATGACTTAGCATGGAAAATAATAAAATTTTCTTACATAGTGAATTCTGTAAGCAATAGACACAGAAAGGTATATTTCCGTTTTACCTTAGTTGACAGATTCGTCTCAGGCTCAAACTCATTCCATGTTTCTGATTGACCTACTCGGCAGCTGCTAACCAATGTCATCATCTTCTTCTTGTTTGGTTTATGACTAGCCAGCTTACCTAAATGCTAAATAAATGTCATTTGATCAGGCCAATTGGCCAAATACGGTACATATGTGTACTGAACTTGATTGACCGGAGCAAATTATTCTGTTCGAACGGGAAAGATTCAACCCGAGTCAAATATCTTTGATATATTTTTGTAAAGAAATAATTCTCAAGGGAATGAAATATAGAGTAAAAACTAAAAAGGGAGATCGATTCCTTTTGTCTCTGCTGTTTCTGTTTCCTTGTGTCAAATCCATCCCAACAGTCTTTTTTAGTATGATCTGACTTTTTTATTTAACGATGAGCCTGATTGATCAATTCGTTTTTATGATGCATGAATTTAATTTAGTTGGACATATAAAGATAGAGAATGTGAGGACAGAAGAATTGTACTGATCAAAATGTAGTGTAGCATGAAAAAAATAGTAAAATAAACGTGTTTACTAATCTTGTTCAAAATTATGGATCTCACCACCAATTGAGTCTTGGACCATCATGTAGCTAGCCAAATCCCCAATGTCGGCTTTGTTACACCTCGGTTGGACTATTGTTTATGGTAAAAATGTGGTGTAAATTGGACTAGTGAAATATACTATAGTTTACTCCTCACATATGACATGTCCATTTGTGTGATGACGTACCACTACAAAAATGGTTTAGGCTAGTTACGGTCATTAATCATTGATAGTCTAGGTTAGCCGTCGCCAACCATAGTAAAAATCGATGCTATATAATCTGACACTAACAAAATAGTGACGCCTCCAGAGTTAGCTTTCATAGCCACATTAGCTACGGTTGATGACCGCTAGGGGAGACACGTGGCAAAGGCGTTCTTTGAAATGTGTCACTCGCCGTCACCAACTGTAGCAAGCTTGGAAACATGACCTGATTAGCTAGTTGTGACGAACCGTAGCAAGTTTGGAAATATGACACATAGCTAGTCGCCACCAGCTATAATCCAGTATGACCAATGAGGCGTAGCTAGCCGACACAAACTTGGAACTTTTTTACTGCATTTCAGCTACCTTGCTGCCTTCCAGCCACACATACTCGCAACACTCATATTCAATCATTGCACAACTCATATAGGCTCAATTTCACAACACATTTTCATATCCAATAATCTAACATGCCATATATACTCAATTTTAAAACTCATATCCATATAAATCTCAAAAAATAAACAAATATACCATAAAATAGGGGTGTAAATCGATCACTTCGGACCGGACTGACGTGTGTTCAATTTCTATCCTAAAAAAAAATTGGATCGAACACGAACATGACGAAATTTTTTCTCGAACAAATTTTGTTGTTTTAATTCGTGACCTAAATAAAATCGATCGAACATAGACATATGTTTTTCGGAAACGGACACGAACGGATCCGGTCGGGCATGGCTATTTATATTACATTTTATACTTTTTATTAGATTTTCTCCAAACTATATACCGAATTACAAGGAATTCGAATGGATATGAACCAAACGTAATTTTTTCTAGTACAAATTTTGTTGTTCAAACTCGTTTCCTAAATGAGAATCGGACGGACTCGGGCGAACGTCTTTCGATCACGGATACGAACGGACGTCAGACATTCGTACAAAATTTACAGCCCTACCACAAATACCAATATAGCACATTCACATATAGGGGTGTTAATCGAGCAGACCGGACCGTACAAAAGGGTATTCGTGTCCTGTCATTTAAGAATTTTAGACGTACGTAGATCAAACAAGGAGTTTGCTCCCGGACATTGTTCGTACGAGTCGGACAACGTTCGGATAATACAAAAATATCGAATATTTTCGGACGGACATATTTTGGTTCACTTTTTCTTTTTCTAAATAAGAATCGTATGGACACGGAGCAAACACCTTACCCCTTCGAACCGAACCGTACAACTGACTACCCTGCTCTATTAACATCCCTATTCACATACCAAACTAAAATATCCACAACAACTCGTACATACCAAAATAACATCCATATATCATATTCCAACAACATATGTTTATATTTATAAAAAACCGAAACAAAAAAAAGGGAAGTACATACTCATGTTCATCATCATTTTCATCCCCCGACTCATCCTGATCCCCGGGCGTCCTCTCATACTCGAAAAGACATGCGGTGATGCGCTCATCAAGCAAGGTCGTTCGTCCACTCTTCTGTCAGTCCTGAAGCTCAGACACATGCTAATGGAGCATGGCGTTCCTACATCTGCTGGGATCTTCTGTAAGCGGCCTAGGTTGTCACTAGTTGTAATTTATTTTAGTAGGAGTCTTAATTTATAATTCAGGATTATATATAATTTAGTTAATAAAACACTTTACCTCTATATTGTCGAAGCCATACCGGCTATTCCAAGTAGGCGGGTCAACGATGGCATCCGAGATGTGGTTGCACTCCTCTAGGGTCGGGTCACTACTTGAGGAATGCGACATTTGAGCGATCATAGCCTTATATCTCTTATACGGTAGTGAATGGTAAATTCACACATTAAATATTCGATTTCAAATTTATCAAACGCGAAATAGAAAATATTAAGAATGCTTACCATCACATGCTCGGACTTAGCGTTCGTCCAGGTATAGGAGGTACTACCATTCTCGTCATTTTGCTCGACCACGTGAGTTTGGGTAAATACCTAAGCAAGTGTAGGCTCCCACTATAGAGTCAGCATCTGAAGGTGTACAAATGAAATGCTACCAATATGATTAAATATGATTAAACTATTTTGCAACTACTTATAAATGCAATCTATGGTACGTACCTGTTTCCACCGATGCTGCAAGAAGGACTTAGAGCCACCATGGTGCGAAGTAGGATTTTTATTCCTATTTACCCGGTTTCACTCTAAAACATTTTATAAATTTAATTATACGATTAACTTAATTGATTTATGAAACTAAAACAAAACCGAAATCATAAATGAGTATGTAACTTACCCTCATCGCGGGGGTCTCCCACAAGCGGAGAAACCCTGCCCTTACCTCCTCGCTTATCTAGACCGACTTCTTTTCTTCACTTTTCACTTTATATAAGGTGTCTTTGTGTAGTTCTTTCGCATCCTCTTACACCCGTGGTTGAGAAAGACAACCATATCTTCGAGCTGAACCCATATAGCTGCTTGTGTACTGAAGAAAACAAATTGTATTACATACATTATATTAATTTTCAAATGAAATATAAATTCATACTTAACGGAACCTCAACGAGAATGACATTCCTAACATGAGAAGGAATGTCGTCCTCCCAATTGGCCCAAGTGCCTGTTACCTTATTATATAGGTGAACTAGAAATAGATAAAATAAAGTCAGCAGACTGAATCTCAAAGCCCCTAGAGAAAATTCTATTTCAACAGCCCCTGTTAGTAAAGCCCTTTGGGACTAAAGGCTTTCACACACCACACTTTTTATCAAATTTCGATAATTCTTGGCTACACTACTCTTCTACACATTAGTTGCATGACTGCATCCAACAGGTATAGTTTTGTTGTTGTATTCAAAAATTAAAGTAAAACCTTTTCGGACTAAAGCTTTTACTCATCATACTACTATATCTCGATAGTTCTTCGCTTCACTTTTCTAGTACACATCACCTTCTGTTTAATCGATTTTATAATAATAGTTATTCATCTATATTAATTTCTTGATTATTTTTAAAAACTATTTAACTATAATATTTGCTCATTTAACATTCATGTCTTTACTTTTTCAGATTTTTTTGTAGATTATTTGTTATTACGATAATTATTGCCTAATTTTAGAAAAATCAATTTTAGAAGAATATTTGTTGTTGTATATTTATTTTTTAAATTCTTACAAAATCTATATTATTAGAATATTCGTTGTTATTATATTTGTTTCTAACTGCTTGCAATATCGATTTCAGTGCAGTATTTTTTGTTGTTATAATTATTTCTAATATTTTGAAGAAAAAAATATAGCAGCATATTTGCTCTTATCAAATTCACTTCTAAACGTTAAAGAAAATCAGTTTCAGTACAATATTTCTCATTGTTAAATTTTACCTCTTACTTTTTAACAAAATCAATTTATATATATATAATATCTCATAACATTTTTCCAACTAAACTAAAAACATTAAAACATTTTTTAAAATTCATATAAATGTTAATTTTTTTCGCGTAAATTATAACTAATATTTTTTTTGCGTCTAATATTGTATAAGCTTATCAATACACATATTAATAAATAATCCTGCTATAATATTTGGAGTTTACATCAACCATTATTTTTTATTATTTTTTATGACATATAAAAAAAACTACTAACTATCATACTCATATCAACTAACATGCATTACCATCAACTAGTTCACAATATTCATCGATTTCTTGTCAATAACCGATAAGTTTTCGAACTTAGGTTTAACTGTATTCCCAAAACAACTACTAATATACTATTATCATATAATAATAGTTAATTAACATATTTGTAACACCTCGCATTTTCAACTTAAGATAATAAAATAATAATAGCTTAATTTAATATTCATAATTAAGTAAAATGGACTGCGCCATTCCGTCCGTCTCGAAATTCTGGTCAAGATAGACACCTGGTTTGCGTAAATCGGATACCGTATGAAGAAGTTATGAGCGTTAGAAGTTTATATACATATAAGGAGCTTATATGTATATATATATATATATATATATATATATATATATATATATATATATATATATATATATTAATAAATATATCCAGAAAATTCGAAAATCAGTTCTAAAATCAAAATTCCGCGAGCGGGAAAATCTGGAGGAAAGGAACATATGCTTGTAAATGGGTGTTCAGATCTCTTAACGAAGCAAGGTAAAATTCTAGATCCAATATATTCAAATTCCTTCCTCCTTCTTTTCCTTTCTCTTTTAATAAAAATAATAAATCCATGGTCGTTAGGTTGTGAATCCGATTAAGGGGAAAAACCATGGATGCTAAAACTAGATCAGATCCAAAATTGGGAAAGCGTACGAGGTGAGTGGGTCTAAGCTATAGCCTTTAGATGATAATATGTTATCGTTTAGCATTCCCCTTTTTATTAATCGTGAAATTGCCAGATTAATTATAAATTATTGTTATAACAAGTTGAGATGTTAATATGAGTGATTCATATGTTGAATCAGTTAAAGTGTTGGATTGATTACATGTTGAACAAACTTGTTAGAATATGGGCAATGACTACTGTTGTTATAATTATATGATTCATATTATTGGGTAAATGACAAGTTAACTTGTTGGATTTGAACATTTACCCGATTAAATGATTACATGTCAAAATAGAATTAAATACGTGTTAAAAAGGGCATGCGCCATAATATAGGCGTAATTTGACGACATGTTAATTAGATTGCTGTAGACTAGATTGCAGTAAAAAGGATAATGTGCCAAAAATGTACATGAAATAGGAATAATTGTTAAAGAACGAACATGCCTAGATTCACAGTAATTTGACACTGTAATGCTCTTAGATACGAGGTTATATTGCACTTGTGATAGAAGTCTGCCCGGAACCGCCTGGCATATCCAGTATTCACAAGTGGTAAATCAAATGCGAGGGGTCTAAGTGCATAATTAAAACATGTAATGGTGCTACGACACGATGTTAAGTCAAATTGTGGTAGAAGTCTTCCCGGACCCGCCCGACAAATCCAGTGTCCACAAGTGTAGGCTTAATGTGAGAGGTCTAGTGCATATATATATATATAAAACAAGGTATGAATAAATGGCAATAATGGTAATTAAATGTCTAACTCAGAAAATAAGAAAGGAAGGGATGTAATGGACTGAGTTAGTGCGATGCGAAGGAAAAGTGATGTATTTCCCTAAATGACCTATTTCTGAGAACGTGGTTGCAAGTAAGTCACAATGAATAAAGCAAGAAAAAGGAAAGAAATTACTTGCCACCACAGATTTAGATGGGAATACGTTATGAAAATAAATCACTGATTCCTTCTATACATCAAACTGATAAGGTGCATGAACTGTTTTCCTTAATTAAAATAAGGAACATATATGACAGTGAATGAAGAATACTGGAATACAACAGTAAAAGTAAATGGTTTAGGGAATGATAATCACCTATTATAAATAATTAACATTAATGGGAATGTTGTATAATAGGTAGACTTGTCCTAGGGACAAGTGAAGATTATAACTTAGGTTACAATAAACTATTAAGGAAATGGGATAACTGGTAGAAGGGACACTTAATTGTAAATTAAGTAATTAGTAAATGGGGAAAGCTAGAAACCAGTTGAAAAAAGGGGGAAAATATATGAAATATGAGAAGTTGTACTTAATTATAAATTAAGTAATCTGTAAACTTGGAAGTCTGAAACCCGCTGATAAGAATAACATTTTTGGACTTGTCCTATGGACAAGAGGAAATTATAACATAAGTTATAATAAATGGGTAGAGAAACTTATTAATGGACCTTAGTTAAGAGAACTAAGCTAATAAGTAAACAACGATAATTTGTAGTGACGGTGTAAATTGAATTTATGATTAAATAAGAAAGAATGAGGAAAACTTATGAAATGGAACAAGTTATATTTAATCATACATGGTAAGTGACATGTTAATTAGAAAACATGTGAACTGAGATATACTTAACAACATATTAAGTAGAACATGTTATTGGAATGATGAAATCAAACAAGAATAAAGAAAGGATGGTGGATTACAGACCCTGACCCACAATATAGAGAATAACATGTTGTGGGTTTATTAATAAACTTAAATGGGTTAAGTTATATAACCGAAATTAATAAGCAAGAGGAACTTGGTAACTTGATTAAGAATTCAATATGAATGAGAATAACCAAGTTAAATGGAAACCTGATGAGGTATGGCAAGCGCGTAAAAGAATGTTTAGACATAGGGTCAAACAACATATTAAAAGTGAGGCGCTTGGACCAGTCCGCACGTTTGAGGGTGAATAACCCAACGGGGTAGATCATCGTGGTGTTATAAGGCACGAGGAGAGCGCACATTCATCTGATTATTCTGTCGACTCCGAAGGACTGGAAGGGGAAGCACGCGGCTTCCTGAGATACGTAAGGTGCTCCTAATAGTCCTCTGTGCGGTGGAAGATGTTTTAGATTGTGCTCGCAGAGGTTGGGTCTGCGCGTAACTACTAGGTGGGTGGGCCTTGACTGCAGTAGTAGCTATGAAGTTAGAATGCTGTGACGCGGTGACACCAGGGTGATTCTGCGGTTGCATCAACGGGGAGGCAAAGGGTCACGACCAACAAGGATAGTAGATCGTCGGATACCCATCATCGACAGGCAGCGGGATGCGAAAAGACTAGAGCTAAAACCAATAGACCATTCACCTTTTACTATCGGGGTACGGTGGTTGAGGGAAGACGCCAAATGGATGTTTTGATTGTTTTCTTTAGGGGCAGTCGTTTAGCTCTTGTAGTCTTTACTAGTTGAGGGAGGGGCCGAGGTGGGGCCATAACCACCGTGAAAACAGACCCTAGAAATATCTGTATATAAAGGCTCCTAAAGACGGGCCTGTACAGATGTGGAAAGGCTCCCGACCGAGTTTCGTATTTCTTGTATCGCCCTGCCACGGGACTCGGTGCACATTAGAGGACGTGCGGTTATGGTATCGAGCTACAATTGACGGTACGTATGTGGGATAGTCTAGATACAAGCATGTTGGCTCTGGGTGGTGTATCGTTGAATTAAGGGTATTACTCTAGTATGGAATCTGATTCGATCGAAGGTGACAGTCCGTACGCTTACGTAGCATAGTAATTATAAATATATGCGGAACGTAACATTGTTATATATAGATCCGTACGTCACTACGGCGTAGGATGAGGGACTGCGTATATTTCGATGGTGTTACGGTGGAGACCGTGCGAGTGGGGTACCATGGGGTGTACCTTAATATTGGGGGTAGCTACATATATACCGTATTAGGTTAATAAACTAGGAAGTAAATGGGTGCGACGTGTGTGTAAGCCTTGAGTGTTGTTAATCCAAGTAACCTAATAAATAAGAAAGTATGATTGAATGGAACATGTAGTATTATCCAAAGTGTATAATTTAAATCCAGTTACCAGAACTTGTGTTCTGACCCCCTCCTCATAACATACTCGCAGGTTAGATTTGTGGCAGAGACATGATAGCTTTGGATACTGGTTAGGCAGTATTATTAATACGGTAAGGCTATACTTTGAGTATATTATATTTTATCCATTCCGCTGTGAGATGTTTTTTGAGCTCTGACATATTTTATGTCTCTGTCTTTTCTGCAGGATACCAGAGCGAACCAATCCGAGTTTCGATAGACTGGAATTTTGAAAAAAAAAATCAGCTTGTCGGAATTCGGTTTGTTACAATATTCAAACACACAAACATCAAAATCTACATAAATTATAGGGTTAAAAATCATATCTAAATTACCTAAATTGAAATTAAGCAACCAAAGGAGGAAGAAGGAAGTTGGTCAGCGACGGAGGAGGGGCAGCAGCGGCGATGGGCGGCGATGAAAATTTGAGGGTTTGAGTTTCGTGGTATTTTTTGGGTAAGAAGAGAAAGTGAGCTGGTGTGTTTGAGTCTCATGGGTTTATTCAATTGGGTTATGGTTAGTGACGGTTAGCGTCGGCTACTTTTGTTAGCCGATAATAACCGGTACAAGCATGAGCTGTTATTCCATCATTTCCTAGTAGTTTACATTTTAAATTGGGTTAAAAGTATTAATAAATCCTAATTCATTTGTCCTCATTTCCTATGTTCCCATGTTCCAAACTCATCACAGATATTCATTTTTTATTTCAGTTCATTATTCAATGTTATGGTGGGACTCAATCAACAATTTGTTAATATAATATGAGACTGAGGTTGAATTGGACACATGGAGACACTAAATGATGAACGAGAAAAATTGAGTAGAGCATTATAGGACGTTTTGGTGGAATTTAAACTAAAACAATTACAAAAGACCCACATTCTAATCTATTCCATTCAACGATGGTCTAAGTTTGAACTGCTATGTCAGGATATTCAAAGGGACTCTTTTCAAAACGTGAAAAGAAAAAAGTTCAATTTTTTCGCCTTTTAAAAAATAAGTTTGGAAATGTCCCTTCAACTTTTATAGTGAAACAAAATTTCTTTTTTGAAAAGATACCATAATCTTAATTACATTCACATGGTTAATGGTGCTTTAGTGATCATTAGAAAATGAGTAACTTTGAAGTTAATTTCACCAAACAGATAATGTTCTTAGTAGGTGCTTTAATGGTTTCGATGCAGAGCCGTCCCAGGGCCTGGGTTGTCTGGGCGACTGCCAAAGGACCAATTGTATAGGAGGGCCCAATTATGTAAGTGGTACTTTAAAATATAAGATTGTAATATTTGTTTTTTGCAAAAGTAGATGGAATGGAAAAGTATTGTTATCAGCTAATAAATGGGGGAAGCGTGGTTCAAGTCTCATGCACCATGTTTATCATTGGTTTGTTTTATATCTCGGAACTACTAGGGCATAATCTTTAATTGTCTTATTTTGCCTGAACCATATTTTTACTTCGGTCGGGCCTGCTGCCATGTTTGATGAGATTTCAAAGGACTCTTTTCCCATAATTTTTTGTTCTCTACCTACTCAGTACTCATTACCTTCTCCAACATTCGTACGATAAAGTATACCCCCTTGTCCTGGTGAATTAAAAACACAGTCAAGGGGAGGAGAAAACGAGAATCATTAGAAGGAGGAAGGAGAGAGGAAAGTGCTGGATCCGTGGTTGAGGGGAGTTTCGAGATTCCAATGATGTCTCGATAGGAGAGGAAAGCCTATCCGTTGAAGTACTTCCCGGGCTTTTACTTCGAAGAGATGATCTGGATGCCAAAGATGCATCATATCTCGTTGGACATTGATAAAGACACATGGTCCCGGGTATTCGATGTATACAATCAGTACCGCGTCATGTGGAGGTACTGCAAGAGGCTCTCTGAGTTCGTTTTTCAGAAGAACACTGAAATCCAAGGGTTGAAACTAAAGGCTGAGGCTGACCAGGGTTGATCCAGTCCTGGGAGATCTAAATAGGTAAGTTAAAATTCTGAAAGCGTCTATTTCTGTGTGTTCGAGTAACATATTTATCTGCTAGCATTCTGGTGCTGAAAGAGGTGAGCTGAAAAGGGATCTATAGGCCACGAAAAAGAGGACAGAGGGAGTCCACATACAAATTGCTCAAATGAAAGAACAACACAAAGACGTCATGGCTTCTTTCTCAACCCATGTCGGCATAGCAGAGAAGGAAAATAAAGCACTTTCTGAGAAGAACCTCCTACTGCGGAGAGGCGACGAGGAGGTCGAGTGTTTTGAAGAGAAAACCAAGCATTATTGGAGGAAAATGAGAGACCGAGCATGGATAACGAAAAAACTCAGCGCTTGATGAGGGATAACGAAGAGCTTAGAAAGACCTTAAAAATGAATTGTGCTGAGCTTGAGCTAGCTAGGAAAGAGAGAGAAGTGGCAGAGGCATCTAACAGAGAAGTGCAGAGCCAGGCCGAAGGAGTGATGGTGGAGTTTGAGGCCCATCCAGCGGATCTCAGCGCCCACATAAGCGAGGCTCGGGCAGAGGTAGAGAGAGCGATGGAGCCAACTATCGTGGGATTTATGTCAAGACTCTTCGATACCGCGGAATCTCGTGGGTTGATGACTATGCTTAGATGCTCACTTTGGTTTGGAAAAAGCTATTAGAGGATGAGGCTGCCACCAGGGAGGTAGGAGAGTTAGTGGTGGGTAAGAGGCGCTGATGGCCAAGTACTTAACCGAAGAAGAACGCCGAGCAATGGTGGAGGGAAAGGTGATGCTTCAGGAAGATGCCGAAGTAGAAGCGGCGAAAAGACTTGCTGTCAAAAAGCGAAAATCCATCGTCACCTAAAGCATTGTAGTCGCTCATGAAATTGAGGGTGGTGTTTCCCAACAACAAGTCATTCCACCTACTCACACTGATGGCCCGTCCACACTAGCTCCCCAAGTCTCAGGATATGACACCGAGCATCCAACACTGGGCACCAAGGGTTTTCCTTCGTTAATAGTTGAAGGCACAACATCGATGGGAGCTACTCAACAAATGCTTGGAGGTATACCCGCCTTCTCTCCAGTATTTGAGAGGAAGATAAAAGGAAATAAAAATAGACTAACACGTCTTCCTCTCCGACGTGCAGGTATTCTTGAGATGGGGATCCCAGCCGGCTTCAAGACAACCATGGTTGTCGGGCTCACATTCGATTATGAGGCATATAAGAGGCAAATATGAGAAGAATTCGGGCATGTCGACATCTATACAGGGTTGACCTAGAGAGAAACTGATCAAAGTCAGATGATGGCGGAGTTCTCCGACATTTTTGCAGAAGATAACGGGAAGGATGAGGTGGATCCCAAGGTGGTGAAACAGATGGAGGCTATCTTATGCTGAATCCGCTCCGATTCTGAGTGAGTTGGGGCGGTTTACCATCTTTCCTTTTCTCACCCTCACCTTCCCCTTCCCTTTTTTATCTCTTATTTTGTTTGTTATTGCCGTAGGTCCTGGTTTTACAGGTTGTCTTAGGCTGGTATCATTCTGGGTATATAGTTGGACGAAGGAGTTGATCTGGAGCTTACAGGAGCAAGAACTTAGGATACAAAGCTGGAGCTTTTAGCTGGATTACTACTGCTATCTAGGAGTTGGAGTTTGCAGCTGTCTGGATTCGCTCATTGTATTCTTCGACCCGCTTGTTTTCGATCTTTTACCTTCCTCTTTAGAACTGGGGAGGTTAGCATTCTTCCCCATCGTTGACGGCTGTCTTCTAAGGGTCCGCTTAGCTATGACTCTCATTATTGGGGTTTCTGCCTGCTTTTATTGGTGTTCGGCTTCTGTATTCTTGTATTTTCTTGTATTTGTGTGTGCATAGGTTTTGCAGCTATTTCTACATAATCTGTTTTTATGAGCCGTTGGAGAATGACTAGGTTCTCTTTTTGTTATATATATTTATTTTGGATTAAAAAAAATCAGTGTTCTAGTTGGATTGTACATCTGTCACTCAGAAAAGAGAAAATATAAATAAATTAGTGTTAGCATGATATTTAGAAGAGGAGATAATGGTATAAAAAATTTATGATCAACCGTGGACATTGTTCCAAGCAAAGTTTAAATTATCAAATGTGGACCGTATAGTACAAACATTCTCATGCACAATATCTGTTGTGAGTTTGTAGATTGAGCTGTGAATTGAAGTTTTAGGTTATAGTTCTTGTTCCATAGTAAATTCACTTAATATTTGTTGTAGAATAATATTTCTTTTTTATATTAACTCTTTTTCCAAATTAAGCATGATGTGTACAAATTTAATTGTTACATGAACTAAAATTTAAAATACGTACTTAAACATGAATTAATTCTTTACACTAATTAGAGAAACTCAATAACTACTTTTACATAAGCATATTCAAGCAAACAGTAATGTAATGTAAAAAATTATGCAAGCAGTAATAAGCAACAAATACAAGCAGTGATAATAAGTTACTTAGTACGAACATAGTTTCCTTCAAATTTATGTTACGTCTATTAAACTCCTTAATTCGTTTTCCATGTGCCTCCGTTGCACTAGATTGAGGATATTAAAGTTGCAACTCAATAGAAGCAAATCATCGACATGTCTTGTTGATGAGCCAATTCTTGTCTCCTTAACACTAACTCTTTGGCTCGTTCCCGCTTTAAATCAACATAATCGCGTTGTCGTTCTATATCTCTTTCAAGTCTCCTTGCTTCCTTTGCTTCGATGTATCTGATCTGTGTTGTTTGTTTAACGTAACACCCCGCATTTTTAATATAATTAAAAATATGTAAAAATATGTATATATGCATAGATAGGTAAATAATGGTGATGTACAATGAGAATTAATTAATACAGGGAAGAGAAGGAAAAAATAATAATTCAGTAACAGTGTGTGTGACTGAAGAGATGAGAAAATAAAGATACATAATTTAAATATCAGGAATTAAGTAAAACGAACATCACCATTGTGTTCGTCTCCGAATTCTGCTTGGAATAGATACCAAGTTTGCGTAAATCGGACTCCGTATGAAGGAGTTATGGCCTTTAGAAGATTCAACAAAAATTCAAAACAGTTCGAAATTCGACCCAGGCAGCTGGGCGGGAAATTTCCCGCCAAAACCAGGCAGGTTGACCTGGGGGTCGACCTACCCCTAGGGGGTCGACCTGGGGGTCGACCTATCCCCAGATCTGGGCGATTTCAGTTTCTGTGACGTGTTTTGATGTGCTGTACGGGTCAGATGGCTTCTAGGTCGATCTAATGGCTCTAAAACACTCTCTACACCTATAAAATAGTTCCTAGACCTAACCTAATTCATAAACAATTCCTTCTGACACCTCCATGCTGCCAAACTTCAACCAAACATAACCGCCGCCCCAAAACTCTAATTTAAATTGCAAGTTCTTCATCAACTTTGGAGTTTAATCAAATCAAGTAGCAAAATTCTTCATCAACAATTCATGCTCTTCACCAACAATCAAATAAGAAGATTAAATCAGCGTTCTACATCAACAAATCGTTTATTTCCCCAATCCAATCAAGGTGAGTGGAATTACAATAAACTTGTTGCATAATAGTATTATTATCGTTCATCATTCCCCAGTTGTAAATTCAATTCAAGATTCATGTTATAATAATTGTTCTTTTATTCTCCTTCCCCTTTTTATTTTGGATCTAGGTTATCTTGAACCTAGACGAAATCTTATTATAAATACATGCGATTGAAATATGGGAATATTGGGGCATAATTTATTTTATGCAATCGAGGAATATGATCTGTAATTTGGGGATTGTGGCTTAACAATTATTATTACAAATATTGGGATAATTGGCAAAGTATATATTGAGATTATTTCAATGAAATGAGTGGAAAGGATCTTGAAATTTGTGATTTGGAGTAACTTACGCTAAAAATAAATAAAGTTTGGATTGGGAAGATCTTGAGATTTAATCAATGGATTAGGAAATTTGGGTAAAAAGATTATTTCACGAATGGTTGTATAAGCAAAGTAGAAATGGGTTAAGTAGCACTTGACATATGAATAAACTTAACCAACATATGAGGAATGATAGTAACCTGTTAGGAACACATGTATGGAAAATTGGAATAATAGGTATAGCCTATTAATGGGATTATAAGCATGAACATAAATTGGGTTTTTTGGGTGAAGCTTGAATTTGAGACTTGAAATTTGGATATACCGTTAAGATCCTAGAAACATAATTAAAAATGGAATATGTTGGACAAACCATGTTTTTATGTAATTATGGAACGCGACGCATAACACGAAATTGACAATAGTGGCATAACTTGAACATGAACATGCTTGTGAATTGGTAATTGACATTTGATATCTAAAATGAACATGAACATGCTTGTAAATTTATAATTGGCCTATGACACCTAGAATACACACGATTTGTTAATTGGCTAAACATGAAACATGGCTAACTCGAGGTTAGAATGAGTTTGTGGTGTAATCCTGCCCGGAACCAACCGGCACATCCAGTGACCGCAAACAATAGGTTCTAATGTGAGAAGTTAGTCATAACGTGCTTGAAACCCGAGGTTAGATTGAGTTGTGGTGTAATCCTGCCCGGAACCAACCGGCACATTCAGTGACCGCAACAATAGGTCTAATGTGAGAGGTTGGGCATTAATAATTAATTAATGCTAATGACACATGCTAGTACGGTAAGGTTAAGTCAACATGAAATACAAGACAACACTTAACTAATTTGATATGATATATGGGTGGGTTAAGCCAACGTGAACCGCTAGATAACACTTAACCAATTTGACATGATATATGGGTGGGTTAAGTCAACATGAACTGATAGAGGACACTTAACCAATTTGGCGTGGTACGTGGGTTAAATTGAATACGCGATTGGGGGTTAAGTCAACTTGGACACATGGGCAAACTTAACCAATATAACAGTATCAAAGCAAGGAAAAATGGGGAATGATAAGATTAAATAATAGATAAACTTATCCTAGGGATAAGAAATGAATATGACTTAATATGTAATACAAGACTCGAAGGGTGGGACGACTGATACCATGAAAGAAGTTAATCTAAGCTGGAAAGGTGGGGAAAACACCCGTACTCTATCATTTGATAAAGAGAACTTAAGTCATGCTTGAATTCATTGGTAAACCTTAGTTAAAAGGAACTAAGTAACAAACCTTAGTTAAAGAGAACTAAGTAACAGAAACTAAGTAACAAACCTTGGTTAAGAGACCAAGTAATAAACCTTAGTTAAAAGAACTAAGTAAATAATGAGAAAGAAAACTAAGTAGTAAACCTTCGTTAAGAGGACTAAGTTGTAAAGCTTAGTTAAGAAAACGAACGATTAAGAGAACCAATTAGTAAACCTTGGTTAAGAGAACTAAGTAGTAAACCTTAGTCAAGAAAGCCAAGTAGAACACGAGGAGGAGCGAACGTCCATCTGATCATGAAGATGGCTCCAACGGTCTGGGTTACGAAGCACGCGGCTTCGAGGGGACGTGAGGGTACTCTTGGTATCCCTCTGTGAGGTTGCAGATGATCCTCCTAGACTCACAAAGGTTAAGGTCTGCGTTAGAAGAACCAAGAGTATGCCTTGGTTGCAATATAAGCAACCTAAAGACTAGGATGGACCAGCGTGAGACGGCGATATCTTGTTTAGCCCTGTGATAACACATCGTCGTCTACCTACCATCTTGAGTCAATCGAGTACGTAAAGCGGAAAGGCAGAGAACTCCAACAGACCATATACTTGCTATCTAGTTATGGGTGAGGTTTGACCAATAGGTTTGTGGAGCATAGGGGGCCTGCGTATAGTTCTCATTCTTGATTTTCTTGGGTGCCTTTCATTAGTTGAGGGAGGGTCAAGTGGAACCATAGCCACACACAGATAACAACAGACCTTAGCATCTGCATCGGCAGATAACTTAAAGCTCCCGACCAAGTTCCGTGTTTTCTGAATAGCCCTACCACGGGACTCGGGCCGCACATATAGAGGACATGTGCAACTAGACATCGAGAACGATTCACGACACGTATGTGGGGAAAGTCTAGGAACATATATCGCTCTGGGTAGTGTGTCCTAGGCTAGGAGGCATCGTTCGATAGGTAGCATAATCCCTAGTTGGACCTAGGTCGCATAAACCCTGAATCTGAGAAGCGTTCAATAGGTAGCATGAACCCCAGTGGCCCTGGGTAGCGTAAACCCTGGTTGAATCTAGGAAGCGCTCGATAGTAAACCTTAGATTAGATCTAGATAATGCACAGAATCTAGCAAGATCGAGAGTGGCAGTCCAAACGATTTCGAGAATGGTGGCATTACACTAAAGTAGTATAGATTTACATGATGAAGCCCGTACGACATACGGCAAGGGACTGTATATATACATGGAAAGGATTAGACAAGTTGGGGGTTTCTACATATACGTTGTATTAGGTTAACCTACTAGAGGGACATGAGTATAGCCTTGAGAGCTAATATCGCGAATAACCTAATAAGCAATAAAATATAACTGAACGGTATATGTAGGATTACACAGAAATTTATTCTTAGTCCAGTCACCAGAACTTATGTTCTGACCCCCTCCTCATTACATACTTCTAGGTTAGGTTCATGACATAGATGGTATAGCTTTGGATACTGGTTAGACAGTATGATATTTATGGTAAAGCTATTTTTGAATATATTATATTTTAATTCCTTCCGCTATGAGATGTTTTACGAGTTTTGACATGTTTCTTTATCTCTATCTTTTTCTGCAGGATACCAGAGCACCCAACTCGGGTCTTGATGGATAGAATTTGAATAAAATTCGGTCTGTCGGAATCCGGGTTGTCACATCTGGTATCAGAGCTTCAGTTTAGTGATCTTAGGGCGATAGTGAGTGAACGTATTTGTATTTTCTAAAATACAAATATATTATATATATAAACCTAAATCCATAGAGTAGCCCACTAGACATGAAAAGAGTTGGGATATCTAGTTTGTACACTAAAGGAATGAACATAGGAATTTTGAGGCCCCTAAGAGGATTGGTTGGAAAGTGTACAATATGACTTGATGATAGAGAAAGAAAATATCCCATAGGATGGAAACTGAAATGTTAGTATTTCAGAGTAGTGGGTTTAGAAGTGTAACCTTAGAAAACAAGAAAAGGTTGAAAAACGAAAAAAGGATTAGGAATATATATAGTCAAGAGAATTGAATTCGTGAAAGTGCCTAGGAAAGCCTACTTGAGTTGAAGACCCGCTTTGAGTCTAACCCAATGATAAACTTTTAAGAACTTGAATTTGTAAAAGGATTTATTTTCCAAGATTTAATCTTAAAAGTATTTTGATAAATGCATGATGGGTTTGAAAGTAAAGTGGGGTATATTGTGTTAAACAATGATTTCTTGTTTTAAAAGAATTCTCTCATGAAAAGGGTGCATATTATAGAGCATGTATAGCTTGCTAGTTTTCATATATGAAAGGATCGAAAAGAAGTTTTGAAATCTCTATTCTGTTAACAATAGATTTTGATTATTGTTTTAAAAAGAAATTTTTGTTGGGTGAACAAAATAAGCGGTAGAGTGTAAGAATAGAGTAGATGCTTGCACCTTAGCAGCCAAAGTTAACATTGTAAATAGGAACATTGTAACCTCGATAGTTGTCCTTGTCTACTCCAGTTTCGTGATTTGAAGAAAATTTTTTGCATTTTATTTTGTGACATGTTTTTTTATGGTTTGGCGAAAGCAAGTTTTTGAGAAAAGAATAAAAGTTTTAACACTTTTTTTTTGAAAGAAAAATGTAATGAAAAGAAAGGAGGCCAAACCATGTTTTAAAAAGAATGGAGTAGGCCGTAAGGATTAGTGCCTAGAAAAGAACGAGAGAACGTTAAAAGCTATGAATTAAACAATTGGAACCAACTAGAGATTGGTTGAGTTGAAGTGATTCTCTGAGTATCAATCTGATGTTGATTTCGGTCTTCGGGGTTGATATTTAGAGAGTTACTCTCTTGCCAATTTACAGTCAGGGATTAGCTAATATTATACTAATGAAAAATTCCCGTAGAATGCGTAAGCATTGAGAAACCTAGGTTTGTTGCTTGAGAAAAAGAAAAAGGATAGGCTAGTAATACACAGCAAGGACTAGTAGTGACTACTAAGTAGTAAAGGGAAAGTAAGTGGGTAGATCCTGTTGTATGGGCTCGCAATTGTCTGAGATGACAAAGTCCTAAGATTCTTGGCCCATAGTAGTAGCTGTGTAGGATGCTATTTGAGTTGAAGACGAAAAGACTTATTTGAGAAATAATAAACTTAAGTAATTTGATTAAGTCAAATAAGCTAAGAAAGGGAAAAGCCTAGCTAACAAGAAACAATAAATTCAGTAAGGCAACAAATGTGACGGGAAAAGAAAAAGGAAATCTTAAGAAAAAGATGAATAAATATGAAATTTTTCCAAGATAAGTGGAAAAAGAGAAGAAAATTTCTTATGTGGTTGTGCTTGGATTGGAAAATAGGAAATCTTCATAGAATAGTCATATAAAAATCCAAGTACGATTAGAAAAGAAAAACGGAGGATGTGAATTTTCCGTTTTATACCTTTTCGTAACGTAAGAAATCGAATTTGGAAAATTAGATTTTTCTAAATTTCGAATTTAATGATGGATGGTAGGGTTTTGGATGCGACAATTGGGTGAACTATGCTCTTATTCTATAAGTGTATGGGAAAACTTGGATGAAAAATATTTTGATTTTTCCAAGAATATTGCATTCATATAGAACTGCAAGTATATTTAGGATGTGATCATCATGTTTTGAAAGAGTTTTTAAAATTTGTATACATATAGGTGGATCCAAATTAGGCATACATACTTTACTATGATGTGTCTCACTTTGCACATGTGCACAATGTTTGCAACAATTAGATGCACACTTGATGGATGGTATTGCGAGGGGTTATCTATTTTACTCTTATCGAACTTCGGGGACGAAATTCTTTAAGGGTGGGAGAATGTAACACCCCGCATTTTTAATATAATTAAAAATATGTAAAAATATGTATATATGCATAGATAGGTAAATAATGGTGATGTACAATGAGAATTAATTAATACATGGAAGAGAAGGAAAAAAATTAATTCAATAACAGTGTGTGTGACGGAAGAGATGAGAAAATAAAGATACTTAATTTAAATATCAGGAATTAAGTAAAATGGACATCACCATTGCGTTCGTCTCAGAATTCTGCTTGGAATAGAGTCCATGTTTGCGTAAATCGGACTTCGTATGAAGGAGTTATGGCCTTTAGAAGATTCAACAAAAATTCAAAACAGTTCGAAATTCGACCAGGCAGCTAGGCGGGAAATTTCCCGCCAAAACCAGGCAGGTCGACATGGGGGTCGACCTACCCCTAAGGAGGTCGACCTATCCCCAGATCTGGGCGATTTCAGTTCCTGTGACGTGTTTTGATGTGCTGTACGGGTCGGATGGCTTTTAGGTCGATCTAATGGCTCTAAAACACTCTCTACACCTATAAAATAGTGCCTAGACCTAATCTAGATCTAATGGCTCTAAAACACTCTCTACACCTATAAAATAGTGCCTAGACCTAATCTAATTCATAAATAATTCCTTCTGACGCCTCCATGCTGCCAAACTTCAACCAAACATAGCCGCCGCCCCCAAAACTCTAATTTAAATTGCAAGTTCTTCATCAACTTTGGAGTTTAATCAAATCAAGTAGCAAAGTTCTTCATCAACAATTCATGCTCTTCACCAACAATCAAATAAGAAGATTAAATCAGCGTTCTACATCAAAAAATCGTTTATTTCCCCAGTCCAGTCAAGGTGAGTGGAATTACAACAAACTTGTTGCATAATAGTATTATTATCGTTCATCATTCCCAGTTGTAAATTCAATTCAAGATTCATGTTATAATAATTGTTCTTTTATTCTCCTTCCCCTTTTTATTTTGGATCTAGGTTATCTCGAAGCTAGACGAAATCTTATTATACATACGTGCGATTGAAATATGGGAATATTGGGGCATAATTTATTTTATGCAATCGAGGAATATGATTTGTAATTTGGGGATTGTGGCTTAACAATTATTATTACAAATATTGGGATAATTGGCAAAGTATATATTGAGATTATTTCAATGAAATGAGCGGAAAGGATCTTGAAATTTGTGATTTGGAGTAACTTACGCTAAAAATAAATAAAGTTTGGTCTGGGAAGATCTTGAGATTTAATCATTGGATTAGGAAATTTGGGTAAAAAGATTATTTCATGAATGGTTGTATAAGCAAAGTAGAAATGGGTTAAGTAGCACTTGACATATGAATAAACTTAACCAACATATGAGGAATGATAGTAACCTGTTAGGAACACATGTATGGAAAATTTGAATAATAGGTATAGCCAATTAATGGGATTATAAGCATGAACATAAATTGGGGTTTTTGGGTGAAGCTCGAATTTGAGACTTGAAAATTGGATATACCGTTAAGATCCTAGAAACATAATTAAAAATAGAATATGTTGGACAAACCATGTTTTTATGTAGTTATGGAACGCGACACATAACATGAAATTGACAATAGTCGCATAACTTGAACATGAACATGCTTGTGAATTGGTAATTGACATTTGATATCTAAAATGAACATGAACATGCTTGTAAATTTATAATTGGCCTATGACACCTAGAATACACACGATTTGTTAATTGGCTAAACATGAAACATGGCTAACTCGAGGTTAGAATGAGTTTGTGGTGTAATCCTACGCGGAACCAACCGGCACATCCAGTGACCGCAAACAATAGGTTCTAATGTGAGAAGTTAGTCATAACATGCTTGAAACCCGAGGTTAGATTGAGTTGTGGTGTAATCCTGCCCGGAACCAACCGGCACATCCAGTGACCGCAACAATAGGTCTAATGTGAGAGGTTGGGCATTAATAATTAATTAATGCTAATGACACAAGCTAGTATGGTAAGGTTAAGTCAACATGAAATACTAGACAACACTTAACCAATTTGATATGATATATGGGTGGGTTAAACCAACGTGAACCGCTAGATAACACTTAACCAATTTGACATGATATATGGGTGGGTTAAGTCAACATGAACTGATAGAGAACACTTAACCAATTTGGCATGGTACGTGGGTTAAATTGAATACGCGATTGGGGATTAAGTCAACATGGACACATGGCCAAACTTAACCAATATAACAGTATCAAAGCAAGGAAAAATGGGGATTGATAAGATTAAATAATAGATAAACTTATCCTAGGGATAAGAAATGAATATGACTTAAGATGTAATACAAGACTCGAAGGGTGGGACGACTGATACCATGAAAGAAGTTAATCTAAGCTGGAAAGGTGGGGAAAACACCCGTACGCTATCATTTGATAAAGAGAACTTAAGTCATGCTTGAATTCATTGGTAAACCTTAGTTAAAAGGAACTAAGTAACAAACCTTAGTTAAAGAGAACTGTGTAACAGAAACTAAGTATCAAACCTTGGTTAAGAGAACCAAGTAATAAACCTTAGTTAAGAGAACTAAGTAAATAATGAGAAAGAAAACTAAGTAGTAAACCTTAGTTAAGAGGACTAAGTTGTAAACCTTAGTTAAGAAAATGAACGATTAAGAGAACCAAGTAGTAAACCTTAGTTAAGAGAACTAAGTAGTAAACCTTAGTCAAGAAAGCCAAGTAGAACACGAGGAGGAGCGAACGTCCATCTGATCATGAAGAAGGCTCCAACGGTCTGGGTTACGAAGCACGCGGTTTCGAAGGGACGTGAGGGTACTCTTGGTATCCCTCTGTGAGGTTGCAGATGATCCTCCTGGATTCACAGAGGTTAAGGTCTGCGTTAGAAGAACCAAGAGTATGTCTTGGTTGCAATATAAGCAACCTAAAGACTAGGATGGACCAGCGTGAGGAGGCAATATCTTGTTTAGCCCTATGATAGCACGTCGCCGTCTACCTACCATCTTGAGTCAATCGAGTACGTAAAGCGGAAAGGCGAAGAACTCCAACAGACCATATACTTGCTATCTAGTTATGGGTGAGGTTTGGCCAATAGGTTTGTGGGGGCATAGGGGGCCTGCATATAGTTCTCATTCTTGATTTTCTTGGGTGCCTTTCATTAGTTGAGGGAGGGGTCAAGTGGGACCATAGCCACACACAAATAAAAACAGACCTTAGCATCGGCATCGGCAGATAACTTAAAGCTCCCGACCGAGTTCCGTGTTTCTTGAATAGCCCTGCCACGGGACTCGGGCCGCACATATAGAGGACATGTGCAACTAGACATCGAGAACGATTCACGACACGTACGTGGGGAAAGTCTAGGAATATATATCGCTCTGGGTAGTGTGTCCTAGGCTAGGGGGCATCGTTCGATGGGTAGCATAATCCCTAGTTGGACCTAGGTCGCGTAAACCCTAAATCTGAGAAGCGTTCAATAGGTAGCATGAACCCCAGTGGCCCTGGGTAGCATAAACCCTGGTTGAATCTAGGAAGCGCTCGATAGTAAACCTTAGATTAGATCTAGATGATGCACAGAATCTAGCAAGATCGAGAGTGGCAGTCCAAACGATTTCGAGAATGGTGGCACTACACTAAAGTAGTGTAGATTTACATGATGAAGCCCGTACGACATACGGCAAGGGACTGTATATATACATGGAAAGGATTAGACGAGTTGGGGGTATCTACACATACATTGTATTAGGTTAACCTACTAGAGGGACATGAGTATAGCCTTGAGAGATAATATCGCGAATAACCTAATAAGCAAGAAAATATAACTGAACGTTATATGTAGGATTATACAGAAGTTTTTTCTAAGTCCAGTCACCAGAACTTACGTTCTGACCCTCTCCTTATTACATACTTCCAGGTTAGGTTCGTGACAGATATGGTATAGCTTTGGATACTGCTTAGACAATATGATATATAAGGTAAAGCTATTTTTGAATATATTATATTTTAATTCGTTCCGCTGTGAGATGCTTTACGGGTTCTGACATGTTTCTTTATCTCTGTCTTTTTCTGCAGGATACCAGAGCACCCAACTCGGGTCTCGATGGATAGAATTTGAAAAAAAATCGGTCTGTCGGAATCCGGGTTGTCACATTTGGCGGTAGCAAGAATTTCATTTAATAATTCATAATGCCTATATAATCCAGGGATGCTTTTTTCTTCCTCTTGAACTTCTCGCATAACCTGCCATTGGTACTTGTTGTGAATGAGTTATCTTTGTGTGTACCTAAACTACCTAGGCTTTATCCATCACCCATCTTCCTAGGTAGAAACTGAAAAGCTGAATGTTCTTGTTGGACTCTTCCCTATTTGTCTTACTTGGACAATATATCTTATCAATGTTGCATGTTAAAATGTTGATTGTTGTGCTTAGCCAAGTATAATGCATGCGCCTGATTAAGTTGTATTTAATGCAATATATTACAACTAACTCAATAAACCTAGACATGTAAATGTACTAATATAAGAGCATTACCATATCAATGTCATTAGTCCCGCTTTGCTGTCTTGCATGTAAACCGACCATTATTTCTTTCCAATGTTGACAAGCAGAATTTATTCTTTTTCAAGACTGCTTCAAAGAATCAACAGGTCTAGGAAGACAATTTGAACGTCTTTTGTTGAAAAATTGCAAATAGAATTCCAAAAAGAACTCTCACGTTGGCTCATGTCTTTTCTCTTATCCTTTGAATATTTAGCCCAACAGTAAGAAAGTTCTGTTGTTTGTCGGCGATCATTTACGGAGTTTTGAAGAAACATGAGCTTGGTGTACAAATTCCTCGGTAGGAAATTCATTGATGTTGATTACAGAAGTTTTCTTCCTCCCGGATGGCATTGAAAGCATATCCACATTCATGTTATCTTCTTCTGTCGCTTCAACATTTTCGAGTTGTGTTTCTTCGATTCCCCAGTCACTATACTCGAATTGATTATTCGGGTTTCAACTAAAATTATGAGGTAGGTAAAGAGACAATATTACATGCTAGCTATTAGGAGAGACATACTCTTATTCAAAACTACAATTTTACTGAAAAGAAGAATGTTGAGAGTAATTTGAATTCGGAAGTTTTGATAGTGATTTGAATTTTGTTTGGAATTGTAGTAATTCTGATTTTGTGGATGCTGATACAAATAGATACCATAGTGAGACTGATATTGGTTTGAATTTTTCAGCGATTGAAACTTACTTTGATTACGTTGGTTTGAGATTTGGTTATCGGAACGGGGTTGTGAAACTGATTTTCCTTTCTGTTGTTTTGACATTATTGATAATTAGTGTTGTTTTGTGTTGAAGAGAGTGAATATTGAAGAATGCGTGTAATTTGCTAAAATATGATGCATGATATATATAGCAGAGGATGAGGGAAGTAGAGGATGGGCAACGAATAAAAAATGAAAGTTTCCCTTAGTCGACTTTTATTTAACCGACTAAGGAGCAACATCATTTTTTTGACTGTTGCAGCATGGGGACCATTACTGGGCTTTTTTAAAGCCGATTCCCATAACTGGCTTAATAAAAACTGACTAAGGGCCTAATTGTCATACAACCAGTCGATTCAACCATCTGGCATCCAACCGTCGCATCCCAACCCAACCTTGGAATGCCTTCACTTTGGATTAAAGATAGTATTTCTAATTTTCATTGAACCCAAAATCCGTCCCCAATTTTAGCACCTCCCAAATCCCAAACAGCTAGGGTTAGCAATGGATACCGGAAAAATCCGAAATTCGTCTGCATCCGTATCTGAAAAGAGGATAAATATCCAACATTCGAAAAAACGGTGGCAAATACAGATACATAGATATCAACATCCAAAAATTATCCGTTCGATTTTTTTAACATTATGCTCAAAATTATATGTATTATATTACAATAAATGAGATTTATTTATTGCTTTACTAAGTTGAAGGTCCATATTATATGCTCGAAATGCATATTAGCTGCTTAAATCTATTTAATTTCATAATATATGTTTATTTTTTATATTTTTGTGATTAATGGAATTAAAAAATATTTGTTTTACGCAAAAAATTTCATTTATATTTCTTGATTTATCGATCATTGGAGGATAGGATAAATATCCGATATCCTTCCGTATCCGCGGGTACAGATATCCAATATCCAAAAATTATTTCGGATATGAATATGGATGTACCACTATCCGTATTCAAAAGTATTCGTTGACAGCCCAACAAATAGCAATTAAAGCGTTATATTTTGTACCAAGAGTAGCTTTGGCTTCCATTGTTCTCTCATGTATGGGTGTCGATTTAATTGTCCATGTTTTTTTATTTCTTGCGCGGTTTTTAGTTAACGGATGAAAAGTTAGTTTCCAAATAAGAATGTTCTTTATGTTTTTTTCTTTGAAAGAAACAGGTACTTTATTACAATAAAAGGGATTACAAGGAGTTTGAGCTGACCATACATAAATGACATACTTATGCAACAAATACTATACAACGAAAACAAAAGCCAACTCAAAGTAAAAAAAACACCACAGCAATGCTGCCAACCACCAAAACCTACCATGAACAACAACAAGAGAACAAACTCCCGAACCATCTTCACATATGAACACCAGAACAGCAACTGGCAACAAGCATAAGTCAACCACCAGAAAAACTTCAGAGCACATTAGCTACAACACACAGTAAACCTAGTAAAAGGAAAAAAGCACTAGCATCATCAACAATGACAAAATACCAAAGCAAAACCTCCATAAGCTCAAAACTGCAAATACATGCAACCTGAAAATACAAACCGAACTAAATCTGCAACAGAAGCACAAACACAACCTCACTTCAAGGCAGAAACACCACAAACTCACTCATCAACACCACCTCGCAACCAACATGCATCAACTGCTAAAAGCATACTTTCTCATCAACTTGAAGGAAAAAACCAGAAAAGCAAAAAAGGAAGGACCGTTGACAATAAAATATGAAACTCTAAAACAAAGCAACTCCAAAATGTACAAGAAAAAGTTCATTTTATATCGATACCTCCAAACAGGACCCCTCCAGGATTTCCTCCATCTTCTTTAGCTTTTCTTGTTTTAGACCTAGTTTGAATTTGGGACATCAATCTTACCCATTCAGGATTCTCCAGTACTAGGGGCTCACTGCTCATTATTTTATTTCCACTCTTTAACTTATTGGATTTGAGTTTAGATCTTTTCCTTCTAAAGCTGCTCGAGGAACTATCTGATTCTTCCATCAAAGCCTCTCTGCTTCTTGTTTCTTCCCTAGTTTGAAACTCGTTACTTTCCTTAAAATCAACCATTTTACCCTCTTCATGAATATCAGAAGTAATTTGAGGCCTTTTGCTCACTCTGCTTGAATCATTTTCCTTTACATGCATCCCCTCATCGATCTCCTTGTTTAACATATTCTCAGTTTGATTGTTTATATGTAAGAACTCCACATCATTATTAAAATCATGATTTTCCTCATTCACAACGAGCATGCAAATATTAGTGTCCGCAAGAACATCAAAAGGGTTATTACTTCTAAACACATCATTTTGAGCTATAAAAACATCTGCTTTTGCATAAATTCCACAACCATTGACCTTTGCTGACCCTAAATCAATTACCTTTTCTAATGAGTCATTCGCTAAAACTTCACTGCTGTTATGATGAACATTATTTCCTACATGCATACTAACATCATTCATTTGATAATCCAGTCTTTCATCAAGTCCTTTTACTATCCAAATATTTGTTCTCCTTAGGAATCCAAATCTTAGCTGATTTACACATTGCATTGGAATGACCAAATACTCTACAAGTGGAACACATAGATGGTTTCCATTCATATTCAACCCGTTGCCACATTATATCCCCATTGAAGCACTTGATTGGAATACTGCTGGGAAATTAAAATCATAATCAACTTCCACCAATGTCCTAGCATATGAGATACGAATTAAATCCTCTGTGATACTATCTAGTTTTATGGGATGTCCTAATATAGAAGCAATTCTACTAAGAGCCTCTACAGTCCAAAAGTCCAAATCTAAATTTGGTAGTCGAACCCAAATAGGTATTGAATGAAGAGATTCTTGGGTAATTTTCATTCCAGGCTCCCATTTCCTCATAAATATTAGTCGTTTGTTATAGAAATAGGGGACATCAGCTAGGATCTTATCAAAATCTTCAACTTTATCACATTTAGTTATGAAGAAACCATTTTCTTTAGTGAATAACTGATAACTTCCACTTATGTTCCAATTTCTATCGATGTAATCCTTCAGAAATTTATAATATGGCTTACTTCCAAAAATGTAAAAAACTATGGAATTATTCCAATTTTCCCTTCCTTTGTTGGTTAAATCCTCATCTATGACTGCAAGCTTAATGTTATTTTCAGTGAGTGGCTCAATATAATTAGTTTGAACTGAGTTTAAATGAGATCTATTCTCAGTCACGACATCGATCCAAGCCTTTAACTGAACAAGATTAGCCCTATCCGAATTTACTTGAGCATCTACAACTAGATCTGGAAATTGAGACTTAGATTTAAGGTCTGGAAAAATTATTTACCTTGGCTAGGGGAATCCCTAAGCTCTGCATGCAACTGGAAAGAGTCCTAATCCAAAGGTATTGCTGATCGAAAGTCGGAATCAAAACTAGAGACGATTTTGTGTTGAGAATTTGGGAAAATGGAGAACGAGGTCGCCATGGACACTTCTCACTAAAGGGTTTTTCATACACGAATGTTTTTTAGTTTTGAACATGAATAAAAATTAAAGATAATCACATAAATCGAACACAACTTTCAATTTGCATGAGAGATCAATCTATGTCTTTTGGTTGAAAATACATTGTTGCAAATCATTTTTTTAGTTCTTTATATCATTAGTAGCGGTCATGTTCACATATTTGCTAGCACTTTCCAACATGTACAGTATGACTGACATTGTCCCTTCCTTGCTTTTAATATTTAAGTTAGTAGAAATAACATGTTTAAATTCCATAGTTGTGAGCTATTTTTAGATTTCTTCTTAACAATCTAATATTTTTCTACATTATAAAACCGTACATTGGAAATAGTATCTTTTTATTGTTTATGTTGACTTAAGGAATGAGACATCAACAAGATCATAAAAAATATGACTTGTTTCAGGGATTTTTATGAGAAATATAATTATAAAATGAGATTCTAGAGCGACTCAAAATTAATAGATGGATCCTTTTTTCGTTGCCTGCTATTCCATGTTCATTGTCAATATTAATCCCTTTGATTCACACAACTTTTTTTTTTTTCAAATTGAGATTACTTGGATAGGTTACTTATTTGCATATGCGACCTTTCCACATTTTTGAATGGTCTCAAAAGGATTTTGATTCTAACTAGTTTCAAACTACATTTCAAGTTAGTGTAATAAATAAATATTTTTTGAGGCACACAATAAAGTACAGTTTTGGAATTAGCAGAAGTATCCAACCCTTTTGAATCTTATTTAGCCTAGCTAGACAAAAGCACCTAATATTGTAAAGGTTAGACAGTAGATGCCTACAGTGCTTATATATTATGCCTACGCAGTTAAAGCCCCACTAAAGCCCCACAATATCCCCGTTATAGCCATAACGCTCTTCAACCGCTACGCTATTTAAATTTAGCGTTGATGAACAGTAGAACTGCTTTTAGCTCGCTATTTTCCACTACATTCGCATAATCAAGGCATTTTAATGTCCTCTTTGGTAGTATTAATATATAGATTTTGACTTGACTAGTTCTTTTTAAAAAAAAATCAGTTAATTTAGCAAAAAGGACTTAATTTAAGACATAAGTGCCTAATATATGATAACAATCAATTACATTCATTAAATTTAGAATGCATAACTATGATATTCCTTGATTTTTTTTTTTGAAATTGGTTAATACATAACCCTATAGGTCTTGAGGGAATCTCTAACTTTTGACCTTTATTCGGTAGGTACACATCTTACCACTATTTCACACTGTCTTGGTCCCTTGATTTTGTTATGTAACATTAATTAATGTCTATTTCTTGTACACATATATTGTGAGAAAGATTACTAATTAATTTTCAAATATTTGGTTTTAATTCTAATGAAATTTTTTACGTCTCCGCTATATCCTCGTTATTTTCCCGCTTTATCTGTGATATATCTTTTTACACCTCCAGCGCTATAGACTCACTAAGCGCTTTAACCGAACAACATTATGCCTTTAGTGTTTATACATTACATCAATAATGAGGAAGGTTATACACTATATGGGTTTTATTACTACATTTTAGATAAACTCTTTTAGACTTTTTGTGCATTTAAGATTATATATGAATTGCTTATAAACATTTTTCTTGTTACATGATCAATACAATGAAATCATTGACCCAAAATTTTTAAGTTCGGCTTAGGGCATTGTTCCCTCAAAACTCTGACCTCATACTATGCTATGTGGAAAAAAGAAATTAAGTTAGGTTACTTCATGATATTTTGATTTAGTTTTCCATGTTACTTTTAAATACAATCTTTGCAAATGTCAGAATTACTACTATAACATATATCTTAACACACCTTTATTACAGTTTTTTTGCAAGGCTGACCTTTATTAGATTTTGAATAGCCGTATATTCAGGAACTAAGCTAAAGATATATATATACATTTGCAATTTTCTGTTTTTTTTACATAGTAGGGCATTTTTTTTGAAAAACATGTAAGATCCCAAAATAGGGACCCACTTTGAATGGAAAGTTACGGGGGAGGTTGTTTAAATTATGAAAGATTCTAGGGACATGTGGCTTATTTTCACACACACACACACAAACATACACACACACATACATACATACATACATACATACATATACATATATATATATATATATATATATGGATAGGCTGAAAATGAACATAATTGATAGTTGTTATATTCTTCTTCACGCTTTATATGCCCTCAAAGTTATAATTTGTGTTTACGCTTACAAGTTAACCAATGCATTTGATTATTTATAAAAAAATATAGGCAATCTTTGGTTAAACATACATGTACTATTAAACATAACCGAGTTATCTTACTTACTTTTTATTGGTAACAATTACTATATCATAACAGTATATGTTGAATTCTTTTAAAAAAATTCCTTCATACTTCGTTTAGGTTTTAGTTTATTGTTCAAAATTGAAAATTCTGAAATATTTTTTCCAACCTAACATTGGCTATGTCTAGCATGTCATCCATGTCATCAACTCTTATTCATAATGCATCTTTCAAATTAATTTGAAGGGAATCTTTGACATGAACCACAGATCCTATCATCATGGCAAACTGTACAAATGAATAGCCACAGTTATAATAATATTATTCTCATAGTAAATTACCATCCTAACAAGCACCATTGTTAAAGTGGTGAAGACATTTCACTGTGGTGCAAGATGTCATGGATTCGAATCTCGCCTTTCGGGATTTAACCCACTTGCCATGTAGTATGTTATATACTATCTGGACAAGTATATAAAGTTCTCATTTTTTCAAAGATTTTTTATCCTCCCATTTCTATTTGTTATGATTTATATACTTAAATACACCAACATTTTACTTTGAATAAACTCACTACACTTTTTCCATATTGGGCATACATGATGAGATTATAATCACTAAATGTGAATGCATTATGCCATTATATACGTATACATGTTTACTTAACCATACCCTTTTTTTTAACAAAACGTGAGAAGTTTGAGTAACATAGTATGTATGATGCAATAAATATAATGATGTAATAGGTTAGAGTTAGTATTTGGATTCTTTTTTACATACACTTACCCAAATAACTTGAATTATGGCTTCTACCTTTAATTTGTTGGATTAATACGTGCTCATTGATAGACCGTTCATAGATTCATTTGAGTAAAAGACATATGTTCCTGTTTCTCACCAGTAGTGTTACTACCAAATTCTACACCGAACCAGAGTTTGGTGAAGGGGTATTTGTAACGTCCCGTATTTTTGGTGGTTAGATATTTAATTTAAATTATTATTTTAAATATCGTTTTGGAATTTTATATATTTTATCGTTATTATTTAAGCACAAGAAACGAATTATTTTTCAAACAAACTTCGTTTCTGACAAAACCGATTTTATTGGAATACGTATCGTTAGTTGTTGTTAAATTTCCAGTTTGAAGCCGATCAGAGTTGTTTTATCAGTACATGTAATTTAAAAGTGAACCGGTAAGTTAAAATAACGTCGTTTTACAAGCGGAGTTGGTTCTCAACGAAATTAATTTAATTGGAAACCGCAACGTTGAAATGTAGCGGTACGTCTATTTTTATTTTGTTCGGAGTTGCGTGAAATTATACGAATATTAATAGTTAGCGGTACACAGCGGTAAGCGGTGAAGCAAAGTAACTGTAAATAAAATAAAGAAAATAAAAGGAGAGGGATACTTCATACTTAAGTTACGTGCACCCTCGCCCTACAGTTACATGTTCCACCTACCCTAATGAAAAGGAAAAGTCACGGGTTTGCTGTCCATTATTTTGCCCAGCTATTTACAGATTAACGCTAGCTATATACCATGCAAGTGTCCCTTTCTCTGTGTATTGGAAATCGAAGGCCTGGTAGCTACCAAAGGTCTTGTTCAGGCTAACTAGTATCCACATGGCAAAAGAAAATATATCAAACCGTACCCAAGCTTAAGGGTTAAGTAATCCGGCGTAGGTCCAAGATGCAAGCTGGCCTATAATCTTAGCACGACAGCTACCTTTCATTTGTTTCCATCTACGAAATCAGAGAGATGAAAAATTAAACAGCACTTATCCTAAGACCATCCCCAACGCAAGGTTGGTTGGGGATGAACCGACCCCCAACAGGGGGTCGGCATGTCTTTTCTGGGTTGCCTTGGCAACCCCGAAGGTTGCCAAGGCAACCCAGGAGGTTGCCTTGTAGATAAGGCATATCCGGCTTATTTAAAGCCGGATATGCCTTATACGGCTTTTATAAAGCCGTATAAGTAGAAAATCATTTCCACTTATACGGCTTTATAAAAGGCGTATAAGGGGTGGACAATTAATTCCGTCCACCCCTTATACGGCTTTAATAAAGCCGTGTAAGGGCAACGGCTATTTTTTGAGCCGTTGCTCTATACTCTACCCCTCCCTCCTTTATATACATTTCAAAATTTTACTTTCAACCACACTTCTTTCTCTTCTATCTTACCAAATATATCACATACAAGTATCTTGATCATCCAATTGTGATGTCGAATAAACCAAGCAGCAAGAATAATAAAGGAAAATCGAAGATGGCGTCACAAAGCAATCCAAGGCCATACAACATTCATCTAGAGCAGCAAGATTTTCCAACTCAAACTTCTTATCAACGCAACGAACATTTTAACTCAGGTACAATGCACAACACTTCTACTTGTTATCCACTTCAGCAAAATCAGAATTTCTACCCGTCACAACAAAATTCTAATCATTTTCAAAACACTCAAGTATCCGCCTATGGGCATAACTCCTCGTTTCAACAATCATTTAGCAGTCAACCATATTCATCTCCTAGTAGCCAACCTGAAGCGACATATCCAAATAATTCTCCCCAACTATGTAGAAACTTGAACATGTTGTACGGTGATGATAGTGTAGAAAACAACGAAATGGGAATTCATATCAATGAGATTCCCGATTCAGTTATGAATCGTCCGCCTGCGAAGGTTGCGAAAATGGTCAAATGGACACCTGATGAACAAGGTGAATTAGCGTTTTGTTGGGTTCAGTGTTCGAAAGATAACGTGAAAGGAACTAATCAAACAGAAAATTCTTTTTGGAGTTCGGTTTGTAAATTATTCAACAGTCGAAGTCCGTATAAGCCTCCGAGATCGATTGACTCTTTGAAGCAGTCGTGGAAGAGAATCAATGCTTGTTGTCAACTTTGGAAAGGAATAATGAGTGGGTTGGCTAGCAGACAGCAAAGTGGAGCAAACGACATGGACTTGGTACTAACTTTGAATACACCGTTTTCATTTCTCATTTTTTATCCTATTTTCGGTTATGTTACTTACTGGAATGCAGCTTAGCAGAGCAAATGAAGTGTATATGGCCAAATCAAAGAACCAACCGTTCACTATGCACAATTGCTATGATATACTTGCGCGAGAAGATAAATGGAGCAATGTGCGACATGAGCATACAACACAGCGGTTCATGCCACTATGGCCGAGCGAAGATGTCAGTCCCGGGTGCTTTGGTGCAAACGAAGAAACCCCTTTTACAAGCGGTTCAGGAGGACGTCCACCTGGGAAGTACAAAGCGAATAAAAAGGGTTCGAAAGATTACAGCCAGTATTACGAGCAACTCGATGGACGTATGGCAGCCGCGGAGGAATCAAACCAGCAGTACATGGAAACAAAGGAAGCATCCAGAATAGAGAGAAGAGAGAGAGCAGCGGAAAAACAACGACGACATGAAGAGCTTCAACAAATGAGAATCAACGAATTAGAGTTACGAAGAGAAGAGTTATCTCGACAACAAAGTGTAGATGATTTTGCACTTATGAGTGTCAAACTGGACGATCTAAATCCAATTCAAAGGAGGTACATGGAAAAATGACTTGAAGAGTTCGAGAAACGTAACGCACTTTAGGCAGTTTCAGTGATATGTTCTAATTTAAGTGTAGTTGTGTGTAAGTGAATGTTGTTATTTTAGTATTTTAATTCAGGTCTTGTACTTTAAGTTTATAATTAAGTTGTATTGCCCTTTGAAATGTTACTCGGTGAATGAGGTATTAGTTGCAGCAATATTATAAAATGTCATAACAGAACGAGATTACGGAGTACAGTTGGCAGGGAAGGAAAGCATAGAAGCATTAATTTAAAATAAAATATAAATAATTAGTACGTAAGCACACTAAATCGTAGATACAGACGGCTTCACTACAATCATTAAGACAGTAATTTTCTATTGGTTTCCCGCATGCTCCCAATAGTGTTCAACAAGCTCTTCTCGTAATTCTAGATTAGCTTGTGGATCTTGCACCTCTTCCATTCGCTGCAAGTATTCTGCAAATGTATTTGGGTCCTTATATGGTTTTTTCCTAAATTCCACCGCAATGTCCGGGTAGTTTCGAAGTTGGAGTTCATATCCTCCTCGTTCTTCTTCAACAATCATATTATGTAAAATAATGCAACAGTACATGATGTCAGCTATAACAGATTTATCGTGGAAGTGTACTTCGTTTCGCAGTATGTGGAACCTACCTTGAAGTACTCCAAATGCCCTTTCGATATCTTTCCTCAAGCTCTCTTTTTGTTTCGTGAATAAGGCTTCTTTTGCATTGTTTGGTTTTTTGTATGCTTGCACTAGTGTCTTCCATTTCGGATATATTCCATCTACAAGATAATAACCAACGGAATGTTCTGATTCACCTATTTTGTAGTTGCAAGGTGGTGAGAGGTCATTGTATAAATCGTTAAACACATAGGATTGTCGTAATACATTAATATCGTTAAGCGATCCAGGAATACCAAAAAAAGCATGCCATATATAAAGGTCAAATGATGCAACAGCTTCTAAAATCATCGTAGCCTTTTTCATATGACCTTTGTATTGTCCTTGCAGTGCCACTGGACAATTATTCCATGTCCAGTGCATACAATCCAAGCTACCCAACATACCTGGAAATCCACGTTGATCCCCCATAAGTAATAATCTAGCAGTATCATGAGCTGTTGGGGATCTAAGATATTCTTCACCGAACTCACGTACAACGGTTTTGCAAAATTGCTTCAAGCATTCTACCGTCGTTGACTCACCAATTCTGATTTTGTCGTCCAACGAATCAGCGGAACTTGCATAGCAAAGCATACGTAGTGCGGCAGTAACTTTTTGCAGTGGTGAAATGCCCAGTTCTTTGATGGCATTTCTTCTGTGTGTGAAATATACGTTGGTTGCGGAAACTTTGGTAAGTACTCGAGTAAATATAGTTTTCGACATACGAAATCTTCGGCGGAAATAAACATCTCCGTATACGGGTTTTGCCACGAAGTAATCCCTGACCAGTTGATTGTGTCCAGCGGGATAGTCCCGTCCGTATCGCAAATCCTTTCTACCATAAGTGCTTCCACCTTGGGTTGACATTGAGCTTTCAGCAGTATCTCTTTCTATCGCATATCTTGTTTCTTCATGAAAAGAGTGTAGTTCTCTTTTACGATGCGCAAAATATTCATCCGACGTTGAGGAGGACGAAGAGCTAGAAGCACAGCACCATAAATTTTTTAAGGCACTCATTGGTTAGCCAATATGTTTTGGGTGAATTCGAATATGTTTTGATTGTATGAAATATGAGCAGATGACAACACTTTAAATATAATGGTTTTTGCACCTTGGACATAGCGACAAACACATTGCTTGTCTTGTAGCGGAAGTGACACTTTCATTACACGACACTTTCAATAAAAAGATGCAACCACATAATTGTCTCACTAGTATCCAAATATTGTCATAGATGCAACCAAATGATGGTATCACGGGTATTCAATTAAAGTATGCAACCAAATAATTGTATCACGGGTATCCAATTATTGTCATAGATGCAACCAAATAATTGTATCACGGGTATTCAATTAAAGGATGCAACCAAGTAATTGTATCACGGGTATCCAATTATTGTTCTGCTCTACTAGTCATTCAATTAAAAGTCCTGTTGTATGCCAATAATTTCTCCATCTTGCTCGCGTATACGTATATAAATATGCCCTATTTTCATCCTATAAACAACCAACACTTCATACCGTATTAAACTATATCATTGTACCCTCAACTCATTTTAACTTCAGCAATGGCAAACTGGGATATTGATGATGAATAGATGAACAAATGCTACGATGCGTTTGAACTCTCACGTCAAGTCCTACGTAGTAAGAAGGGCAAGGAACAAGTTGTTCAAGATAACGAGGAACCTTCCGTTCCGCCGAAGACGAAAAAAGTTTCGCTCACTGCTCGTTTACGCGCAGTTGTTGCAAATCGAACGCCTGGCAAACAGATATTATACGAAGGACGTGTTGTCGAGCCGCTACACCCCATTGGGCCCATAGTACCGGGTGGGGAGTACCCAATTTGTCGTTGCGGGGACGAATCGGTCGTGGTTGTAGCTAAAACGGAACAAAATGCTGGTCGTCGTTTTTTTGGTTGCGCTTCGTTTGAGGACCACTGGTATTACCCGAACGAAGTCCAATGTTGTAATTTTATGCAGTGGCTTGACCCGCCAATGTGCGAACGAGGACTGCAGTACGCCTTAGAAGCGCAGGCGGAAATAAGGCGCTTGCAGAAGATAGTTGCTGAGGCAATCAGACTTGGGTTTGTCAGAAATGCGTAGTATCGTTGGTTACAAACTAAGTTCCTGTTTATTGTTGTTGCACTTTGTGAATGTTGGTTCTTTGTTTTCGCATTTGCTTATGTACTAGGTTCTAGTTCTATGTTGTTTAAGTTTTTCTCTTTCGGATGAATGAAGTACTTTAAAATTGGTTTATGACCTACGTACGTTGAGATACGAGCTTGTTTGCCACTACTTATTTAAATAAGGGGTATCACATTTGTACAGTATCTTGAATTGTGATATTAAGTGTGTACAGTTTACCGGACGCGACAAATCAATAATTATGATACTGAAACCACTTTAGTTGAAACCATGGATCGTCCCCTATACCGAACCCATTATCTTGAAACAAAGCGCGGGTTTTGACCAATCACATTGATGTCGGTTGGTGAAGATTCCAAAACGATAAACATACAGATACAGGAGTTTATAAAGATACAACGTTTTGGAGACGTCTAATCCAAAACGATAAACATAAAGATACAGTAGGTAACATTTACTGTAGTTCATCACTTTTTTCGTTCAGTCTCAAGGTAGTCTCATAATGCTCAATCGCAGTTGGTCGACATCCTTTTGGAGACGTCTACTCTCCTGTTCTAGTTCATTCGCATATGTTATTCCCCGTGAACACAAAGGTGGGTCTATCCATTCCGTGTAACTGCAACCATTTGGATATGCTGGACATTGCTGCATACGCCGACCAATATTGTTGCCCTCAGCTCGAACTACAACCTCAACCGCATAACCGCATTTGCAACGAACTGGATATGAATTAACTTCATGCTCATTTGGTGTTACTCGATAAAACTCTACTTCTTGCGTTGGTTGAGCGATTGGCTGTTCATATGACACTCCGGCAGGTGGTACAAGAGCTTGATGTGGACGTTGCATGTTCCCCTGTAAATGTGTTGGTCCACTATGGGGTCTTATTTCGGTGAGAAACTCTAATTCATCTGCAAGCTCCTTTAGCCTTATCTCTTCGTACGCCTGGTCATCTGAGTTTGTAACTGATGACCAAGAAGACATCTGCAATGAGTGCTAAGCGACGGGGTTAATGTATTAATGGGATGAAAGATATTTGAGTGAGGCAAGTTGGTAGTTACTTAGACATATATTTATAGGCGGATAGTTTTCACGAATTGGTAAAACAAATAATGCTCAAGTGGATGACCCTCGGGCGCTGTTCACGCGTGATGCGTAAGTCATATCACGGGAAACACTCTGGTGGATGAGTAGTCAAATCTCACATAAAGGTGTACTGTTGCACAGTAACATAGCTGAGGGAATCTGCTGCTTTTGAAATAAAGTATATGTCGGTAGCTTCCCTTCTTTCTATGTATTTATATCCCCAAGTATTTTGCTCTTTCCGCTCAGAAAACATTAACTCCACGTTTACAAATTGAGATATGGAAAATTGGGAAAACAACTATGGGGATTACGCAAATCATCGAACTGGAAAAGAAATAGTACTTGAAGGGAAGGTTTCCGAACCACTGCGGACTGTTGTAGCCAACCCTATCTGCCTATGTGGTCAAGAATCGGTCGTGGCTGTAGCTGAGACTGAAAAAGATGCCGGTCGTCGGTTTTTTTGTTGTGACGCATACGAGGGCCACAAGGTTTTTCCGGATGAAATTGAATGTTGTTATTTTAAGCAGTGGATTGACCCGCCAATGTGCGAACGTGGACGTCAGTATGCACTGGAATCGCAAGCCGAAATAAAACGTTTGAAGAAGGTTGTTGGGGATAAAACTATAGCTGGACCTTTCCCAAGGCCGTGGTAGGTGTCCTGATTTATGTAATATGTATTTGATGTTTCCTAAGTCTGGATTTATGTTTTAGTTTGAATGTATTATTATAAATGGGTTGTACCTATATGGTTGTAGTGTTGATTTTTAATATTCGTATTGTATGTTTTATCGTATCATAAAGTGTTGTACCTTCATGGTTGTACTGAAAATTTATAAAATATTACGTTCCATCGTACCTTTATGGTTGCAACCTTTGGGGTTAAAGCAGTGTACACCTAAGGACTATTTCAACTATTGTGCTATGACATGTCAGTGCCCGCGGGATGACCCTAGTTTTTGACTTTTTTTCAATAAAGGTTGACAAGTCCCCTTGATTTCGGCTTTGTTTTATGAAAGCAGTCGTCGGCTCATCGATAATCGTTACAAGTTGTCACGTCAGGCTGTTTCTATGCGCTGGACAATCTATAGCACGTTACCCTAGTGGTGAAGAGTGTTGTCTTGTCATATGTTTGTATCATACAACTCAATTACTGATGATAGATCTTTACCATTAACCAACCCTCGTGTTTAAATAGTTTACACTTCTTCCCCACACTCATACCTACAACTTTGTCAGTTCTACAACAACAACGACGATAAGGTGAGATACTTGTACCCTCCTTTCCTTCTAAATGGTTACCTAATTACGTGTATACGTAATATATTTCTTGTTTCTGTGTAGCTTAAATGGACGATTGGGTAATAAGTGATGAACTCGTAGATAGAATGTTTGATGAGTATGAACGGAACAAGAAGGAGGAAAAGGATGGTGGTTTAGTTCAAGATACACGAGCGAAAGAGGCGGATGAAGCAGTTCATACTGAAGTTGTTCGTGGTACTCAAAAAATAGTACAAGTTAACAAACCAAAAGGGCGTCCACGCAAAAACATAGCAAGTCTAGTGGTTAACCGTAATCGTCCCAACCAAAGTGATGCTAGCTCTAGTGGTACTGCTACAGAACTCTCTTCTCATGACTTACTTATACTCATGAAATGCTATATAGAAGTTGATAAAAGAGAATTACTGCTGTTGCAAAATGGAGGTGGGTTCACCCATGAAGAATTTTGGTCCATGGTCACAAGATTAAATAACAATCATCATAAATGTACCACTACACGAACTTCTGCTGAAATTCATATGGCTCATCGGCGTTTCTTTAATACTTGTGAAAGATACCAGATGATTATACAGACGGTTGAAAACGAAAACATATTTAAAACGAATCGGGCTACTTATGATTCTCGTTACCTTGCAGAGTACGGGACTGATTTTGTTGGGTACGAAGCCTACAAACTACGTTATACTTGGATAACCCGAAGACGGAGTTGACTAGGCTAATGAATTTGTATATTGCTTGTATGTGCATCGTCATTTTAGTACTTATTTCATTGTTATCTCTGGTAAGCAATATTAAGATTCCTTAAATATTTCAAACATTAATTTAAAATACACCCCACAATAAAATCCAGTGATTATAAAAAAACTCGTACGCACGATCACGCAGATTACATATAATGCACAACAAGCATATAACATAAAAAAACACAACGGTTACACATAAGGACGTACAAGCAGAGTACAATTTACAGGGTAATACAAATACAAAATATACAGTTCAATAACCTCAATAAGATACAACTAATCATCATCTAGATCCGCAGGCACCATCTCCACATCCTCAATATCGTCGTTGCCTGGGGCGAATGTCTGTCTATATCCGTACCGCTCCTCATCAGCACTCCTCAGCTCGTTCATACGAGCAGTCAACTCTTCTACGCTCCTTTGATGCTCGCGATACATTGCCTGACGCAGACCTAACGTCATCTGATAAAGATCCTGATAAGAAAAAACAGCTGGATCTGGATACTCCGTTACTTCTGGCCGTGGTATATCAATATACCTATCAGATCCGTATGTAGTTGGTACTGCAACAGTCCAACCGTAGTCTGGCACCTCGGATGAGCGTGGAGGAGGTGGATCCTGTGGGGCATGGTAAACCTGCGTGGACTGTGAAACATCAAGTACAAAAGGGGGCTCAACGCCAGTACGGAGTACAGAAGGGCCAACCAAGTCAACGGATGCAGCATGCACAAAACTCCCGGTCTGAGGTGGGGAGTAATACTGACGCCAGAAAGAAATATAATCCCTACCAGTAAGAATGAAATCACTGGCAGGCCACCACACGTCTGCGTGCTCCTGTAAAGCACTAGGACTATAAACCCTGGGAATAGCTGTATGTGGGTGTGGATCATCAGGAACAGCATCCCCATCATATATCTGTCTCCAACAACGTTCCCCTAAGTACCAGAAGCAACCTAAACTAGGGGGGCATGATACTAGTGGAAACCGCCTCGAAGATAGATATAGAGCATGCACCGACGGAGGGTCAGGAAGACCCCGTGACTCATCAAATGGATGCCAGATAACTGCATCACGCGTCCTTCGCAACTCAATCTGATTGCGAGCTATAGCAAATACATGTCGTGCCTGTCCTCCAGGCACCAGTCTACGGTTACCGACACTCCACGCTCTTACTCTAGGATAGAAAGTGGATAGTGATGGATCCACGGTGGGAAAAGACAAATTGTGGAAGTACTCAAAGTACCAGTACTGTAGAATCTCCCAAAAACCAGTAATCGAACCCACCCTAGTCCGAACGACACACTGAAGATCCAATGACCTATACAGGTATGCTAAAATAGGTGTTCCCCAATCATACGGAGTCGGACTGCCATCAAATGAAAACGGTTCAACTACCGCCACATAACCACACGACAATGAGCTCGAAGAATTTGTGAAAAATAAATTTCCCATCATATACAAAACAAATAAGCGTGCAATCTCCAAATGATGAACTTTAGGTTGCTTTGTCAATAATTTCTGTATTGCCAGTTTTATACCAGAGCATTTAATTTGGAAATTACTGGTGATGGAGTCATGTGGATTAAGATGTGGAAATAACGTACGGAGAGTAACGTAGTTCTGGTACACCTCATCATACGGCAACGGAGCCCCTTGGCCTATGGCAAGACCAGTAATCATACAAAAGTCTAGTGGTGTGATTCCCATCTCCCCAAAACCAAAGTGGAATGTATGAGTAGTTTTCCACCAACAAGCAGCCAATGCACCACATAATTGAACATCATTATTTAAAAGACGTTCGATACCTATTTAACGAATAATTATGAAATTACAACGAATGTAAGAAAACGGTAATAGTAAGTACATACGACGAGAATACGTACTCAGAAAGTCGCCCAAACCAATACTACTGAGAAATGTATGAATAGTACCATCTGTATCATACTCACGAATCTGACTATACATACGAACAACACCAGCCCAAGACCCGCGCGTTCGCTCGCTTCGAGCCTAATATTACAAATGAGACTTACTTATTTTATGTTCGACATTACGACAGTAATATTTAATAAGTAAAACGTACCGATATGTCGACTAACGTGCTGACGTGCTCCTCTCTATCCGCCAACTTGCGAAAATCGGCCAATTGCTTATCAAGTCTTAAATTTGGATCCCGGTGCGACTCCAAAACGTCGGTTCTCCTAGCAACTCGTCTTCTTATAACGGACGGTGGTTCACGGTCTTCCGTACCCTCACTCGAAACATTTTGTTCTACCGCTTCGTGCTCTTCAATTGGATCTACATTCCGGCTTCGGCTACCGCTGCCTCGAAGAGCCCTCATAACACGTTTCATTTTTGGTTTTTTTTTTCTTTCTAAATAGGCTGAAAACAGAAAAGGAAGGAGGAAAGGAGAGGGAGGAGGAGGTTGAAGAAGTGTGGCGGCGAGGGTATGTTTTTTTTTATAATGGGTTACCCCGCTTTTAAAAAGCCGGATAAAAAGAAACTTTTTATCCGGCTTTTTAAAAGCCGGATAAATGATATAAGCGGGTGAGTTGCTTTCCCAACCAGCGTGATGGGATGTGCCCCAACACGTTGTGTTGGGGATGCTCTAACAATGCATGCACGACCTAAGTTTCTGAAATGAAAACTCATTAATTAGCTAACGACAGCTACGCAAGAGCTGCAAACCTACCTATAGTTTCTTTTCTTTATCTCGAAGTCTCTCATGCAGTTACACAGGCCTAAAATGAAGCTATCCTTTCCTCCCATCATATAGACTGAAACTGTACAAGCCAATTGAAACATCTCTGCCGAAGGAAGTGAAAGCTCGTTCTTTCACTTCGTCCAGCTGCTCTACAAACCTATAGAAGGGACAGTGTTCTTATCCCTTATTTTCCCCCGCTATATATACGAGCCTACCACTTCGTTCCTAAAGCAATGCAAATGAGAACAAGTTTCAATGGGAAAATGGCGTTCCACTTCAAAAATAAAATGAATAAATAAACATTCTTTCCCTCAAATACTCAGTTGGAAGCGAATGGGGATGTTTTTGGAAAGAAGGCATAAGGAGCGAAAGCAATGAAGTAAGAAAAGGGGAACAATGAAGTAAATGGACCGTAACCAACTGTTTTCGAGCTTGGGTAAATTTTCAAAACAAAGAAGAGATGCAAGGGAGGTCTTCTGGAACAACGCGTGGGGTGGAGGAAGTTGGTTCATGCGTGGGTACAAAAGGGTTGGAGCACTGTGCATTTGGAAAGGAAAAGAATGGCGTGGGCTGGTCCAAATAATGGGACGTTGGTAGCATGTTTGAAACAATGCTGTTGGTTTAATTATGGATGGGCTGGTTTGGGCATAACGTGGCGGGATGGGTTCACATATGAAACAAGGATGGTGGATTACGATGGGAAGTGCGTGCTGAGTGGTATGTGACAAGTGAAGCAAACATGGGTAAGTTGTTCAAATGTTTACACAGCAAGGGAAAAAAGAATATTAAATACAGTTGGGGAAGATGTGCAAGTTTCTAAACGTGAACGGTGAAGGGAAGAAATAAAGAAATGGGGAATGGTTGTTGTGTGAGCAGTAAGAAGAAAGGACGTAACGCCGTAGAAGCAGTAACAAAAGGGATGGTAGGCACTTGAACAAAAACAGTGCAAGGGAGTGATGACGTTTTGGACTGAAGAAATCGAAAAATATAGGTCGGCCATTTTGCAAAAGAACAGAAGACGCGGACGTATTCAAAGTGAATGGACGGACCTGATTAGTTATATTTATACATTAATGAGGTAAGCTTAACTTTATATAATTTATATGTATAATATTAATTGTTTTATTCGTTATAATCATATATTAAATATGTTTATAACTAGGGTAACTGAATTGGAGCGAACGAGTTACACCGAAATCGGAGTAAATGATAAAATATTCTGAAACTGTTTTTGAACGCGAATGGAGACACCCGGGAATTTACTATTAAATTAAACATTGTTTAATTTAACGGTAATCGAACCGCTACACCGATAAGAAGAGGAATCAAGGTGAGTTTACTCACTCAGTTTTTACCCATTTATATTTTATATAAATCGGGATTTAGTTTGTGTGCTATGGTTGATAATTGTTTGTTGTTTGCTGTTTATTTACATTGGTTGAATTGGTTGATTTAAACATTAGTTTAAATAAAATCTAACCGTTATTTTAACGGTTAATTCCAAACAAGGTAACATACCTTGTTGGTTACGTTTATAATAATATAAACGTGTTAAATAAATAAACAAATGCTTGAATTGTTGTTATTGTTTGATCTGTTTATTGAATTGAATTTGAGGTAACATATTTTGTTGCAGGGAAGAACAGGTTGGAGGAATCCAACGGGATTCCTCAAATTTATTGTTTATTTTCAAATCACACTATATGAACCGTTGGACCAACCTGATTAGATGATTGATTTGTCCATTGTTCATTGAATTTAAATTCAACGATTGTTTTGTTATTAACCAGTGGAAATATTGGTTGGGTAATTGGCAGCATATGGCCTATAAATCAATCGTTTTTCGAATATTTGTTTACCGTCAAGTGAATCGACGGTAATGAAGTTATAAAATTTATTTTATAACTGAAATTAGATTTTTAATCTATTAATTAGAATTAAAGTTATTTTAAAAGAAAATAAATACTTATTATTTATTATTTAAAATTTATAAGGAATTACCGAATTGTTTAGAAAGGAAATTCTCATATTAATGAGGATATAAGCAGATGCGCAAATTTTAGTGCAATGGTTAAGAGTTGGTTTGACTATTCTAAGAAACTTTTAAACAAAATTATTTAAATTGAATATTATTAATTAGTTTAAAGAAAGGACTTTGTGAAATTATATTTACGAATAAAGGGATTTAAAAGATAAGTTTGAATAAGTTTATTCAAAAGGGAATAAGGGTTAGTTATTATTTCCAAGAAATGAAAACCAAGAGATTTCGTAACGATGTTTTTACATGGAATTTGATTGAACTAAAATATTTGGTATATATACATATGAATTGATGATAAAGTGTTTAAAAATGGTTTTGCGAATATTCTTATAATAAAATAAGGAGTAAGTAATGTGTTTTGAAAATATTAAAAGATTTAGAAGTTTTGATTTGATTATAAATTTAAAAAGGCCGGATAATGCCGAGCACTGGACCAGTAAGTTCATTGTTATTTTTATGGCTGAGTGGTTGTAATGGCGGGGATTTTCGACCCAGAAAATCAACATAGATACACTGTCAATTACTCAGGCATCGAAAATACCGGAACATTAATAGAAAGAATTTAGAGATGAGATAGAAAAGATAGAACTAATAGAATAGAAGAAGAACATCAGAATCAGAGTAAACACGAATCTCACAGCGGAATAATAATCTTTATTATATAACAAGTTTGAAATACAAATCAGAGTTTGTATACATACATACCATATCAGAGTATAATACATGGTATACATCACAGCGGAAATAATATTTAAATAACTAATAGTGGAGCCTCCTGCTTTTAGCTCCTCCATGTGAATCTGCAAAGCCTGAAACACTTGACTGCCCGTACAAATTTGGGCACCAAAGAGTTTAGGGAAAACAAACAAAATAAACTCTGGGTCAGTCATGGGACTGGTGTGAGTAAATTCCAACCATACTGTTTAACTTTGAAACTCCTTTTTGAAACAAAAAGATAATAGTAAGACCAATCCACACATAAATATGGACTGTTTTTACCTTACTATAACCCAAAATACTTTGATATCAAATCCAGTGATATTATGATAATGTCTAAACAAATAATTATCCAAGTAGCAGAACGCTTGCATCTCACGTTCCATATATATAGTATAAAATCATAAACCGCAGGGCGCTTATTGGAGAATGGATTCCAACAGACAAGGTATGGGAGCACCTTTCGATCAGTGTACTCTAGAGGGGATACACTAAGGGTTCAACAAGAACGTCTTGCAACCCGGCCACACATGACTGCTCACTCATTTAGCTTGAGTGTACTCATTTTGCTTGAGTGTCGCGAATATATTGCCACCACGGTTGTAGGCCATCCAACCATCATCCGAAGATACAGAATCAAAAAGAAGTATAAATATGAATTTTCTCTAGATCGATGACAATACACCCTACTTGGGGATGACCCAACTAGCCATGATGCCTAGCCCAACTTTTGTTACTTCCTGGTTGTGAGGCTAGAGGCTACGTCTATCTTCAGAACGTCTGATCACCATTCACTTTGAATGCCACATCGTCAAACCCGTCAATTCACTAATCGATTCCCAAACATATCACGGGTATAAAAAGCTAAGAGGAACGAATTCCTCCACCACCAGACGTAATACCTTTAAGAGATCAATCGTACGTGATTTGTTAGGTATACTCTGTTAGACACTCGTCCATACAAGTTGTCCTGGGACTGGACAAACAGAAAACACCATTTTTGGAATTGGACGACCCTTGCATTTAACTCCGTCTTCAATTATCTTCAGCATATCTAATTCGCAGCACTTATGCCTATATGGAGTGGTTTCCAGATAATATATCCAACCGGTCTCTCCATATTGACAACGATGGTCAAAACATTTCGATAGTCGGTTATTTAACTATCGAAGTAAAAACAAACATCCATCATACAATCTTGGGCGCTTTTTATTTAACTTTCGTTCTTATTATTCGAATTCCCATTTCACTTTATAACTCTGTTTCTAAGTCGACTTCTGGTTAGATCAATATCAAGTTTATAACTAAATATTGATTTCATATCCTAATCAAATTCCTTGGTTTAAAACTAAATACTAACTATCCTATCAGATTATAATCCCTAGAAATATATTTACTTTATTACATTCGACATCGTCAAATTTTAATTCCAAATCCAAATGGTTTAATTCTAATCACATTTCGAACATCGAAATGCTGTCATCGTTTTCTTAACACGATTCTCTAATTTCTCCTTCTAAACTTATTCTTATATTTTCTTTGGACAAATATCGTTACTTATTACCTTCGAATAAGTGGATTTCAGATCAAACTGTTTCATTTCCTAGGAAGTGCTGCTATATATAAAAGCACTCTTAAGTTTGGTTAACAGCGTTAATTTATCGCTATAGTAAAAACTTGCAATACGCTGTGATATTCTCTTTATAACTAATCTCAACATCACAGTCACACTTACCTTGTCAACAGCGTTATTTTTATCGCTATAGTTTTAAGGCTTGCAATACGCTGTCATATTCTCTTTATACTAATCTTTACATCTATTTCCGTTACAAACTGATATCGTTCCTCGATAATAGTGAAGCCGTTCAAGTTGGGGTATTCTATTTACCTCTCAGACCTTGATCGACAACGTTCTTACCTTAGAACAGATATAAGTCTGTACTCTAATCCCTTATTACTTATAATATACATCAAATCGTATTTCCTTGTTTTATTTTGAACTATGGATTTATAATACCATATCCTTACTTTGAAACTCGGTTGTTTATTAAACATTAACTCTTCACTTTTACTTCATTTCACAGTTCTATTTATAACTTCTTTAACTAAAAGGTAATTGAATCTCATTAATTTTGATTGATTTATTTCTAAACTGTTTCATTAGATTAATTAAAACCAATTAATCGAATAATCATTTTCCTAAATAACAGTTGATTAAATCAACTTCATTCCATCAGTAAATTCGTTAACTGATTTTAATTACTTCTTAACATTAGATTAATATAATTAATCTAATAATATTTCTAAATTGTTTATCTTAAATATAATTATCCAAATATTTAGTCATCGGATAATTTCCGCTTTATAAACCCATTTAAATGCCAACAATCGTTTTTATTTATTTTATAAAAACGAACTTTAAAATACTGGTTTATAATAGAACTTCTATTACAATTTAAATCTTCTTTTAATTATAAAAATATATTTTTTATAATTAACTTCATTGATTTGCCTGACGGCTAATCAACTTCTTAATAGAACGACGAGTTTACGGTCGACTGTTACCACTTTCCTAATCGATATTGTTTATTTATTTATCGAAGCAAATGCTGAATTTTCATTCAACATTAATATTCACACGGGGTTTTAAATGTAATTCGGTTTCAAACAGTGCATACAAAACAAACAGTACATATAAATATCGAGGAATCTGGTCGGATTCCTCCAACCGGTTTCCGCATCCACAGATGTTAGTCAAACAATTTATCATTGATTCAATATTAGGGGATATTTATAATCAACGGAATCAGTATCCAATCAGTGATGTGTACATATGCAATGATATATAATATTTAACCAATGTAATTGTAATCTACCTAATCGACCATCACACAGCATTCAAACAACATTAAAATATTTTACAATAATTTAAAATAGATCAGAGTTAGTGATTTTACTCACCTTCGCGCGTTAACCGTTAAATAACGATTTGCGTCGGTACACCGGATCAGTCGTTACGATTTCAACAGATCTGGTCGCGTTCCGTTTGCCAATGCCATTTCTACAACGATTCATCTTCATCAACATGAAATCCGTTCCAGACATTTCCTACCGAACTTTTGATGTTCCCACGCTCCTACGTCCTTTCATTTCACGGACGTTCAAACCACAAACACCGTCACTATCATTCACCAAGTCGTGAATAACGTACGCTCCGCGCCAACCATTCACCATATTCAAATGTGAACTCCTTTCATATTTTCTTTCCATGGCCATGCTGCACTTTCCTCTACCGTTATGTCATTATCACAAGTCGACATTCCAATCTTTAAATCATTTCTTCTTTACCAAGTCTGGCTTAACCAATCCATCGTTGAACTCCCTTTCCTTTCCTATGTTCTTAAATCCATAAATTACTGCTAAACTTCCCATTAACGCTCTCATGAAACCCCCTCCCCTTTACGTTGCTTCATGAAAGTAAAACAACCAGTTTCTACCAAAATTCTCCTACCAAAAGAAATACACTCCACTTGCTTGCCAACACCCTTTCTGCTCCATTTTTGAATGTAGCTACCCGTTTTCTGCTTCCCTCACCGATGGAACCGCATGCACATCAACATGCATACATGCTCAGACATCCCCTTTCCAGTGTAAACTCACGTTTCCTTGCCTCGTCCCTACTGAATAGTGCACCGTTCTCTCTCAATAACTTACTTGCGTCTTCTACATGTATTCACCCCCATCACTTCTTCTTCTCCCACTCCTGTATATTTCAAACAGAAACTCACCAAACCCCATAGCCATGACGTGACCTGCTCCGGCATCTACAGTGCTTCCTATGACCATTTCAGCCTCTCACACACTAACGCCTTGCCCCCTCTTCCCTTCACACATCCGCACTCTCACACAACAACAAGAAAACGAGCTGCTGCTTCTAACTTGCATCTCTCCTTTTACTCTTTCATCATTTCGGAAACTCCATGATCCCCCTTCTCGTTTGCGTTCCATTACTTCTTCAAGTTTGCAGACAGTTCACCCTGAAAATCCCATGCATGAAACCGATGATCATTGTGCCACCCTACAGATTTCCCCATCTTCTACTATTTGCGCGAACAGGGATGCCACGCTACTTTCTCTCCTCCATTTCTTTTCCCATTCCACTTCCAAAACAGCAAACATACTCAATCCATTTAATCCCTGTCGCGACTTCCATCCATATATGCTCCTTTATGTTCCAGTTCCTTCCTTGCCAAACTCTCCATGCAACCAAACAACACGCAACAAACTCCTCATTAAAGTCCATTTCGCTACACACTACTACTTATCCAAGCCGTACACTTCGCATGCCATTTCCGTGGATCCTCCACTACCAAAACTCCCTGCCACCATCGTGATAACACCCCACAGCCTTTCCATAACCCGAACACCTGCCGACTCTCGAGTCAAATATCCACCTTCCGACGATACTCACCCTTCGCATATACATCCACTCATAACCCCTAGGCTGTTTCGTTCTTTTATATATATATAAGTACGTTAGTTTGGAGGATTTTTTCTTATTATCTATTCAACTTCTCCGAAAATTTTGCACATAAGGATACTGAGTGATTTTTAAGAGAGGAAAGGTTTTATTGGTTTTTAGAAGATGAGGGTGAGAGGAATGAGTCTGCCTACTTATAGTATTTCGCAGCTTGGTGTCCAAGTATTAGGGGTTAGTATAGGGTATACGATAGGCGTATGGGCGTGATTTGATCATACAACAAAGATATTTTCATAGGCTACCGTTTAACATTATGGTCTGCCATTTCGTTGATTATTGTGTGGAATGAACATGGGTGGCACGTCCCCATTAAATTCAGACAGTGCTTGAAAGGGACAGGAAGACTTAGCGATGAAGAAAACTCCAATATCTCTTTTTGTTTAGTTTATACTGTCTTTGTCTTACTATATATGCGATACTAGATTAGCTAGGGTAGAAAATGTTTATCTTGGCCATGAAGTCTTCAGAAAATACGGGAGATAGGCTTGCGTAACATAGGGAACATATTTCCTTTGCCATGAAGAATTTGGCATGTGCTTGAGTTATAGGTAGGTGACAGGCTTGATGTGTCTTGCATGATCATAGACTGATGGTTTTTAAATATAGCTCTGTAGGAAAAGATGTTTGGGTACGTATGTTTTGTTTTAAAGATTTGTTTACCTCAGTTCATACAATTTTACTTACGTACGGACAGAACTAAGAGTACACTCATGCTCAACGAGGTGTCACGATCCCAAAAATATAATAATACCGGTAGATTAACTCATATTTTGAAACCCCGAAATATCGATACAGGGTGCACAATACTCTAAATAAAAAGTTGTATATTTAATTAATTAAAAATTATAGTAGAATTCTAAAAATTAAATTATCGTTGCGCCTCAAAAGAACCTCGTCCAGATTTGCAACCGATATCTAGTTATTTCAAATAAACCGTTACGGTCGATATACGATTCTACAGCGATTTTCTGAATATTTGATTTGGACATATCTTGCTGTCTGTACGACGAAATCTTGATTTCTCACTTCTGTTAGAAAGATACAGTTCAACAGATTCCAACGTTTCTCGTTTCGAAGAAATCCGATTCAAAACGAGTTCGGTACACTCAGTTGAAGTTCAGAACGTTAAATTACGAACTGCAGCGTCGTTATGAGCTCGATTATAATTAATATATATTTATATATGTTCAACTTCGTTTTAATTAGTATATAGATCCACCTATATTACAAATTCAATATTTAAAACGATTTAAATATTCAAATTCAAACCGATAAAAATGCGGGATGTTACAGTCCTTCCCCCTTAAAATAATTTCGTCATCGAAATTGCTAAGATAGGGAAAATGCTAAAATCTCTGTTATAAACAGGTTAAAAATCTTTTTGGTTTACTTTATAATTTCAGTTTTAACTGAACTGATTAATTCCAATTAAAATATTAATTTCTTCTTATTACCGAATATTTCCGAAGTTCTGAAAATTTCCTACCACCTTAAATTTTCGGAGAATTTCACCAGCATCCTCTCTGCATGGCTCCATCGACACAACCACAATTCGCCTCTCTGGGCCTTCTCCAATCCAACAGAAAACAAAGCAGCCAAATGGCTTGCCAAACACTCATAAAAATCTCATACTCGTATAAATATAAACATGTACCCTTTTGGTTGGCCCTTCAATTCTAACTCTTCCATTTGATATTCCATCAGCATATATCCAAATGCATCTCCAACTGATCTCCGGTCAGCTCATCCTCAACCAATAATTCTCTTACATCCCAACCCAAATTTCTTTTTCAAACTCCAGTTTCAACCTCAAATTCCAAATTCTTACTTGGTAATCCAATTCCATTACCAAACTCGGTTCCAATCCAATATCTTACTTCGCCAAGTTTAATTTTATTTCAATATGATTTCCATTTACTTGGTCTCAATTCAACTCCAATTTTATTCAACTTAGTTAAATTTTTATTTATTTACTTCATAAGTAAATTTTATTTCAGAATTCAAACTCCTGGAATTTTATTTCAAATCAATTTGAAATAATATATATTTGCATATCATAATGGTAATTCAAAACATTAGAATTTCTGACAACTTGTTTCTCAAAACAATCCAAAACCAAATCTTTGGTAGTAATCCGTCACTTACCAGCTCGAAAACGAACACCGATAATGTCGCGATCATCATCAGAATTTATTTTCTAGCCATCGAAGTGCGTTCAATACTGTATTACTTTCAAAACTCATTTTTAAACACTTTATTTTAAAATTTCATCAAAATGTCTTTCACAGCACTTGGAAAACAATTTTAAATCTCCCAGGATTTTAAAATTCCCATATATTTAATTCAAATTCATTTACAATCCTTTTTCCAAGTTACCAGAGTTTTAGATTCCAAATCTGATTTAAATACAGATTTTGTTCATCTAATTTTGTATATTATACTAATATAATATTTCGATTGGTTATTTATATAACCAACTCAATTGTAAATCTTATTTGACCATAATTTCAACCAACACATCCATTATATATTAGATAATTCCAATATATATGCCTTTTTTTATATATCAAAATATATTTTTGGGTTAAATTATTTCATTTACCCTCTTTTCAAAACATACTGTGTCAAATTACTCTGTTCAAGAGTTTAGAAACACCTATCGACACAGTTTGCATTACTGTTTCGACCAGAATTCATAAACCAGTCGACTGACCAGTCAACACAATATAAAACAGTTTTTATATTTCTTTACAAATACGCGCTCATATATATACACTCAACTCAATCTAGAGTATTACTAACTCCATCTCTATTGAGTTACGCCACAGAGCCAAGGTAATAACTTAACCTTCAGCTCTGATACCAACTGTAATGGCGGGGATTTTCGACCCAGAAAATCAACATGGATACACTGTCAATTATTCGGGCATCGAAAATACCGGAACATTAATAGAAAGAATTTAGAGGATGAGATAGAAAAGATAGAACTAATAGAATAGAAGAAGAACATCAGAATCAGAGTAAACACGAATCTCACAGCGGAATAATAATCTTTATTATATAACAAGTTTGAAATACAAATCAGAGTTTGTATATATACATACCATATCAGAGTATAATACATGGTATACATCACAGCGGAAATAATCTCTAAATAACTAATAGTGGAGCCTCCTGCTTTTAGCTCCTCCATGTGAATCTGCAAAGCCTGAAACACTTGACTGCCCGTACAAATTTGGGCACCCAAGAGTTTAGGGAAAACAAACAAAATAAACTCTGGGTCAGTCATGGGACTGGTGTGAGTAAATTCCAACCATACTGTTTAACTTTGAAACTCCTTTTTGAAACAAAAGGATAATAGTAAGACCAATCCACACATAAATATGGACGGTTTTTACCTTACTATAACCCAAAATACTTTGATATCAAATCCAGTGATATTATGATAATGTCTAAACAAATAATTATCCAAGTAGCAGAACGCTTGCATCTCACGTTCCATATATATATAGTATAAAATCATAAACCGCAGGGCGCTTATTGGAGAATGGATTCCAACAGACAAGGTATGGGAGCACCTTTCGATCAGTGTACTCTAGAGGGGATACACTCAGGGTTCAACAAGAACGTCTTGCAACCCGGCCACACATGACCGCTCACTCATTTAGCTTGAGTGTCGCGAATATATTGCCACCACGGTTGTAGGCCATCCAACCGTCATCCGAAGATACAGAATCGAAAAGAAGTATAAATATGAATTTTCTCTAGATCGGTGACAATACACCCTGCTTGGGGATGACCCAACTAGCCATGCTGCTTAGCCCAACTTTTGTTACTTCCTGGTTGTGAGGCTAGAGGCTACGTCTATCTTCAGAACGTCTGATCACCATTCACTTTGAATGCCACATCGTCAAACCCGTCAATTCACTAATCGATTCCCAAACATATCACGGGTATAAAAAGCTAAGAGGAACGAATTCCTCCACCACCAGACGTAATACCTTTAAGAGATCAATCGTACGTGATTTGTTAGGTATACTCTGTCAGACACTCGTCCATACAAGTTGTCCTGGGACTGGACGAACAGAAAACACCATTTTTGGAATTGGACGACCCTTGCATTTAACTCCGTCTTCAATTATCTTCAGCATATCTAATTCGCAGCGCTTATGCCTATATGGAGTGGTTTCCAGATAATATATCCAACCGGTCTCTCCATATTGACAACGGTGGTCAAAACACTTCGATAGTCGATTATTTAACTATCGAAGTAAAAACAAACATCCATCATACAATCATGGGCGCTTTTTATTTAACATTCGTTCTTATTATTCGAATTCCCATTTCACTTTATAACTCTGTTTCTAAGTCGACTTCTGGTTAGATCAATATCAAGTTTATAACTAAATATTGATTTCATATCCTAATCAAATTCCTTGGTTTAAAATTAAATACTAACTATCCTATCAGATTATAATCCCTAGAAATATATTTACTTTATTACATTCGACATCGTCAAATTTTAATTCCAAATCCTAATGGTTTAATTCTAATCACATTTCGAACATCGAAATGCTGTCATCGTTTTCTTGACACGATTCTCTAATTTCTCTTTCTAAACTTATTCTTATATTTTCTTTGGACAAATATCGTTACTTATTACCTTCGAATAAGTGGATTTCAGATCAAACTATTTCATTTCCTAGGAAGTGCTGCTATATATAAAAATCACTCTTAAGTTTGGTTAACAGCGTTAATTTATCGCTATAGTAAAAACTTGCAATACGCTGTGATATTCTCTTTATAACTAATCTCAACATCACAGTCACACTTACCTTGTCAACAGCGTTATTTTTATCGCTATATTTTTAAGACTTGCAATACGCTGTCATATTCCCTTTATACTAATATTTACATCTATTTCCGTTACAAACTGATATCGTTCCTCGATAATAGTGAAGCCGTTCAAGTTGGGGTATTCTATTTACCTCTCAGACCTTGATCGACAACGTTCTTACCTTAGAACAGATATAAGTCTGTACTCTAATCCCTTATTACTTATAATATACATCAAATCGTATTTCCTTGTTTTATTTTGAACTATGGATTTATAATACCATATCCTTACTTTGAAACTCGGTTGTTTATTAAACATTAACTCTTCACTTTTACTTCATTTCACAGTTCTATTTATAACTTCTTTAACTAAAAGGTAATTGAATCTCATTAATTTTGATTGATTTATTTCTAAACTGTTTCATTAGATTAATTAAAACCAATTAATCGAATAATCATTTTCCTAAATAACAGTTGATTAAATCAACTTAATTCCATCAGTAAATTCGTTAACTGATTTTAATTACTTCTTAACATTAGATTAATATAATTAATCTAATAATATTTCTAAATTGTTTATCTTAAATATAATTATCCAAATATTTAGTCATCGGATAATTTCCGCTTTATAAACCCATTTAAATGCCAACAATCGTTTTTATTTATTTTATAAAAACGAACTTTAAAATACTGGTTTATAATAGAACTTCTATTATAATTTAAATCTTCTTTTAATTATAAAAATATATTTTTTATAATTAACTTCATTGATTTGCCTGACGGCTAATTAACTTCTTAATAGAACGACGAGTTTACGGTCGACTGTTACCACTTTCCTAATCGATATTGTTTATTTATTTATCGAAGCAAACGCTGAATTTTCATTCAAAATTAATATTCACACGGGGTTTTAAATGTAATTCGGTTTCAAACAGTGCATACAAAACAAACAGTACATATAAATATCGAGGAATCTGGTCGGATTCCTCCAACCGGTTTCCGCATCCACAGATGTTAGTCAAACAATTTATCATTGATTCAATATTAGGGGATATTTATAATCGACGGAATCAGTATCCAATCGGTGATGTGTACATATGCAATAATATATAATATTTGACCAATGTAATTGTAATCTACCTAATCGACCATCACACAGCATTCAAACAACATTAAAATATTTTACAATAATTTAAAATAGATCAGAGTTAGTGATTTTACTCACCTTCGCGCGTTAACCGTTAAATAACGATTTGCGTCGGTACACCGGATCAGTCGTTACGATTTCAACAGATCTGGTCGCGTTCCGTTTGCCAATGCCATTTCTACAATGATTCATCTTCATCAACATGAAATCTGGTCCAAACATTTCCTACCGAACTTTTGATGTTCCTACGCTCCTACGTCCTTTCATTTCACGGACGTTCAAACCACAAACACCGTCACTATCATTCACCAAGTCGTGAATAACGTACGCTCCGCGCCAACCATTCACCATATTCAAATGTGATCTCCATTCATATTTTCTTTCCATGGCCATGCTGCACTTTCCTCTACCGTTATGTCATTATCACAACTCGACATTCCAATCTTTAAATCATTTCTTCTTTACCAAGTCTGGCTTAACCAATCCCATCGTTGAACTCCCTTTCCTTTCCTATGTTCTTAAATCCATAAATTACTGCTAAACTTCCCATTAACGCTCTCATGAAACCCCCTTCCCCTTACGTTGCTTCATGAAAGTAAAACAACCAGTTTCTACCAAAATTCTCCTACCAAAAGAAATACACTCCACTTGCTTGCCAACACCCTTTCTGCTCCATTTTTAAATGTAGCTACCCGTTTTCTGCTTCCCTCACCGATGGAACCACATGCACATCAACATGCATACATGCTCAGACATCCCCTTTCCAGTGTAAACTCACGTTTCCTTGCCTCGTCCCTACTGAACAGTGCATCGTTCTCTCTCAATAACTTACCTGCGTCTTCTACATGTATTCACCCCCATCACTTCTTCTTCTCCCACTCCTGTATATTTCAAACAAAACCTCACCAAACCCCATAGCCGTGACGTGACCTTCTCCGGCATCTACAGTGCTTCCTATGACCATTTCAGCCTCACACACACTAACGCCTTGCCCCCTCTTCCCTTCACACATCCGCACTCTCACACAACAACAAGAAAACGAGCTGCTGCTTCTAACTTGCATCTCTCCTTTTACTCTTTCATCATTTCGGAAACTCCATGATCCCCCTTCTCGTTTGCGTTCCATTACTTCTTCAAGTTTGCAGACAGTTCACCCTAAAAATCCCATGCATGAAACCAATGATCATTGTGCCACCCTACAGATTTCCCCATCTTCTACTATTTGCGCGAACAGGGATGCCACGCTACTTTCTCTCCTCCATTTCTTTTCCCATTCCACTTCAAAACAGCAAACGTACTCAATCCATTTAATCCCTGTCGCGACCTCCATCCATATAAGCTCCTTTACGTTCCAGTTCCTTCCTTGCCAAACTCTCCATGCAACAAAACAACACGCAACAAACTCCTCATTAAAGTCCATTTCGCTACACACTACTACTTATCCAAGCCGTACACTTCGCATGCCATTTCCGTGGATCCTCCACTACCAAAACTCCCTGCCACCATCGTGATAACACCCCACAGCTTTGCCATAACCCGAACACCTGCCGACTCTCCAATCAAATATCCCCCTTCCGACGATACTCACCCTTCGCATATACATCCACTCATAACTCCTAGGCTGTTTCGTTCTTTTATATATATATATATATAAGTACGTGAGTTTGGAGGATTTTTTCTTATTATCTATTCAACTTCTCCGAAAATTTTGCACATAAGGATACTGAGTGATTTTTAAGAGAGGAAAGGTTTTATTGGTTTTTAGAAGATGAGGGTGAGAGGAATGAGTCTGCCTACTTATAGTATTTCGCAGCTTGGTGTCCAAGTATTAGGGGTTAGTGTAGGGTATACGATAGGCGTATGGGCGTGATTTGATCATACAACAAAGATATTTTCATAGGCTACTGTTTTAACATTATGGTCTGCCATTTCGTTGATTTTTGTGTGGAATGAACATGGGCGGCACGTCCCCATTAAATTCAGACAGTGCTTGAAAGGGACAGGAAGACTTAGCGATGAAGAAAACTCCAATATCTCTTTTTGTTTAGTTTATACTGTCTTTGTCTTACTATATAGGCATGCGATACTAGATTAGCTACGGTAGAAAATGTTTATCTTGGCCATGAAGTCTTCAGAAAATACGGGAGGTAGGCTTGCGTAACATAGGGAACATATTTCCTTTGCCATGAAGAATTTGGCATGTGCTTGAGTTATAGGTAGGTGACAGGCTTGATGTGTCTTGCATGATCATAGAGTGATGGTTTTTAAATATAGCTCTGTAGGAAAAGATGTTTGGGTACGTATGTTTTGTTTTAAAGATTTGTTTACCTCAGTTCATACAAATTTACTTACGTACGGACAGAACTAAGTGTACACTCGTGCTCAACGAGGTATCACGATCCCAAAAATATAATAATACCGGTAGATTAACTCATATTTTGAAACCCCGAAATATCGATAAAGGGTGCACAATACTCCAAATAAAAAGTTGTATATTTAATTAAATAAAAATTACAGTAAAATTCTAAAAATTAAATTATCGCTGCGCCTCAAAAGAACCTCGTCCAGATTTGCAACCGATATCTAGTTATTTCAAATAAACCGTTACGGTCGATATACGATTCTACAGCGACTTTCTGAATATTTGATTTGGACATATCTTGTAGTCTGTACGACGAAATCTTGATTTCTCACTTCTGTTAGAAAGATACAATTCAACAGATTCCAACGTTTCTCGTTTCGAAGAAATCCGATTCAAAACGAGTTCGGTACACTCAGTTGAAGTTCAGAACGTTAAATTACGAACTATAGCGTCGTTATGAGCTCGATTATAATTAATATATATTTATATATGTTCAACTTAGTTTTAATTAGTATATAAATCCACTTATATTACAAATTCAATATTTAAAACGATTTAAATATTCAAATTCAAACCGATAAAAATGCGGGACGTTACAGTGGTTGTTTATTTGATAGTTAAATAACCGACTATCAAATTTGACCTATACGATTGTTGGCACGGAAAGACCTGGATCGAATTATATTCGAAAACCATTCCGACCAGCAAATACGAAATTGAGAAGATATCAGATGCTGATCAAGACGGAGCCATTGAAGACCATAGATCTTCATAAAACGAAAGGACTACTTAGAATCTCTGGTTAACCCTTATATGTTTTCAAAGTCTACTATATATAAACTTAAGCTATATTTTATAACCAGAGATATACTGTGGTTTTGTCGTCGTTGAAATCTACGAATTTGCAAGGACTACTCGCTACTGATCTATGGGGTGATTCCTAGGATGTGGTTGGAGGGTGCCTTCGGTTCATCCTGTTCCTGGATGACTTGCATGGACGAATGTCTGACAGAGTATTTCTTAAGAATCACATACGTTGATTTTTACAAACGTATTTCCGTAGGTGGTAGAGAAGACACCTTCTCTTAGCATAAACACCCAGAGTATTTTTGTGGACGTCAATTAGTGATTTGGCGGATCTGACGATGTGGCATTCAAAGTGAATGATGGCCAGATATTCTAAAGATAAATTCTAACCTCAAGCCTCAACAACCGGGAAATGACAAAAATCGGGCAGGCGGCATGGCTATGTGGGTCGCTCCATTAGGGTGTATGATCACCTATCTAGAGAAAATCTATTTCATTCTTTAATCTATTTTCGATGTTGTCCCTTGTCAGGAAACGGTTGCTGATCCCAACCGTTAGTGATATACATTCGATACACTCAAGCGAAATGAGTGGTCGGTCATGTGTGGGCTGGGTTGCAAGACGTTCTTGTTGAACCCAGTGTATTTGCCTCTAGAGATACACTATCGGAAGGTGGTTCCATACCTTGTCATAGTTGGAAATCCAATCTCCAATAAGCGCCCGCAGTTTTGATTGTATACTATATATGTGGAGCGTGAGATGCAAGCGTTCCACTAGATTGTTATTTACTTGTATTTAGACATTATTATAATACCAGAAAAGATATTGGTTTCAAAAATGTTTTGGGTTATTGTAAGGTAAAAACCGTCCGTATTTATGTGTGGAATTGGTCTTAGATTATCCTTTTCTTTCAAAAAGGATTTTAAACTTTAAAATCATGTTGGATGATTTACCCTTAATACTGTGCGAGTTTATCTCACTCTGGTTCACTAGACTGACCCGGTGTTTTGTAAATGCTCGGGTTAGCCCGGGGTTTTCAGGTTCAGTTTTGGATGATACGAATTCCAAGAAGACGTATGGAGAAGTTCAGACGTAGTTATATTTATTCCGCTGTGTGATGTATATGAGGACAGATATTTATAACTGTCCAGTTGAGATTGATGTACTCTGATGTAATGTAAGTATTACTTCGAAGCTCTCAATAAAGTTTATTTTTATATCATATTTTATTCCGCTGCGATGTGAGACTCTGATGTTGTCGTGTTGTTCTTCTTCTTCTATTCTAATATTTCTTTCTTTCTTACCTCACCATCGAATTTCTTTCATTAACTATCGGGTGTTTTCGATACTTGAGTTCTGATAAGTAATACGGTTTGATGTATTATTGTTGGAATTCGGGCGTTGAAATTCCCCGGGTTGTTACAGTGGTATCAGAGCATAAGGTTTAGTAATAACCTTGGACCTGTTGCGTAACTCGATAGAGATGGGGTTAGTAATACCCTAGATTGAGTTTTAGTGTATATATATGAGAGCGCGTATTTGTAAATTTTATATTTGAATGTTTTGTATTGTTTGGTTTGATTAGTTCAAGTGTTGAGAAGCATTCGAACTGGCAAATAACACGATATTGTTTTGTAAAAAGGGGTAAATGAAATAATTTTGCCCAAATTATCTTTTTATATAAAAAGGAAATAATCTTATTAGATTATCAAGGTATTGGTATGACTGATTAATTTGAATGAAATTCGAAATGGATAAGAAATTTGAATGGTTTGATAACCAAGAGATTTCACATTTGGATTTTGTGAATGCGAATTTCAATATAAGAGTGAATGAATCAAAATTTGACTTGGAGATAAGTCAAATAAGAACAGAATGGAGGATTTCTGAGATAAAACCAGGATTTGGATTTTGAGTGAAATTGAACTAATAAAGAATTAGTTGATTGAATATGAAGTTAACTTGGTCAAGGAAATTAAATCCAAGAAGGGAAGAAATAAAGAAATGGGGAATGGTTGTTGTGTGAGCAGTAAGAAGAAAGGACGTAACGCCGTAGAAGCAGTAACAAAAGGGATGGTAGGCACTTGAACAAAAACAGTGCAAGGGAGTGATGACGTTTTGGACTGAAGAAATCGAAAAATATAGGTCGGCCATTTTGCAAAAGAACAGAAGACGCGGACGTATTCAAAGTGAATGGACGGACCTGATTAGTTATATTTATACATTAATGAGGTAAGCTTAACTTTATATAATTTATATGTATAATAATAATTGTTTTATTCGTTATAATCATATATTAAATATGTTTATAACTAGGGTAACTGAATTGGAGCGAACGAGTTACACCGAAATCGGAGTAAATGATAAAATATTCTGAAACTGTTTTTGAACGCGAATGGAGACACCCGGGAATTTACTATTAAATTAAACATTGTGTAATTTAACGGTAATCGAACCGCTACACCGATAAGAAGAGGAATCAAGGTGAGTTTACTCACTCAGTTTTTACCCATTTAAATTTTATATAAATCGGGATTTAGTTTGTGTGCTATGGTTGATAATTGTTTGTTGTTTGCTGTTTATTTACATTGGTTGAATTGGTTGATTTAAACATTAGTTTAAATAAAATCTAACCGTTATTTTAACGGTTAATTCCAAACAAGGTAACGTACCTTGTTGGTTACGTTTATAATAATATAAACGTGTTAAATAAATAAACAAATGCTTGAATTGTTGTTATTGTTTGATCTGTTTATTGAATTGAATTTGAGGTAACATATTTTGTTGCAGGGAAGAACAGGTTGGAGGAATCCAACGGGATTCCTCAAATTTATTGTTTATTTTCAAATCACACTATATGAACCGTTGGACCAACCTGATTAGATGATTGATTTGTCCATTGTTCGTTGAATTTAAATTCAACGATTGTTTTGTTATTAACCAGTGGAAACATTGGTTGGGTAATTGGCAGCATATGGCCTATAAATCAATCGTTTTTCGAATATTTGTTTACCGTCAAGTGAATCGACGGTAATGAAGTTACAAAATTTATTTTATAACTGAAATTAGATTTTTAATCTATTAATTAGAATTAAAGTTATTTTAAAAGAAAATAAATACTTATTATTTATCATTTAAAATTTATAAGGAATTACCGAATTGTTTAGAAAGGAAATTCTCATATTAATGAGGATATAAGCAGATGCGCAAATTTTAGTGCAACGGTTAAGAGTTGGTTTGACTATTCTAAGAAACTTTTAAACAAAATTATTTAAATTGAATATTATTAATTAGTTTAAAGAAAGGACTTTGTGAAATTATATTTACGAATAAAGGGATTTAAATGATAAGTTTGAATAAGTTTATTCAAAACGGAATAAGAGTTAGTTATTATTTCCAAGAAATGAAAACCAAGAGATTTCGTAACGATGTCTTTACATGGAATTTGATTGAACTAAAATATTTGGTATATATACATATGAATTGATGATAAATTGTTTAAAAATGGTTTTGCAAATATTCTTATAATAAAATAAGGAGTAAGTAATGTGTTTTGAAGATATTAAATGATTTAGAAGTTTTGATTTGATTATAAATTTAAAAAGGCCGGATAATGCCGAGTACTGAACCAATAAGTTCATTGTTATTTTTATGGCTGAGTGGTTGTTTATTTAATAGTTAAATAACCGACTATCAAATCTGACCTATACAATTGTTGGTACGGAAAGACCGGGATCGAATTATATTCGAAAACCATTCCGACCAGCAAATACGAAATTGAGAAGATATCAGATGCTGATCAAGACTGAGCCATTGAAGACCATAGATCTTCATAAAACGAAAGGACTACTTAGAATCTCTGGTTAACCCCTATATGTTTTCAAAGTCTACTATATATAAACTTAAGCTATATTTTATAACCATAGATATACTGTGGTTTTGTCGTCGTTGAAATCTACGGATTTGCAAGGACTACTCGCTACTGATCTATGGGGTGATTCCTAGGATGTGGTAGGAGGGTGCCTTCGGTTCATCCTGTTCCTAGATGACTTGTATGGACGAATGTCTGACAGAGTATTTCTTAAGAATCACGTACGTTGATTTTTACAAACGTATTTCTGTAGGTGGCAGAGAAGACACCTTCTCTTAGCATAAACACCCAGAGTATTTTTGTGGACGTCAATTAGTGATTTGGCGGATCTGACGATGTGGCATTCAAAGTGAATGATGGCCAGATATTCTAAAGATAAATTCTAACCTCAAGCCTCAACAACCGGGAAATGACAAAAATCGGGCAGGCAGCATGGCTGTGTGGGTCGCTCCAATTAGAGTGTATGATCACCTATCTAGAGAAAATCTATTTCATTCTTTAATCTATTTTCGATGCTGTCCCTCGTCGGGAAACGGTTGCTGATCCCAACCGTTGGTTATATACATTCGATACACTCAAGCGAAATGAGTGGTCGGTCATGTGTGGGCGGGGTTGCAAGACGTTCTTGTTGAACCCAGTGTATTCGCCTCTAGAGATACACTATCGGAAGGTGGTTCCATACCTTGTCATAGTTGGAAATCCAATCTCCAATAAGCGCCCACAGTTTTGATTGTATACTATATATGTGGAGCGTGAGATGCAAGCGTTCCACTAGATTGTTATTTACTTGTATTTAGACATTATTATAATATCAGAAAAGATATTGGTTTCAAAAATATTTTGGGTTATCGTAAGGTAAAAACCGTCCGTATTTATGTGTGGATTTGGTCTTACGATTATCCTTTTCTTTCAAAAAGGATTTTAAACTTTAAAATCATGTTGGATGATTTACCCTTAATACTGTGCGAGTTTATCTCACTCTGGTTCACTAGACTGACCCGGTGTTTTGTAAATGCCCGGGTTAGCCCGGGGTTTTCAGGTTCAGGTTTGGATGATACGAATTCCAAGAAGACGTATGGAGAAGTTCTGACGTAGTTATATTTATTCCGCTGTGTGATGTATATGAGGACAGATATTTATAACTGTCCAGTTGAGATTGATGTACTCTGATGTAATGTAAGTATTTCTTCGAAGCTCTCAATAAAGTTTATTTTTATATTATATTTTATTCCGCTGCGATGTGAGACTCTGATGTTGTCGTGTTGTTCTTCTTCTTCTATTCTAATATTTCTTTCTTTCTTATCTCACCCTCGAATTTCTTTCATTAACTATCTGGTGTTTTCGATACTTGAGTTCTGATAAGTAATACGGTTTGATGTATTATTGTTGGAATTCGGGCGTCGAAATTCCCCGGGTTGTTAAAGTATTAGAGCAAAACAAGACACAATACGTGGTTTCAAAAATACAGAATCGACACCAAATCACTGACACATCCAATATCGAAGGCAAGAGGAGGAGAATTTGATTCAATACATAGGCTATGAGTACCGACACGAACAAGGAAGTTTGGAACCGATACCAGAGGGTGATGGAAAATTGTTTTAGACACCAAAGGAAATCTACCAAGAGTTGGCTTCGACATCACACAATCCAACACTGGAAGAAAAACAGTGAGAAATGACCTATGCAGTTTATGCTCTGCTATTACCCCGTCATATCCCCGCTATATCCTGTAGCGGGTTTCTGCCGCTACGCTATTTCCAGATAGCCTCTGAAATAGCCTTTTCGCTTTAATCCCCGCTATATTCCGATATTCCCGATATATCCCATTATTTCGGTTATATTCCGCTATTTTCGCTATGTCTTCTATAAAAAATATGAATTTAAAATGACATTTATACATTATAAAATTCATAAAATTAGATTTTTAATATAACTTTTTAACATATGTTTTTTTAGAATATAAAATATATGATATTCTATTGAATTCTATCAAGCTAAATAGAAGTTTACATTTATTTACATATATTTTCTTATGTTTTTATTAAAAAATAAGAATGTACTAATTATAATTAAGTTGAATGTTGATTTTCCATTTATTTATCATTTATATATTTTTAAAATAATTAAATATGAGTTTTATATGCTATTTTAGACTCATCCGCTATATCCTGCTATTTCATCGCTTTATCACCGGTACAACTTTTTGCACCTCCGTCGCATTGGATCCGCTGAGCGCTTTAACTGCACAGGAAATGACCAAGAGCAGATGATATAATACGGAATATGGAACCAGGAAAAGAAAGCATGAAACCAAGTTAAGACAATGAGAAAGTGGCTGTCGATACTAACTTGCTTAGTATCGATACCAACATCACGGAATATTCAAAAGCTATTGAAGCAAGGTTTGCTATCGAAGCTATTCACACTAATCTATTTGGTATTGATACACAATCGAAAGTAGGACAAGAGTCACGAGTCACCAAGGGCTGAAACCCATGTTCCGAAAGCAAGGGAAATCCGACAAAGAAGCTCAGAGATGGAAAGAAAACCGACACCAAGGGTTAAAGTCCGAAAGTAACTTTCAGAGGATGCTAAAACAAGCCAAAGCTGGTGAGAGGAAGGGTCATCCACACTAATATGCTTAGTGTCGATACCTAAATCAAAAGTCATGAAAGCAAGATAAAATCCAAAGTTGGCTATCGAAACTGGATCTTATCACCGAGACCAAAAGTTGATAGCGATGTCCAAAGTATGGGAGGCCGAAACTCAATAACCGGCACTGAAAGTCAAAGAAGCGACTGACACCAAGCTCTTTCATCATTTCTGAAGTCGAAAGCACTCCAAATGGGCTTCTGCTGAATCGGTACCAAAAGGGGGACCAATTTGTCTATAAAGAAGACCCCAAGGGTCTCATTTTGGTGGACCTTTTTCATTCTCAAAACTTGTGATAATTTTTTTGAGAGTAAACCCTAATTTCTAAATCGATTTGGGGATTTTTACTTAGAAACTTCTATGTACTCAAAAATGGTGATCAATAAAGAGAGAATCATACTTAAGACCAATTTCATAAAATTCTTTGATACTTATGCTAGTCATTTCTTCAATGCTTCTTCATGGAAATGCTTTCTACATAAACTGAACTACCCAAAATACCCTCCCACAAGCCATTTTGTTTCCAACTTGCATTGCACTTAGGGATCCCTTGTCCCAAGGTAATTGTTGGTTTTTTAATCTCGTAAACGTGATACTCATCCCTAAGGAAAGAGTAACTAGTCTTCAAGATCAAAACCTTGATATCTAGGAAACGGTGAACTAACTCGAGCTTGTAGAAACTAAATAACTCTTTAATTCCCTTAAGTCCACTTTCGTAGACCAAATTTCTGTATTGACAAAAAATATCATTAACATTTTGGCGCTAGAAGGAGGGCCTGAACCTCCGAACCTTTGGATAACCTTTCCACATTCCTAACTATGGTGTTCCATCCCGGATTGGACTGAAGCTTTGAAGAAGCAAAACTATGGGCAAAGGGTCCCAACAAGCATCTTCCGAATCTCAAATGGATATGTTAGATATTACTGACCCTAGAGTTAAGGAAGAACAATGGTTAAGGATGGAAGCCATGAGAATCATCAACTGGAAAAAGGAAATGAAACAATACGATCCTGATTGTTAGAGCAACAACCCTTTCTACGTAGGACAAACCCCACCCTTTGCTCTAATTGGTTCTACATCAAAGGAGTATAACCTATTTTCTTACATAAGAAAAACCATCCATGAACAAACTAAGGGAATGATGTTCGAACAAGGAATAATGAGAGACTTCAATCGTTTTACTTCCAAATGGACTAAAAGAATAGCACTTCAATCTCAAGACAATTTGAAAAGAGGGATCGAAGATATGGATAAAGCAACAAGGCTAAGTAACAAAATGGCTAAGTCCCAACGACAGAGAGAAGACTTTATGTCAAGGCTACCAAAAGAATGACATCTTACCACTTCGATGGAAAATATCTACTCCTAACCAATTAGGAGCTTAATTTTTGGCTATCTGCAAAGAAGAAGCCCAAATACGAGAGGAAATTGGGAGGGCCTTACTTCCACTATCATATGATGAATGAGCATTAAACCAACCACTGCAGAGTGCTCGAAGAGATGATTATCAAGTTCTTTAATCAAGGTCAATAGCAAGACTTTGTAAGAGAAATGAACTAAGTCCAACAAAAGTCTTCTCGAAAACGGATTGCCTACATAATTAACGGTATGGAAACCATCTCAAGGAAGCCTACATAATTAATGGTATAGAAACCATCTCAAGTGTTGCCTACAATGGATAAAACCCTTGTCACCGCCAAGATGGCCAGGGAAAGGCACCCCTCAAAGGGGGTGGTGTGTAAGCCTTTAACATCGTCCAAATCAGAAAGGACAGGGTTAAAGCATCGAAAGCGTAAGCCTCCTATCCTTGCTAGAAATTGTCGGGATGGAGCATCTAATTTAGCACGCCCTGCATCTTCTCGCAGAAGAGTACGCCCTGCCTTTGCTATGAACTAAGCACGTCCTACCTCTGATAGCAGAAGAGCACGTCCTACCTCTGCTTATGTTCCTCGTTTCTCGCAGAAGGGAGCGAGAAAGCATGCCCTGCCTTTGCTTCGACTAAGCACGTTCTGCCTTTACTCGCAGAATAGCACACTCTATCTATGCTTATGTCTCTTCCCGTAGATTGGAATAATCAAAGCACACCCATTGACAATCTAAAGCCTAGAGAGTAGCTAACAAAGCACGTCCATCCTCTGCTTTGACAAGCTAAATCCCGGAGAGTAGCTAACAAAGCACGTCCATCCTCTGCTTTGACAATCTAAGGCCCATAGAGTGGCTAAGTAAGAATGTACATCCTCTGCTTACATTGAATCCCAAGGAAAGGGAACGAAATCTCTAGAGGAGCACTCTAAGCACACCATCGCCTCTGCTAACACAAATACCTGAATCTAGGTTATGGTTCAGGAACTCTATTGTAACACCCCGCATTTTTAAGATAATAAATTAAGGATAACTTAATTAAATATCCAAAATTAAGTGAGACAGACTACGCCATTGCATTTGTCTCGGAATTCTAGTCAAGATAGACACTTGGTTCGCGTAAAACGGACACTGTATGAAGAAGTTATGAGCATTAGAAGTTTGTATACATATAAGGAACTTATATGTATATATATTAAATTAATTTAGAAAATCAAATTCACGAGGCGGGAAAGTTGGAGAGAAAGTAGACCGTTGGGTGTCGACCAAGGGGTCGACCCATCAGTAGGGGGTCGACCCCACCGCGGATCTGGACATTTTTCTGACATGATCGGTTCCGATGTTTTTATTTTAAATCTAATGGACCAGGTTTCACTGATACACCTATAAATAAGTCTGTACAGCTAACCCTAAGCCTCATATTTCTAAGACTGTGCTGAAGCTCTGCCATTCTTCTTCCTTAAGATCTCTTCAGAAATTTAGATTATTAGTTAGAAGATTTTAAATCAAGATCTAGAGGAAAGGGATTGACGTTAATAAAGGGTGTTCAGAATCATATGAAAAGTAAGGTAACTTTCTAGATCCGATCTATTCAATTTTCCTCCTCTTTCTTTCCTTTCTCTTTTAGTAAAAATAGCCAATCCATGGTTGTTATGTTCTGAATCCAATTAAGGGAAAAACCATGGAAGGTTAGATCTGGACTAGATCCAGGACTAGGAAAGCATATGAGGTGAGTGGATTTAAGCTATATCATTTTAGATAAGGATATATTATCGTTTAGCTTTCCCCGTTATTATTGTGAAATTGCCTGATTAATTATAAATTGCTGTTATAACAAGTTGAAGTGTTAATATGAATATGTTAGGAAATTTATATGTAGATTCAGTTAAAGTATGAATGCTTACATATTGAAAAACAAACTGGTTAGGATATGAGTAGCGACCACTGTTGTTATAATTCCATGATTCACTTATGGCATATTGTTGAGTAAATGACATGTTAACCTGTTGGAGTTGAACAATTACCCGATTAAATGTTTGCATGTCAAGATAGAATTAAATACATGTTAAAAAGAACATGCAACATGATATGGGCATAATTTGATAACATGTAAATTATATTACAGAAAACATGTGAAAAGGATAATATGCCTAAAATTTACAGTAAATAGGAAACTGTAACCACGCTTAGACATGAGGTTAGATTACACTTGTGGTGGAAGTCTGCACGGAACCAACCGGCACATCCAGCATCCACAAATGGTAAATCTAATGTGAGCGGGTGTAAGTGCATAAATGAAACATTTAATGGTGCTAAGACACGAGGTTAAGTTGACTTGTGGTGGAAGTCTGCCCGGAACCGCCCATCAAATCCAGCATCCACAAGTGTGGGCTTAATGTGAGAGGTCCAGTGCATAAATAAATGCATATATAAATATATGTAAATAGAAGGAATGATAAACCACATTAATTGTAATTAATGGGAATAAATGGAATTGAAAGAATGATACAACAGTGATTAGAAATAGAATGAACGGGGAAAGATAATAACCTATTCAATACATTAATAAGAATGTTATATAATAGGTAGATTTATCCTAGGGACAAGCGAAGATTATAACTTAGGGAATGGGATAACTTATGTAAGGAGATAAGTTGTACTTAACTGTAAATTAAGTTGTTTATAAGAACAAGAATCTGAAATCTACGTATGAGGAAAACATAAGTTATATTTATAGGAAGAGAACTTATTAATGGACCTTAGTTAAGAGAACTAAGTTAATAAGTAAACAACGATAAGTTGTAATGATGGTGTAAAATGGAATTATGATTAAATGGGAAAGAATGAGGAAAGCTTATGAAATGAAATAAGTTATTTAATCATAAATAATGATTGCCATGTTAAAAAGAAAACATGTGAATTCTGATATACTTAATTACATATTAAGTAGAACATGTTATTGTAATGATGAAATCAAACAAGAATATAAATGGATTGTGGATTACAGACCTTGGATCACAATCTAGAGAATAACTTGTTGTGGGCTTATTAATAAACTTAAATTTGTTAAGTTATATGTCTGAAATTAATAAGCAAGAGAAACTTGGTAACTTGAATAAGAAGTCAATGTGAACAGGTATAACCAAGTTAAATGGAAATATGGAGAGGTAAAGCAAGCGCGTAAAAGAATGTTTAGACATAGGGTCTAATGACACGTTGAAATGAGGCACTTGTACCAGTCCGCACTTTTGAGGGTGAATAACCCAACAGGGTAGATCATTGTGGTGTCATGAGGCACGAGGGGAGCACACATTCATCTGATTATTCAAACGGCTACGAAGGACTGGAAGGGGATGCACGTGGCTTCATGAGATACGTAAGGTGCTCCTGGTAGCCCTCTGTGCGATGACAGATGTTTGGGCTGTGCCCGTAGAGGTTGGGTCTGCGCGTAACTACAAGGTGGGTGGGCCTTGTGTAACAGCCCACACCTCCGTTCGTGCAAGATATTTTCCCCAACTTAGCCACCGTATAGGTGTGGAGTTTTGTTCCTCAAAAGGCCTCGGTGTTAGGAAGAGATGTGCTCTACTATATAAGTACCCACTTCACACAGGCTTCCACGATGTGGGACTTATGGGTGTTACATTCACCCCTCCTACAGAGCCCAACGTCCCCGTTGGCTCACAAACACCTCACCCAGGCATTGTGGTCCACATAGGAGCCACAATTCTGGCTGGGTATAGGCTCTGATACCACTGTAGCTGCCCGCACCTCCTTTCGCACAAGATATTGTCCCTAACTTAGCCACCGTATAGGTGTGGGGTTTTGTTCCTCAAAAGGCCTCGACGTTAGTTAGAGATGTGCTCTACTATATAAGTACCCACTTCACACAGGCTTCCACGATGTGGGACTTAGGGGTGTTACACCTTGACTGCAAAAGTAGCTCTGCAGTCAGAATGTTGTGACGAGGTGACACTAGGGTGATTCGGCGATCGCCTCAGTGGGAAGAGAGGTCAAGACCAATAAGGATAGTAGATCGTCGGATACCCATCATCGGCAGCCAATGGGATGCGGAAAGACTAGAGCTAAAACCAATAGACCATTCACCTTTCACCTTTCACTATCAAGGTATGGTGGTTAAGGGAAGATGCCAACTGGATGTTTAGATTGTTTGTTAGGGGAAAGTCGTTCAACTCTTGTCGTCTTAACTAGTTGAAGGAGGGGCCGAGGTGGGGCCATAGCCACCATGAAAGCAGACCCTAGGAATATCTGTATTTTGAGCCTCTTAGAGGCGGGCCTGTACAGATATGGAAAAGCTCCGACCAAGCTTCGTGTTTCTTGTTTAGCCCTGCCACGGAATTCGTTGCACATTACGTGCGGTTAAGGCATCGATATGATTGGTGATATGTACGTGGGACAGTCTAGATACATGCATGTCTGCTTTGGGTGGTGTATCATAGACTTGAGGGCATTACTCTGGTATGGAATATGATTCGAACAAAGGTGGCAGTCCGTGCGTTTGCATAACATAGTAATGACAGACATATGTGGAATGTAATATTGTTATATAGAGGTCTGTACGTCACTCCGGCATAGGATGAGGGACTGTGTACATTTCGGTGGTATCATAGCGGATACCGTGCTAGTGGGATACCATGGGGTGTACCTGAATATTGGGGTAGCTACATATATACTATATATGGTTAATCCATTGGGAAGTAAATGGGTGCGACATGTGTGTAAGCCTTGAGTGTTGTTAACCCAAGTAACCTAAAACATAAGAAAATATGATTGAACGGTATATGTAGGGTTATCCAAAGTGTATAGTTTAAATCCAATCACCAGAACTTGTGTTCTGACCCCCTCCTCATAACATACTCGTAGGTTAGATTTGTGGCAGAGACATGGTAGCTTTGGATACTGGTTAGGCAGTATTATTATTACGGTAAGGCTATACTTTGAGTATATTATATTTTATCCATTCCGTTGTGAGATATTTTCTGAGCTCTGACATATTTTATTTCTCTGTCTTTTCTGCAGGATACCAGAGCAAACCAACATGAGTTTCAATAGATTAAAAAAAATTCGGTCTGTCGGAATTCGTGTTGTTACATCTGGTATCAGAGCCTAGGTTAAGGATTCCTATATAAATAGCGAGTGAACATATTTGTATTTTAAAAATATAAATATATTATATATATATCTAGATCCATAGAAGAAACCACTAAATAGAAAAAGTATAATATGGGATTTTTGTTCTGTACACTAAAGGAAATTTGGGTAGGAAGTGTACAATACATGGAGGAAAGAAATCCCAAAAGATAGTGTTTTGGATAGTGGGTTCAGGATTGAAACTTTGTCAGAAAAGGTTAAGATGGATTAAATATATATAAGGATGAATGTGGAAAAGTTAGACCATTGGGATTGCAGCACTCCATAAGACAGAAAGGAGAAATTGATCCTAAAATGGATCATCAAAATTTGAATAGACCATGAAGCAATTGACCAGCCTTCCCCTTTATGCTCGAAAAATGGGGGGGGGGGGGACGACCCAAGTTTCGACCCATGGGGGTCGACACACTAGGCAAGGGGTCGACCCCCCACGACGCGGAAAAATAAAATAAAAAGGGAATGAAGCCGAAGCTTCGTCCCCATTTTGGTCCCCAATCAGCCACTGAAACTCATCCCTTTTCCCCACTTCCCAAGCCCACCACCACCTCAAATCTCCGCCGTTTCGCACAATTTTGGTGCCAAATTGTAGCTCTCAATGCTCTCTACCCTGATCTACTAGCGTTTCCCCTTGATTTGAAAAAAAATCGCCATGCAACCGCAACCTTCCCTCACCGCTGCTTTTCCCCAATTAACCCCTCAAGAAATTGCCTGGTGCAACAATCAGAGGGACATAGTGGAGGCATATGCAAGCACCGTAGGACACGACATTCTATTTGGGAGATCGGTCAAGTTTGGAGACTTCGTAGGCACCGATTTGGAGGCATTGTTCCATAATATGGAGCTGGACAGTATTTTGGACCACAATGTTGTTGAGGGAAGGGGTTTTTCAAGGTTAGTACGTCTTTTTAATGCCAATTTAGTAATTAGCGATGTGCATGATATGATGGTTTTTGAGTCTGAGGTAAAAGGAGTACATATCTGATTTACCCGAGCCCAGTTCGGGGCCATGCTTGGTATACGGGGATGGGGTATAAATTTGTAGGATGTGGAAATGTAAAATTTAGCAATTTTGCGTAAGATTTTTATAGATAAGGATCAAAGGCATTGGGATATGACACATCTACGCCCATTAGCCAGAGTAGCCATACGCATACTGCAATATAATTTGGTCGCCAAGACAGGTGGTTTTGATAATATTTCTCCCACGATTAAGCTCGCTACTTATGCAGTCTTTGCAGGACTTGAAATAAATTGGGCCCGCTTGATTTTACAGTATTATAGCTCCTATAGGGAGATGAGATAGACTAATATTCCCTATGGACATCTATGGACCATGGTTTTTGTACAGTCACATGTTCCCTTGGCAAGGTAAAGTCCCATATAACATCCCGGACATGTTATAGACATAGGCATGTTGACTAGAATGCAGATTGAGTTTCATGAGTTGATGGCAGTGGACCCACAGCCAATGGAGCATGAGCAAGAGGAAGGAATAGGTGGGGGAGACGGAGAGGAAGAGCCCTAATAAAATATTCAGGCAGACGATGATCAGCAGAACTTAGGGGTAGAACCCTATTGGTATCAGCCTATGCCAGATCCTCAGCATTCACCCGCAGTGGACCCGCAGCAGTGTCAGTACTTTCGTCCCTTATAGGACTACCCATATACAGATGCAGAGCAGCATTGGGGAGGTGCAGGATCTTCCCAGACCTCCGGATGGGACACATGGTCATCCAGAGAGCATGAAGACCTGAGAGATGAGGTTAGGACCATCTCAGATAGACAGGCTCAACTGGTCAGGAAGCATCAGGATATCTTACGGGGACAGCAAGAGATGATTCAAGAATAGATAGAGGCTGCCTAGACACAGCAGCAGAGCTTACAGGAGATCTACGCCACACAGCGGTGGTTTGATCAGATGCACACAAACATGCGAGACATGCAGCTAGAGGTCAGATAGGGGACTAGACGACATGAGGAGCGTCTAGGCAGAGTGAAGGATACTTTAGGTGGATTGGATTCTTTCATCCGTGATATCTTTGGACAGGGACCTAGGCCTCCATTCTAGTGGTGATCCTCTAGACTACATGTGCCAGATCTTGACTATCTTTTACCTTGTTGTAGCAGAATCTATGTTGGAGATCTACTTAATGTTAGCAGGACTTGTATTTTTCTTGATGTAGAAAGACTATGCTTTAAATTGGGTTTAGCAGCGTGTTGTTTATGATGTGTAAAAACTCTGTTATCTAGTAAGAAAACTTCTACTATAGCAAATTGTCACGTAATAACAAAAGAAAATTTTTCTTATGTGGGTTATACTTGGATAGGAAAGATGGGAAATCTTTATAAATAATTACATAAAAATCCAACTTCGGTGGGAAAAAATTACATAAAAAGGAAAACGAAAAGTGTGAAATTTTCTGTTTTTCACCTCTTTGTAACATAAGAATTCGAATTTAGAAAATTAAATTTTTCTAAAATTCGGAAAATAAAAATTGGTTGGTAGGATTTTGGATGCAACAATTGTATGAACTACGCTCTTACACAGTAAGAGTGTGGGAAAATTTGGATGAAAAAGCATTTTTAATTTTCAAAGTATTGCACTTATATAGAACTGCCAGTATATTTAGGATGTGAGCATCATATTTTAAAAGGATTTTTGAAATAAAATAAAATTTGCATACACATAGGAGGTAACGCTTAGGCATACATGCATTATTACATTGTATTTCACTTTGCACAAGTGCACAATGTTTGCAAAAATTGGATGCACACATGATGGATGTATATTATGCGAGGGGTTAACTGATTTTTTTGACCCTTATCAAATTTCAGGGACGAAATTCCCTAAGGGTGGGAGAATGTAACACCCCGCATTTTTAAGATAATAAATTAAGGATAACTTAATTAAATAATCAGAATTAAGTGAAACGTACTGCGCCATTGCATCCATCTCGGAATTCTGGTTAAGATAGACACTTGGTTCGCGTAAAACGGACACCGTATGAAGAAGTTATGAGCATTAGAAGTTTGTATACATATAAGGAACTTATATGTACATATATATATTTATATTAAATTAATTCAGAAAGTCAAATTCACGAGGCGGGAAAGTTGGAGGGAAAATAGACCGTTAAGGGTCGACCTAGGGGTCGACCCACCTGAAGGGGGGTCGACCCCGGGTTCGACCCCACTGCGGATCTGGACATTTTTCTAACGTGATCGGTTCTAATGTTTTTAATTTAAATCTAAGGGACCAGGTTTCTCTGATACACCTATGAATAATTCTGTAGAGCTAACCCTAAGCCTGATATTTCTAAGACTACGCTGAATTCTACCATTCTTCTTCCTTAAGATCTCTTCAGAAATTTAGATTATTAGTTAGAAGATTTTAAATCAAGATCTGGAGGAAAGGGATTGACGTTAATAAGGGGTGTCCAGAATCATATGAAAAGTAAGCTAACTTTCTAGATCCGATCTATTCAATTTTCCTCCTCTTTCTTTCCTTTCTCTTTTAGTAAAAATAGTCAATCCATGGTTGTTAGGTTCTGAATACAATTAAGGGAAAAACCATGGAAGATTAGATCTGGACTAGATCGAGGACTGGGAAAGCATATGAGGTGAGTGGATTAAGCTATATCATTTTAGATAATGATATATTATCATATAGCTTTCCCCGTTATTATTGTGAAATTGCCTGATTAATTATAAATTGCTGTTATAACAAGTTGAAGTGTTAATATGAATATGTTAGGAAATTCATATGTTGAATCGGTTAAATTATGAATGCTTACGTGTTAAAAATAAACTTGTTAGGATATTAGTAGCGACCACTACTGTTATAATTCCATGATTCACTTGTGGCATATTATTGAGTAAATGACATGTTAACCTGTTGGAGTTGAACAATTACTGTAACAACCCGTGTTTTTAATAACCTGTTATAACAGAAATCGAGGAAGAATTTAATTCAAAAATCTGAATCAAGGGAAACGGGCTGTTCCATTGCGTTCGTCTCGGAAAAATAGGCGAAATAGAGTCCGAGTTTTCGAAAATCGGAGTCCGTATGACCCGGTTAAGGCCCATTGAAGTTTTCAGAAATTTCCATGTTGAAAACAGATTTGAATTTCAAGTTCAAATTCACGAATTAGGGCAAACTGGTGCAAGCGGGAAAATTCCCGCCAGACCCCCCAAGTCGACAGGGGAGTCGACTTGGGCTTAAGGGGGTCGACAGCCCTGTCGACAACCCTGTCGATAGGGGGTGAACGGGCAATTTTGCCTAGTGCACCATTTTGGGGTTTTGGCTAAGTCTTAGGGCCAGATTCGGTTTTAAGGACTGAGATTAGATCTAGGGTTTAATCCTATGGCTAATAACACCCTAATCTTCTATAAATAAGCCCCTAACCTACCCCTAAATCCTCATTATTCACTCATATAACTAAACTATGGAAAAATTATTCCTCTTATGGCCTCCACTCTCATGCTAAAAATTCCTAAGTTCATTCTATGAGAGATTATGTATGCATACAAGTGTTTTCAAGCTTGTATGAGCATCATTAGCTTGCATTCAAATCAAGTTGCAATATTTACATCATAAAGCAAGGGTTTTTGTTCATTTTGGCTCAAGGGTTTTTATTGGAGCTTTCATATTGGGTTTATTTGATTGCATAAGGGCTTCGTCTCAATCTATAAATATTTATTTTGTTCTTCATAAGCATTGTAAGCCCTTTTACCTTCTTTCTAAACTTAAAGTTAATGAATGATGCAAGTTGGGTTTTATGCAAGTTTACTATGTTATGCAAGTATGCCATGTTATGATATGCAAGTTTACTATGTTATGCAAGTATGCCATGTTATGATATGCAAGTTTACTATGTTATGCAAGTATGCCATGTTATGATAAGCAAGTTTACTATGTTATGCATGTATGCCATGACATGTTATGCAAGTTTGGGTTGAACATTCACACATGTTATCATGTTATGCGAACTTACCATGAGTTTATGAACCTAAAGCTTTAAGCTTTATGCTAAAAGGTTGCATTTTGGCAACATAGAAGTTATCATACACATATGATAACTTGTATGTGAGGCCAAATGCGAGTTGTAGCAACTTTTACATGCCATTTATCACCATGTATCACTTATATGTTAAGTTTGGTTTTATGCATATTTTTGAGGTCTAAATATGCAATATGAACATGTGTATATTTCATATGTCACCATGTTAAACTTGTGGCTTCAACACATTTTTGTCATGATTATGCCAAGTTCCATATTCTATCCTTTATGCGTTGTTGCGATTATGTAAACGATGGGATTACGTTGGGGTTGGGTAATATTATGACATGAACATGGTTTTTATAACATGACATGATTTGTTAACTTGTAATTATGTTTTGGAAACATAATGGACATGACACTTAGAAAACATAAGTGTGGCCAACTCGAGGTTGGGTTGAGTTTGTAGCGTAATACTACCCGAAACCGACCGGCTTAACTAGTGGCTACAAACGATAGGATCCAATGTGAGAAGTTGGTCATGTTGTGCTAGAACCCGAGGTTAGACCAAGTTGTGGTGTAAAGCTACCCGGACCCGCCCGGCTTAACTAGTAACCACAACAAAGTCTAATGTGAGAGGCTAAGGCACATTAAATTAATTAATGCCTCGTGATTAGGGTTAAGTCATGATCCACTAAATACTTAACCAAATTTGGGCTTGATGGATTAATCGGGGTTAAGTCGTGAACCGTCCGTTACACTTAATCAATTTAATCCATAATTAGTAAGGGTTAAACCACACTTAACCCGATTAGAAAACCCTAGCAACGGGGGTCCGTTCCAGCAGTAACCCCGCATGTTGTATCACCAGTACCCTAGGGACTAGGCTAGGGTGGGGCACGATTACTGGGCTGATGTAAGCGACCAAAACAACGGCCGAGTTGGTACGCCGGTGTAGGTCCAGACGGACTATGGTCGTGCACATAGTCCGGCGTTGGCAAATCAGGCACGGGTACCAGTAGATCGAGACTGTGCACTCTTGTTTATGGTGTCCGGGGTTGACACCCTAGGGCTTGATACACCCGAAGTTGGACCCAGCACAGTCTGACTACAATCATGTTTGGGCCGTATTGACACCAACACGTGACGAGTTAGGCTTATAGGGAGCCGATCGATTAGATCGTATTATTCGGGTCACTTCATGTTATTGGGCCAAAGCTTGGGCCAAGGGATAACTACTTGTTTACACAAGTCATGTTAAATTGCTAGTACAACCGTGGTGCAAAACTTAACCTTGTTTATGCGATGACACCTTTATCTATCTTGTAGTTAATCATCATGCCAGTATGTTGTTATCTTTGTGTTCATCTCAGTTTCCATCATGCCAGTTAACTTTACTAGTTTACACTAATCGTAGTAGGGCTTACCAGTATTTTTGACTGACCTGTTTTCTTTCGCCTCTTTTTCTTCCGTTCCCCCCCCCCCCCCCCCAGGTTCTCAGGGAGGGAACATTGGATCTTAGCTTGGATTTCTGATCGCTTGCTTGTGGATTTTAGCTCATGTACGGTTTGACATGAAGCTAGCTATGGTTATCACTTGTTTTGGGGATAGTACTTATGTTTTTCAGTTGATGTTGTTTTTATCTAGACTTCTTTATTTGGGAAGTTGACATTATGTTGTACCAGACTTGTTTTGAAATGGTTTGAAATCTTCCGCTGTTTTATTTATCTTATTACTCTGTTTATGTACATATTTATGTTCTTGTTCTGCCTTGATATATCATTATGCATGTTTACCGTGTTTTAACGCCCCTCCAAAGTTAGTGCCCTTGCAAAAGTGGCACTAGCGGAGGTGGGGTGTTACAAATTTGGTATCAGAGCATATGGTTTACGAGAAGGAACAAAAAGTTTTAAGACTTTTGAAAAACTATTTTCAAATCAAGTATAAAGTATTTTCCAAAGAAAAGTCTAGTATTTTAAAAGGCTATTCCCCAAAAGCCATTAGCAAAATCCTTTCGTCTTTTCTCCATTTGGAATCTATCTTTTTCTTTGTTTCAGCATGGCCGATAACTTTGTTATTCCGGAGGGAGTGCAAGTTCCTGTTTGGTATAGGAGACTTTTAGAGGCTAGGGCGACCGAAGCCGGCCCCGTAGATGCTCCTCCTCCTCCTCCTCCGGTGTTTCCTATTCCTCCTCCTCCTGTAGCTGAGGTTCCTCCTCTTCCCCCTCAGCACCCTCCAGCAGAGTTCACGAAGATTTGCAAGGACTTCAAAGCAATGGGTGGCAAGAACTTTTTGGGCACCGAGACTTTTGTAGAGGCCCGGAATTGGTTGAAAGAGACCGAGGATTTATTCGCTATCTTTAGATTGGATGATGAGAGGAAGATCTTGTTGGCAGTTTGGCTTATGAAGGATGAAGTCGATTATTGGTGGGAGATCACCACCGCGACTAGGCCCGTTGAGACTTGGGACGATTTCAGGACAAGATTCAGCCTTAAGTTTTTATCTTCAGCTGAAGCAAATTTACAAATGGAGAAGTTTATTGCACTGAAGCAAGGAGATATGTCTGTCAAAGAATATGTGAACAAGTTCAATCAGTTAGCTCGTTTTGGCTTGGATATGGTGAGTACTACTGAGAAGAAGGCTCTTCGTTTTGCTAGAGGATTGAATGAGCCGTTACAGGGATTGGCTATGTCTCATGTGCCCATGGGGGCCACATTTGAGAGTTTGGTTGATATGGCTTTGCTTCAGGGAGAAGGCAAGAAAGAGGTCAAGCTTAATGATACTCAAGCCAAGAAGACTGATTCCCAGTGGAAGGGCAATCAGGGTAATCAGAGTGGTCAAAGCAGTCAAGGTAATCAGAACAAGAACAAGAACAAGAGTCAAGGCAACAAGGGGAACAACAACAAGGGAAATAACAACAAGGGAAAGTGCCATTACTACGGTTCAGTTGGGCATCTTACCAAGGATTGTAAGCAGAGGAAAAGGAAGAATGGTGAATGCTTTTTCTGCGGTGAGACTGGACATTTCAGCAAAGATTGCCCGAAGAAGCAAGGGCAAGGTCAGGGTCAGACTCAGCGTGCTGGACCTTCAGGAGGGCAAGTTCATGCTCTCAATGCCGCTCCAGTTCCTGATCGAGGTAGTATTTCTGTTGAAAGCCTTGTATATATTTCCGATCTTCCAGTTCGTACCTTGTTTGATTCTGGTGCATCGCATAGCTTTATTTCATCTGATATAGTTGATAATTTGCACCTTAGTACTAGCTTAGTGGATGATCCCGTTTGTGTCTTGAATCCTATTGGGGGTTCCGCTCATCTATCTGTGATATGTGAGGATTTGAAGATCTCTATACTGAGTGTAGAGTTCTTGTGTAGTGCGTATGTTCTTGGTTTCAGGGGATACAGATTGATTTTGGGCATGGACTGGCTGTCCATACATGGAGCCATCCTTGATTGTGAGCATAGGGTTGTGAGGCTCATGACTCGCCTCGGCAACACCCTAGAAATTTCATGTAATCCGAAGGATCCCGTCATGTTGTGCTATCTTGAATCCCTCGACTCGTCAGTGGAAACTCTTCAATCTGTAAAGGTGGTTCGAGATTATCCAGATGTTTTCGATGAGGTTAAGGGGATGCCCCCTAAACGAGAGATTGATTTTCGCATTTATCTGGTGGATAATGCTAAGCCGGTTTCTTTGCCCGTTCGGCACATGGCTCCGCGTGAAAGACGGGAGCTCAGCAAGCAAGTGAAGGAGTTGCTTGAGAAGGACTTCATTAGAAGAAGTATATCCGAATGGGGAGCGCCTGTGGTATTTGCTACCAAGGAAGTTGGTTCTCTTCGACTTTGTGTTGACTATAGAGAGTTGAATAAGCTGACTAAGAAGAACAGACACCCGTTACCGAGGATTGATGATCTCTTTGACCAGCTTGTCGGTGCTTCTGTTTTCTCCCAGCTTGATCTTGCTACTGGATTTCATCAGCTCTGAGTGGCTGAGGATAGTATAGACAAAACTGCATTCAGAACTCCAGATGGATTCTTCGAATGGCTTGTCATGCCGTTCGGCTTGACTAATGCACCCGCATATTTCGTGGACTTGATGAGTAGGGTGTTTAGGGAGTTCTTGAACAAGTTTGTCGTGGTCTTCGTAGATGATATTCTGATCTTCTCTAAGGATGAGGAAGAGCACGCAAGGCATCTCGTGGAGGTGATGGATACGCTTAGAGCGCATCAGTTGAAGGCCAAGTTCTCCAAATGTCACTTTTGGAGATGGGAAGTTCGGTTCCTTGGGCATATAGTATCTAAGCAAGGCTTGGCGGTGGATCCCGCTAAAGTAGTTGCCGTTCAGGATTGGAAGGCTCCGAGGAATGCAACCGAAGTGAGAAGTTTTCTAGGTCTTGCAGGCTTTTATCGGAAGTTCATTAAGGACTTCGCGAAGATATCCGCTCCTCTTACTAAGTTGACGAAGAAAAACTTAGTTTTTGCTTGGGACATGGAGTGCGAGCTTGCTTTTCAGAGACTCAAGAGAGCCCTTACCTCAGCACCAGTTCTAGCCTTACCCAATGGTGGTAAGATGTTTACCGTGTACACCGATGCATGTGGCACGGGGTTAGGCGTCGTTCTAATGCAGGAAGGAAGAGTTATATGCTTTGGCGGTAGACAGCTCAAGGTGCATGAGAAGAATTATCCTACTCATGACTTAGAGTTGGCAGCGATTGTATATGCACTCAAGGCTTGGCGCCATTATCTTCTGGGAGAGAGATTTGAGCTGTATACTGATCACAAGTCTTTGAAGTACCTCTTTTCGCAGAAGGATCTGAATTTGAGGCAGCAAAGATGGATGGAATTCTTGGCGTCCTACGATTTTGATATAGCTTATACCCCTGGCAAGGGGAATGTTGTAGCAGATGCGTTGAGTAGAAAGAGGTTGACACTGAGTCCTCTGTTTGTTGAGATGAAGAATTTAGAGTTCTTGGCAACCTTTAATTTCTCTTTGGCGGTTGAGTCGATGACCGGTTCTTTAGCATCTCTTGAGCTCAGACCTACCCTTCTGGATCAAGTTGGGGCTTCGCAGAGGGAAGACCCTCAGATAGTTGAGATTATGGATAAGCTGATTCGAGGAGAGACGTCCAGTCATCTCGCTCGATATTCTATTGATGATAAGGGTTGGCTGAGGAGAGACGGAAGACTATGTGTTCCAATGGTGGAAGATTTAGTGAGCAAAGTTCTTGAGGAAGCGCATCGCTCAAAGTTGACTATACATCCGGGCGGAGATAAGATGTATAAAGATATGAAGCGCATTTTCTTCTGGCCTAGGATGAAGAATGATGTGGCAGAGTTTGTCTCTAGATGTATCGTTTGCCAGCAAGTTAAAGCCGAGTCGAAGAAGCCCGGTGGACTACTGCATCCTCTAGAAGTTCCATTATGGAAGTGGGAGAGTATTTCCATGGATTTTGTCGATGGATTACCGAGGTCTAGGAAAGGGAATACAAGCATATGGGTTATTGTGGATAGACTTACGAAGAGTGCTCATTTCATTCCAGTAAAGAGCAAGAGGACCGCATCTTGGCTAGCATCAGTATATCTTCGTGAGATAGTATGACTACATGGAGTCCCTTCTAGCATAGTCAGCGACCGTGACCCAATCTTTACTAGTCAGTTATGGAATAGTTTGCAAGAGGCTATAGGCACAAAGTTGAATCTGAGTACGGCTTATCACCCACAGACGGATGGTCAGACTGAGAGGGTGAATAGAGTACTCGAGGACTTGTTGAGACTTTGTATTCTGGATTTTGGTGGTACTTGGGAAGACCATCTTCCTCTTGTGGAGTTTGCATATAATAACAGTTATCAGGCAAGCATAGGGATGGCACCATTTGAGGCTTTATATGGGAGGCCGTGCAAGTCACCTACATGTTAGTGGGAGACGACAGATGAGCTTATACTTGGACCTGATATGGTTAGAGATACATCCGAGAAGGTCGAGTTGATTAGAAGACGGATGAAAGCGGCCCAAGACAGACAGAAATCCTATGCTGATAAGCGAAGGACTGATTTGGAGTTTGATGTTGGGGATATGGTTTTCGTGAAGGTTTCTCCTTTGCGGAATGTAGTTCGATTTGGAGCCGTTGGGAAGTTAGCACCGAGGTTTGTTGGACCATTTCCTATATTAGAGAGGATCGGGCAGATGGCTTATAGAGTGGAGTTGCCCGAGAAGCTAGCCAGAGTACATAATGTTTTTCATGTCTCGCATCTCCGAAAGTGTTTGCATAAGTCAGCAGAGGTGGTTGAGCCAAGTGTCCTGGAAGATGTGGAAGTAGAGAAAGAAGCTACCTTGAGAAGAGCTACGATTCGTATCCTGGGAACCGAGACCAAGAAGCTAAGGAATCGTGAGGTCAAGTTGGTGAAGGTTCAATGGAGTGAAGCCGAAGAAGACGCAACATGGGAAACTGAGGAGAAGATGCGTGGGCTTTATCCATTCCTTTTTGAGGGTACACTCTCTTTTCTTTGTTAGCATATCTTTCTTTTGCTATCCATATTTATCTAGTTTATCTTGTTTATCTTATCATGAGAACCTTAGGTAGAACCCTTTGGATTAAACATGTGTTTGAGACATGTTATGCTTGATGTTTGCAAGTGGTTGCAAGTGTTTGCAAGTGGTTACTTGTGGATGCATTATACACATTAGGCACTAGATCGGCTCACAGACTCCTCATATTGCATATGCATGGGTATTTATGCTTATTCATGGATGAATTGTTATGCTATCACATGAATTTTGCATATGGATGTATGTTATGTGCACACATGTAGATATTATACATTATATTAGGGATTTGCATACATATGGATACATTTCACTAACATACTTTGCATTGATCTTTGCATTAGATAAGTACATATACACACACTTTTGCATATGTTCATACAACATTTAGAATCTTGTAAGGACAATGATTGCTTGTGGATGATGTCTTGAGTAGATGGATGATTGGATGGTAGGATATGTTCTTCCTAACTTGAAGATTTCGGGGACGAAATCCTTTAAGGAGGGGAGAATGTAACAACCCGTGTTTTTAATAACCTGTTATAACAAAAATCGAGGCAGAATTTAATTCAAAAATCTGAATCAAGGGAAACGGGCTGTGCCATTGCGTTCGTCTCGGAACAATACGCGAAATAGAGTCCGAGTTTTCGAAAATCGGAGTCCGTATGACCCGGTTAAGGCCCATTGAAGTTTTCAGAATTTTCCATGTTGAAAACAGATTTGAATTTCAAGTTCAAATTCACGAATTAGGGCAAACTGGCGCAGGCGGGAAAATTCCCGCCAGACCCCCCAAGTCGACAGGGGAGTCGACTTGGGCTTAAGGGGGTCGACAGCCCTGTCGATAGGGGCTGAACGGGCAATTTTGCCTGGTGCACCATTTTGGGGTTTTGGCTAAGTCTTAGGGCCAGATTCGGTTTTAAGGAGTGAGATTAGATCTAGGGTTTAATCCTATGGCTAATAACACCCTAATCTTCTATAAATAAGCCCCTAACCTACCCCTAAATCCTCATTATTCACTCATATAACTAAACTATGGCAAAATTATTCCTCTTATGCCCTCCACTCTCATGCTAAAAATTCCTAAGTTCATTCTATGAGAGATTATGTATGCATACAAGTGTTTTCAAGCTTGTATGAGCATCATTAGCTTGCATTCAAATCAAGTTGCAATATTTACATCATAAAGCAAGGGTTTTTGTTCATTTTGGCTCAAGGGTTTTTATTGGAGCTTTCATATTGGGCTTATTTGATTGCATAAGGGCTTCGTCTCAATCTATAAATATTTATTTTGTTCTTCATAAGCATTGTAAGCCCTTTTACCTTCTTTCTAAACTCTAAAGTTAATGAATGATGCAAGTTGGGTTTTATGCAAGTTTACTATGTTATGCAAGTATGCCATGTTATGATATGCAAGTTTACTATGTTATGCAAGTATGCCATGTTATGATATGCAAGTTTACTATGTTATGCAAGAATGCCATGTTATGATAAGCAAGTTTACTATGTTATGCATGTATGCCATGACATGTTATGCAAGTTTGGGTTGAACATTCACACATGTTATCATGTTATTCGAACTTACCATGAGTTTATGAACCTAAAGCTTTAAGCTTTATGCTAAAAGGTTGCATTTTGGCAACATAGAAGTTATCATACACATATGATAACTTGTATGTGAGGCCAAATGCGAACTTGTAGCAACTTTTACATGCCATTTATCACCATGTATCACTTATATGTTAAGTTTGGTTTTATGCATATTTTTGAGGCCTAAATATGCAATATGAACATGTGTATATTTCATATGCCACCATGTTAAACTTGTGGCTTCAACACCTTTTTGTCATGATTATGCCAAGTTCCCTATTCTATCCTTTATGCGTTGTTGCGATTATGTAAACGATGGGATTACGTTGGGGTTGGGTAATATTATGACATGAACATGGTTTTTATAACATGACATGATTTGTTAACTTGTAATTATGTTTTGGAAACATAATGGACATGACACTTAGAAAACATAAGTGTGGCCAACTCGAGGTTGGGTTGAGTTTGTAGCGTAATACTACCCGGAACCGACCGGCTTAACTAGTGGCTACAAACGATAGGATCCAATGTGAGAAGTTGGTCATGTTGTGCTAGAACCCGAGGTTAGACCAAGTTGTGGTGTAAAGCTACCCAGACCCGCCCGGCTTAACTAGTAACCACAACAAAGTCTAATGTGAGAGGCTAAGGCACATTAAATTAATTAATGCCTCGTGATTAGGGTTAAGTCATGGTCCACTAAATACTTAACCAAATTTGGGCTTGATGGATTAATCGGGGTTAAGTCGTGAACCGTCCGTTACACTTAATCAATTTAATCCATAATTAGTAAGGGTTAAACCACACTTAACCCGATTAGAAAACCCTAGCAACGGGGGTCTGTTCCAGCAGTAACCCCGCATGTTGTATCACCAGTACCCTAGGGACTAGGCTAGGGTGGGGCACGATTACTGGGCTGATGTAAGCGACCAAAACAACGGCCGAGTTGGTACGCCGGTGTAGGTCCAGACGGACTATGGTCGTGCACATAGTCCGGCGTTGGCAAATCAGGCACGGGTACCAGTAGATCGAGACTGTGCACTCTTGTTTATGGTGTCCGGGGTTGACACCCTAGGGCTTGATACACCCGAAGGTGGACCCAGCACAGTCTGACTACAATCATGTTTGGGCCGTATTGACACCAACACGTGACGAGTTAGGCTTATAGGGAGCCGATCGATTAGACCGTATTATTCGGGTCACTTCATGTTATTGGGCCAAAGCTTGGGCCAAGGGATAACTACTTGTTTACACAAGTCATGTTAAATTGCTAGTATAACCGTGGCGCAAAACTTAACCTTGTTTATACGATGACACCTTTATCTATCTTGTAGTTAATCATCATGCCGGTATGTTGTTATCTTTGTGTTCATCTCAGTTTCCATCATGCCAGTTAACTTTACTAGTTTACACTGATCGTAGTAGGGCTTACCAGTCTTTTTGACTGACCTGTTTTCTTTCGCCTCTTTTTCTTCCGTTCCCCCCCCCCCCCAGGTTCTCAGGGAGGGAACGCTGGAGCTTAGCTTGGATTTATGATCGCTTGCTTGTGGATTTTAGCTCATGTACGGTTTGACATGAAGCTAGCTATGGTTATCACTTGTTTTGGGGATAGTACTTATGTTTTTCAGTTGATGTTGTTTTTATCTAGACTTGTTTATTTGAGAAGTTGACATTATGTTGTACCAGACTTGTTTTGAAATGGTTTGAAATCTTCTGCTGTTTTATTTATCTTATTACTCTGTTTGTGTACATATTTATGTTCTTGTTCTGCCTTGATATATCATTATGCATGTTTACCGTGTTTTAACGCCCCTCCAAAGTTAGTGCCCTTGCAAGAGTGGCACTAGCGGAGGTAGGGTGTTACAATTACCCGATTAAATGTTTGCATGTCAAGATAGAATTAAATACATGTTAAAAAGAACATGCAACATGATATGGGCATAATTTGATGACATGTAAATTAGATTACAGAAAACATGTGAAAAGGATAATATGCCTAAAATTTACAGTAAATCGGAAACTGTAACCACGCTTAGACACGAGGTTAGATTACACTTGTGGTAGAAGTCTGCCCGTAGCCACCCGGCACATCCAGCATCCACAAGTGGTAAATCTAATGTGAGGGGTATAAGTGCATAAATGAAACATATAATGGTGCTAAGACACGAGGTTAAGTCGACTTGTGGTGGAAGTCTTCCCGGAACCGCCAGGCAAATCCAGCATCCACAAGTGTAGGCTTAATGTGAGAGGTCTAGTGCATAAATAAATACATAAATATACTTAAATAGATGGAATGATAAACCGCATTATTTGTAATTATTGGGAATAAATGGAATTTAAAGAATGATACAACAGTGATAAGAAATGGAATGAACGGGGAAAGATAATAACCTATTTATTACATTAATAAGAATGTTATATAATAGGTAGATTTGTCCTAGGGACAAGCGAAGATTATAACTTAGGTAATGGGATAACTTATGTAAGGAGATAAGTTGTACTTAATTGTAAATTAAGTTGTTTAAAAGAACAAGAATCTGAAATCTACGGATGAGGACAACATAAGTTATATTTATAGGAAGAGAACTTATTAATGGACCTTAGTTAAGAGAACTAAGTTAATAAGTAAACAACGGTAAGTTGTAATGATGGTGTAAAATGGAATTATGATTAAATGGGAAAGAATGAGGAAAGCTTATGAAATGAAATAAGTTATTTAATCATAAATAACGACTGCCATGTTAAAAAGAAAACATGTGAATTGTGATATACTTAATTGCATATTAAGTAGAACATGTTATTGTAATGATGAAATCAAACAAGAATATAAAGGGATTGTGGATTACAGACCTTGGATCACAATCTAGAGAATAACATGTTGTGGGCTTGTTAATAAACTTAAATTGGTTAAGTTATATGACTGAAATTAATAAGAAAGAGAAACTTGGTAACTTGAATAAGAAGTCAACGTGAACGGGGATAAAAGCACGTAAAAGAATGTTTAGACATAGGGTCTAATGACACATTAAAATAAGGCGCTTGGACCAGTCCGCACGTTTGAGAGCGAATAACCGAACAGGGTAGATCATCGTGGTGTCATGAGGCACGAGGGGAGCACACATTCATCTGATTGTTATGACGGCTCCGATAGACTAGAAGGGGAAGCACATGGCTTCCTGAGATACGTAAGGTGCTCCTGGTAGCCCTCTGTGCGATGACAGATGTTTAGGCTGTGCCCGCAGAGGTTGGGTCTGCGCGTAACTACCAGGTTGGTAGGCCTTGACTGCAAAAGTAGCTCTACAGTCAGAATGCTGTGACGAGGTGACACTAGGGTGATTCGGCGATCGCCTCAACAGGAGGAGAGGTCAGGACCAATAAGGATAATAGATCGTTGGATACCCGTCATCGGTATCCAGTGGGATGCGGAAAGACTAGAGTTAAAACCAATAGACCATTCACCTTTCACTATCGAGGTACGGTGGTTGAGGGAAGACACCAACTAGATGTTTAGATTGTTTGTTAGGGACAAGTCATTTAGCTCTTATAGTCTTTACTAGTTGAGGCAGGGGCCGAGGTGGGGCCATAGCCACCATGAAAGCAGACCCTAGGAATATTTGTATTTTGAGTCTCTTAAAGGCTGGCCTGTACAGATATGGAAAAGCTCCCGACTGAGTTCCATGTTTCTTGTTTAGCCCTACCACAGAATTCGGTGCACATTATGTGCGGTTAAGGCATCGGATACGATTGACGATATGTACGTGGGACAGTCTAGATGCATGCATGTCTGCTCTGAGTGGTGTATCATAGACTTGAAGGCATTACTCTGGTATGGAATCCGATTCGAACAAAGGTGGAAGTCCGTATGTTTGCGTAACATAGCAATGATAGATATATGTGGAACGTATTATTGTTATATAGAGGTCCGTACATCACTACGGCGTAGCATGAGGGACTGCATACATTTCGGTGGTATCATGGCAGAGACCGTGCGAGTGGGGTACAATGGGGTGTACCTTAATATTGGGGTAGCTACATATATACTGTATTAGGTTAATCCACTGGGAAGTAAATGGGTGCGATGTGTGTGTAAGCCTTGAGTGCTATTAACCCAAGTAACCTAATAAATAAGAAAATTTGATTGAACGGTATATGTAGTGTTATCCAAAGTGTATAATTTAAATCCAGTCACTAGAACTTGTGTTCTGACCCCCTCCTCATAACATACTCGTAGGTTAGATTTGTGGCAGAGACATGATATCTTTGGATACTGGTTAGGCAGTATTATTAATACGGTAAGGCTATACTTTGAGTACATTATATTTTATCCATTCCGCTGTGAGATATTTTCTGAGCTCTGACATATTTTATGTCCCTATCTTTTCTGCAGGATACCAGAGCAAGTAAACGCTAGTTTCGATAGATTAAAAAAAAAATTCGGTTTGTTGGAATTCGGGTTGTTACATCTATTAATTACCAGAAGTGGAATTCCGATTTTCCATCACATAACCGAATCTGGGTTATGCTTCAGGACTTCTATTAAATAGCAGATGTGGATTTCTTGTCTTCTATCAAATACATGAATCTGGGTTATGGTTCGGGACTTCTATTAAATACCAAATGTGGATTTCTGGTCTTCTATCAAATACGTGGATCAGGGTTATGGTTCAGGAGTTCTATTAAATACCAGATGTGGATATCTGGTCGTCTATCAAATACCCGAATATGGTTTATGGTTTGGGACTTCTATTAACGCCATATGTGGATATGTAGTCTCCTATCAAGTACCTGAATCTACCAGAAGTGGAATTCTGTTTTTCTATCACATACCCGAATCTGGGTTATACTTCAGGACTTCTATTAAATACCAGATGTGGATTTCATGTCTTCTATCAAATACACGAATCTGGGTTATGGTTCGGGACTTCTATTAAATACCGAATGTGGATTTCTGGTCTTCTATCAAATACCTGAATCAGGGTTATGGTTCAGTACTTCTATTAAATACCAGATGTGGATATGTGGTTGTCTATCAAATACCCGAATATGGTTTATGGTTTGGGACTTCTATTAACGAAATATGTGGATATGTAGTCTCCTATAAAGTACCTGAATCTGGATTTCAGAGTTTTCAACTGCTATCATTGGATATGGATTCTATTAACGCCATATGTGGATATGTAGTCTCCTATCAAGTTATGTAGTCTCCTATCAAGCCATATGTGGATATGTAGTCTCCTATCAAGTTATGTAGTCTCCTATCAAGTACCTGAATCTGGATTTCAGAGTTTTCAACTGCTATCATTGGATATGGGTTTCTAGTCTTCTCTCTAGGAATTCCAAAATATGAGTTTCGATGACCCTAACTATAATTCCAGAAAAAAAAAGGTTCTGGACATCCAACGAACACCCTAATCTGAGCCAGGACTAAAATTTTCCTTTCCAAAAGAAAAGGTCTACCGAGCAATGCCTGAGATGGAGTCTCAGAATCTATGAACTAATGCTTTCTAACAAAAGGTTATGTTTACCTCAACACCTCGCATAGGGAGTTTTTCTAATAATACCTATTAAATAGAATGGCTATTCCTAAAATATGGGGATATGGGGTATAAATAAACATATTATCCTATCGCATATTCATTTGTTATTTTATTATAATACCAATATTATTTCACAAAGAATAGGCAGGTAATTATATATATATATATATATATATATATATATATATCCAACAAGGTTAACACCAAGCAATGTACATCAAGTTGTGCAGGATGGTGCAATAAGACTCCTAAAATAGAGTGTTCACAGCAAAAGCACAAAATCAGGTGTACGGTGATATCCACATAAACTTATTTGCAAAACTATTCCATAAGATGTCACATATAAAATATCATTACATCGAGTATCTTACATTTATATCATTCCAGTACCATGCCATAGTTATCAAATAGAAAAGCTTTGTGATAACTATGCCCTTTAATCCGAGTCAGGATGCTTTAAAGCATACTCTAAAGATTTATTATTTGCCTTAGTGTTATCCAATTCAACCTCTAATTCATTGATTCATAAAAGAAATCTACTTATCTCCTCATCCGGATTGATAGAAGGATGAACCCTTAGTTGCTTGCTTTTCCAACTCAAGAATAATTTTGTATCTTTCTTTCAATTGGCTTTCCCGAGCAGATATTTGATAATACTGATTCTGAATTGTCACCTTTTGGAGATAACACCTCCTTTTCCATATTTAAGTAGGAGCATCTTTAAAAAATTCTCTTTGGCTTTACGGTTGCTAATGAATCTTTTCTTAGTCGAGAAGGTGAAGCTTTAGGTTGACTTCACTATTTGCATGAAAGACACAACATAATCGTTTACAAATTCTACTTCGAAAGAATAATATTCATCAATAGTAATTTTTCACTAGCAAAGGAATTTGTTACAAAAGAACGTACACATTAGGAATTACAACAATAATCCCATTGGATAAAGTACACCTTACATATATTAAAATCGATAAGCTAGAGTTCTAAGTTTCTTTTGAACAGCTTCATGTTCATCACCTAGACAACATAGGGGGAGTCCATATTTCACATAAATACGATGAAGGTTACATATTAAAGGATCCCTTCCAAACCCGGATGATGCCTGAGGAATAGTTTGCGATGAACACCCACTCATAAGGCTAGAATATGAATGCAGAGCATCTCCTGAAAGCGCGTCTTCGTGTAAAAAAGGATTCTGTTACAATACAAAATGAAATAGGGAATTGATAAAATAGAAGGTCATTGTCAAAAACATTTTAATACTATCAGCAACTTCACCTATTTGAAGTAGGGCTAAGTAACATCCTTTTCTGATCATTATCTAATTTCACAATATATTAGCAAAAGATTGCTTGTTCAACTATATATCGATGTAGGAAACAAGTTATCCAGAATTGAAATGAATGAAAAAGCACAGCTAAAATAAGAGCCATACCTGAACAGTAGACATTTCAAGTTGAGCAGGTCGCATCGATTCTTTCTGGCCTTAGCTTGAGGAATTGTCATCTTTGTAAGAAATTCCCACTAAGCCTAGGTTAAGAGGATCATTCGAAGGACCAAGATATATTTCTTTGGAAGCGTGAGCATCACCAACATAATATGGGAAAATGACATGTCCTCCACTCGAATCACCAAGAAGCCCTTTACCTTTAAGGTTATGATTACCCTCTTCTTTGTCCCAATCATCATTAGTATCAGTAGTTACATCCTCTTCCACGCATAAATCGGCGTCATCCGGAAGGTCCTCGATATACAAAAGGTCTTCAGGCTACCTGAGAGCCTCCTCAGAAGCATTGATGCCTTGCTTAAGCTGCTCGACTTTGCGCATAACTCGGTTTGAAGTAGAGTGATGAACTGAAGGAACACAATTGCTAGGTACTTTTGAAAATTGTCGGAATACGCCAACAAAGGGGAATTCTCATAAGACTTTAGCACCGCCTTATGATAATGAGATTTCATAAAAGTATAAATTCTATTTTTAGTCTCGTAAATTATGCGCTTGGCGTTGGAAAGCGCATCCTGAACCTTATAGATCTGGTCATCCTTCTCTTTTAACCTTTTGTTCAGATTAGCCACCATCCTAGCCTTCTCATCTTCAACTTCTTGTCTGAAAAAATTAAGTTCCAACACCTAATCATTCAGAAGGAAGTTAGTTTTCTACACATCCTCCATCTCTGATTCAGCCTTCTTAAGTGGTGCCCTCAATTCTGTACACTCTTTCTTATGCTCCTTCGTCAAAGAATTAATCTTGGAGCTAACTACAGTACTCTCGTCTTCAAGCGCTGTGACCTCCGAGGAAGAAGTAACCATCTTCAGAAAAGAGAACCATTTCCTAGTAATCTGAGAAGAAAGAAAATAAGGGTCAACACTCATGAAAAGGTGAAAGGTCAATGAAACAAAATAAAACTATAACGATAGTAATTTTTCAATGAGTGATTGTTGGAAACTCATCAAATTTGAAGAGGAGGGTGGCAAGGAACTATTGGAATTCTCATCGGTAGAAAGAGAAAGCATTACAAGTTCATTGAAATCTTGAGTCATTGGAGGAGATCTGAGAGTACTTGCCGGCCTGGATAAAGAAGTATCACCAAGGGTCATATCAACAAGAGGGACAGCCGAACCAGTGGCACAACTCTCACTCGATTATGCAATAACCCCTCTAGAAAATATAGAAGGAGTTAAAGACGCATCCTTAAATCTTTTGGGGGATGGTTCTCCAGCAATGGTGGTAAGACCTCTCTTGGCCGCGACATTGGATTGGGTTAGGGCGTCTAGAGTAGACTCCCCATCCAAAGCTTGGGGGACTGGTCGAAACAATTATCTAAGGAATTTGAATAAAAAATGGTTATAAAACAAGCCTTTACAAGTAAACGAAGGAAGCTTCCTTACATAAAGTATCAGGAAATAGAGGAGTCAAGTTTGTGAACACATCTGACCCCGAAAATATATGTTTAGCACTGAGAAAATGAAGGGGTGTTCTTCCTAGGATCTTTTGCCCAGAGGGAAGGAAACCATACTTCCGAAGGTTGCCTAAAGTCAACAAGAGAGATTGTTTTCCCAATTGCCTAGAAGCCTCACAAAGAGGGTCCATAGCTTGAACTTCCTCCCTGCTCAGGCCTCCTGTCGTGGGAGCAGAAATTGAGACAAAGCAAAGATTAAACAAAGATGAAGATGACATAACAGATATTAAAGAAGAAAGCTCACTAGGGTTGGTGAAAGCTACTGTATGGCCAGGGGACATCGAATATAGAAAAACTGTGTCTCCCACTTTAAAAATTGGGTAAGGTTATCGCCAATCAACTTCCTCGAAGGGTTCGCATCAAGAATGGGTGAATCTGCCCCTTCGACAGCTGATAGATGTAATATGTAATGCAGGATGTGAGGGCTGAGAGATGGTTTCCCAGACTCAAGGGCTAGAAGTTCAAAGCACAGAAGGAAGGTATATGTGTTCGGGGTTAGTTGAATGGGAGTCAGCTTCAAAATTTTCAAAAACTTTGAGATAATGTCTGAAAATGGAAAGAAACCACCATGCCAGATGTGAACAACAGTATATGCAAAGAATCCTTCCAGGGGATTTCAAATAGAGTCTTTTCCGGAAGCAGATATGGTATCAAATCCAGTCATACCAAAACTCTCAATAATGGTTTCACTTCATCTTGAGTTCGAATAAGAGAAAGCCATGGAACGCTCTCCATCTTTAGCTCAAAGAAAGAAAGGCTACCTAAGTTTGATTTATTGATACTTCTCTTTTCAGATATAAAGCTACCAGGTGATGTCATTTCATAAAAGCATGTTAACACAATAGCATCACATAGACAAATGTGAATTAATCAGTTAAAAGCCATCATAAAACCTCTATGATATTGGTCGTCCTATATCTTTCATGGGAACTACAATGTATTAAAAGTCACTAAAGTCCATCCTTTAACACGATTCACATATGATCATGCATTATACATATATGTCAGACATAGTTAAGTCTTTGGAGCTACTTATATAAGCATACCCAACACTAAAACCAAAAGGTCTCGGGCAAACCAAAAAATCAAGATAACTTGAGTTTTGTGTATCAACTTAACCAAGACCAAGGGGATGGTTACCAATACCAAAGACTAAACTGATATCAAAGAATTCTAAAAATTCGGTACCGATAAAATTAAAAGTTAAATGAGTTTGCGATTTTGGTGAAAACCTGCGTAATTCTAACGCTTTAAGCTCTACCAATACAGAGAAAAAGGGGCCGACAGTGCTACCTCCATCAACTCTGGTATCGGTAGAGCGGAAGCAAAAGTCAATAGCAAATTAATAGTGAGTTCCTTGTTACCGAAGAAGTAGAAACCTTATTTTCATAAAAGGATTAAAGTCCAACATACATATGTTTTTGCATAATACACTCTAGAAAATAATATGAGGGGTAAAAAGACAAATTTGTATTAACCGCCATTAATGATGATTTGAACTGCTCCAATTGATCAAATTTCATCAAGAACTTATTGATCTCAATCGAATTCGTAATCAAATAGGAAAAGTATCTTCAAAAATTTTATTTAAATTTATCAAATATTTATAGAAATACAGTTAAGTCAGTGATCTTGAAAATGTGCAAGGAACAGTGATCTTGTGTACAAAACGATTACTTGCAGATAAAAAATAGAGAAGAAGAAGAGCTTTTTATGCTAATAACACTACCTAATCTTGGCCACACAAACAGGCACAAATCAGCAATCTAGATCAATCCAGGAATAACAAAAGGCGGAAAGTTAAAACACGGAGTGAAAGCCAGAAGTTTGACTTGAAAAGTCAAAAATACCCTTTTAATCGTGGGTGAAAATCCTACTACCAAATTCTATACCGAAACCAGAGATTGGTGAAGAGGTATCAGTGCACAACAAGTGATACTAGGTGGTTTCGGAAAGACAGAATCGTCACTAAATCACCGAAACATTCAATGCCGGAGGCAAGAGGAGGAGAATTTGATTCAATACATAGGCTATTGGTACCGACATGAACAAGGAAGCTTGGAACCGATACCAGAGGGTGATGGAAAATCGGTTTAGACACCAAAGGAAATCTACCAAGAGTTAGCTCTGATAGCATACAATCCTACACCGGAAGCAAAACAGTGAGAAATGACCGAGAGCAAATGATCTGATACCGAATATCGAACTAGGAAAAGAAAGCATGAAACCAAGTTAAGACAATGTGAAAGAGGCTATTGATACTAACATGCTTAGTATCGATACCGACATCAGGGAATATCCATAAACTATTGAAGCAGGGTTTACTATCAAGGCTATCCACACCAATCTATTTGGTATTGATACACAATCAAAAGCAGGACTTGAGTCACGAGTCACCAAGGACCGAAATCTGACAACGAAGCTCAGAGATGGAAAGAAAACCAAGACCAATGGTTAAAGTTCGAAAGTAACTTTTAGAGGATGCTAAAACAAGTGGAAGATGGTAAGAGGAAGGGTCATCCACACAAACATGCTTAGTGTCGTTACTGAAATCAAAAGTCACGAAAGCAAGTTAAAGTCCAAAGTTGGCTATCAAAATTGGATCTTATCACCGAGACCAAAAGCCGATAGCAATTTCCAGAGTATGGGAGGTCGAAACTCAATAACTGGCACTGAAATCCAAAGAAGCGGCCGATATGAGGCTATTTCCTCATTTGCAAAGCCGAAAGCGCTCCGAACAGGCTTCTGCTGAATCTGTACCAAAAGGGGCCCTAATTTGTCCATAAATAAGACCTTAGGGGTCTCATTTTGGGGAACTTTTTTCATTCTTAATTCTTGTAATCATTTTCTTAGAGAGTAAACCCTAATTTCTAAATCGATTTGGGGATTTTTACTTAGAAACTTCTATATACTCAAAAAAGTGATCAATAAAGAGAGAATTGATACTTAAGACCAATTTCATGAATTTCTTTGATACTTATACTAGTTATTTCTTCATTGCTTCTACATGGAAATGCTTTCTAAATAAATCGATCTACCCAAAATACCCTCCTATAAGGCGCTTTTCTTTCTAACTTGCATTGCGCTTAGGGATTCCTCATCCAAAGGTAATTGTTGGTTTTTGAATCTCTTAAGTGTGATACTCACCCCTTGAGGGAAGAGTAACTAAACTTCGAGATCAAAACCTTGATATATAGGAAACGGTGAACACAAGCTTGTAGAAACTAAATAGCACTTTAATTCCCTTAGGTTCACTTCCGTAGACCAAATTCCGGTGTTGACGAAAAATATCGTTAACAAGTAGTATGTTCCTAACTAAAGTTTATTTATACACCTTATACCTATGCAGTTTAAACAATTCGTGAATTCAATGCAGTGGAGGTGCAAAAAGTCATAGTGGTGTAAAGCCAGGAAACAATGGGGATATAACGGAGAACTCTAAAATACATATAAAACTCATTCTTAATGTTTTTACAGAAGTATAATCAATAGTTAATTCAAAATTTAACACTCAATTTAGCCACAATTAGTACATTTGAATTTTAAATAAAAACATGTGTAAATATATGTGAATAAATGCAGTTTTTTGTTTAATTTAATTAGATTTAATGTAGTATTTTTGTTTGTAAAGGTATATGTTAAAAAATTCAATTAAAAAGACTAATTTTTATATAATTATAATTGCCACTTTCAATTCATTTCTTTTGTATAATAGATTGCGGAAAGAGTAGAATATAATTGAAATAACTGGATATATCAGCAATAGCAGAATGTAGTGGAGCTTAAAAAAGAGAGTTTGTTTTAAAGACTATTTGGCGAAATCATAGCGATCGAAATCCACTAGGGGATATAGTGAGATAACACTGGGATCATAGCAGAGCATTAAGAGCGCAACTTTATACATAAAAAATACAATGTCAAAGAAAAGAAGCAGATAAGGTTGAACTTAATGTTACATAACTATTGTCATGGCATATTATTAGTCCTTATGCTATCATATATATACATCAATAATATAATATTTGAGTTAATACTTATAACCTGTCTGAAAGTGTGCATTTATAGAGACTTCTCTTTGACTTGTTTTTCTAGAAAATGTTATGGGTATTATAATTTAAAAGCTAACACACTTGGTTTGATGTGTTATTAGTTTCTTTTGTGAGTTGTTATGCAGAAATTTGTATGACAATCAAAGCTACCGTAATAAGGGCCGGTCCGGAGGGCAGCCCACTACGTTCGCCGGTTGGGGCACTCAATTAAGTCGGGGGAACTTTGCTTATATTCTAGTTAAATAATGTTTGAATATAAAAATTAGCGATCTTGCAGCACATGATTCAAGGTGGTAAGTTGTATTGATGGCACTTCTTAACCAGGGTGCGAACCCCATAGGAGGCATCATTTTTGTGAATTTTTTATCTTGCATTTGCATTTTGGTCTTGGGTGGCCAATTACTTAGGCCGTGTCAAGCTGTAATATAAAGTGATTTTCTTTATACATTACTTCTCTGATAATATTCAACTTTATTTGTTTCATATATGTAAAATCTAACTAAATTGTGGTTCTAGGAATATAGAGAATACGAAATTTATTGATTGTTACGTATTTTTTAGGTATGATTACCAAGCTGGTTTTTGGTGGTGTATGCATGACTTGGTATTATTCTTGGAAGCACCATTCACGGCATGCTCATCAACAATAGTTGGTCATGTCCATTAGATTATCGCAGGACATATTAAGTAGAATGTTTGTAAAATTGCTTCAATAAAACTATGGATATTTAAGGGGTAAGACGAATGTAGCAGAATTGCTTCAATAATGTTTATTGAATGTTGTAATGCTACTTTTTTTTCTTGTATAGATTATTTTTGTGTTAGTTATTCGTACTATGTTTATGCAAAAAATGGCACAAACACCCCCGAAGAGGAAAATTACACTCCGTAAGGAGTTAGATCTGAAAGTGGCAGCCACAAACACAAAAAAAGTAAAGAACAAGAAGATTTAGAGTGGTTCGACCCAGAATTGTCCTACGTCCACTATGGAAGGAATTCTCATTATCACCATTGAAATTATAAGGTACATAATCTCTTCGATCTTATACAATTTTATATCTTTTACTATCAAACACTTCTTCTTCTTTGAATTTCTCTAACATTTTGGATCTCAATCTGTTATAAAGTAGAATTGTTCAATCTTCACGAGACTCGTTGATTGTTGAAGTACTATTTCTATAATCATGATCGGTGAATGGCTTAGACGATTTCTGGATTGGATTGTTGATGGAGAAGCTTGGATCTAGCTTGAAGGAAGATTAATGAGGATTTGATTGCTTTGGAGAGGTTTGGAAATGAATTGGGCAGCACTTCGTGGAGAGGAAATTCGGTCGTTTGAATGTGGGAAGTCACTGGGTATTTATAAGTGTAGAACGAATGGAATGGCAATGCTGAAATTTTTGCGTGTGCAGACTATGGATCAGATGTACGATCCATCATTATTACGAAAATGCCACTGTGTAAAGTTACAACGAGCCACAGCATATTGCAGCGACCGATCCATGGCACAGTGTAGCGACCACCCCATGGCACCGAGTAGCGACCGATCCATCGCACAGAGTAGCGACCGATTTGTGGCACAGAGTAGCGACCGATCCATGGCATTCAGTACTAACCGTTCTATACATATGATCAGTGACTGATCCATGGAATTCAGTACTGACCGATCCATACGTATGATCAATGACTGATCCATGGCATTCAGTAATGACCGATCCATACATATTATCAATGACTTCGGTACTGACCGATCCATAGACAACGGTTCAGCCCGATCCATAGAATAAGGTAGTGACCGACCCATTATATTACCAAGTGAACGACCCATTATTTATGCTCTAATTTTGTGGATTGACATTCGCCCCTCGGAGTTTATAATTTTTGTTTTTAACAAAAGTTATGAGCTCTGAAATAAACGTTTAACCATATAATGAATTAGTATACAATGATGGATCGATCACATCTTGATTGTTTCGTTTTATTGTTTTGTATATGGATCGATACATATACTTCACTATGGATCAGATGCAAATGAACTTTTATGGACTGGGTGCAACATATATGATGGATCGGAACAACTCAACACGTGATGGATCAGAACGACCCACACATAATGGATCGGAACGGTCAGCCCACTTACACCTTGCCTTTATAGTATCTTCTTGGATCCGAACTCTTTCACTTTTTTTTCCTCTGGCCAAAAATCATTTTAGTGGCGGCGGTCTTGTTTTTCGGAAGAAAATCCGCACCTCGATCTACTCCCCTTCAACCGATTTCCCCCAATTCTGATCAAATCCGCCTTGTTGATCATCAAAAGCCCCAAGTCCATCATCAAATTTGATTTCCGCTGCAAAACCCTGCCAATTTTGAATAAAATCAGGATATTCCTTTTAGATCTGAAGCACTGTGCTTGTTATAGGTGACTGCTTCTTTAAATACTATGTTGAATTGATTCTTGGTTTAGGGTTTGCGGTCCTTAAGTGATGATTCGAATGTTTAAAATGAATCTTGTGTTCTGAGATCTTCCGTATTGGTTTTGGGGTCGAGATGATTCTTTGGGTACTTAGAGTTTACAATTGTGAATTGGCGTTGAACGATATGTGTTTTAAACTTGACTTCAATGCTTTGATTGTGGACTTGTTGGCTCAATGATCTATACTCGGGAACAATCCCAATCGAATTCTGGTCATGTTCTTGTTGAATGAATTTGAGATTCGAATGTTTTAATGACAATTCTTGCATTGAACTTTAAGTTGGATCTGTGGCTTTGTATTGCTTCAATTTTTTTTGCAATGTGTATAAGAATTCATGATAAATTCGGCACGAATCTGATAATCTGGTACATGTTTCGAATCTAAGTTCAGCAAATTTCCTTGGGTCCAACATTCTTGTTTTATGCCTTAATAATTTGTTTCACCATTTGAATTTGTGTTTGTTATACGATGGGATTCAATTTTTGGATTTTCCGATGTTGCATTTGATCATCTTCGTTGATTGATGTTTGAGGCCATGCTTTTTGTGTTTGATGCGTGTAGACTTTTGGCAATTTCATAGCATGTTGAATGATAAACTTTTTCGTTTGAATCTCTTGAATTTTCACATCGAAGCTTAGACATATTTTTGAGGAGCTGGAAGAGTACATGTATCGATGGATCGGTCATTGTCGATCCATCATGGGTCGGTTATTGTCGATCCATCATGAATCGGACACTGTCGATCCATCATGGATTGGTTACTCGATCCACTGTGTTCTTATGTTAGACAACCAGTTCTTTTGAACATTGAGCTTTTCTGCATTGTGCTAACTGTTGAGGCAATGAACAACCTTCAATCACGACTTGCATTCTGAACTCACCATTTTATTGTCACCTGTTCTGTAACAATAAAAACAGTCGCATGCTTTCGGGCTATTATTTTGTCATCGACTGCCTATATCGATAACAGATTAGATAATTGTTAAAAATTTCAACAGTGAACTTTACGATTTGCATTGAATGATATATCTGAGCAGGGTCGCTTTGTTTGATCGTTTATAGCTTTGATGAACATCTATTCTATAGATATAACCAATCTAATATAAATTCGCAGTGACACTTGGAATCAACTAATCAGTACATGCCAATTGTAGATTCCAAGCCTCGCTTTTTATAATAACTCGTATAATCATGCACAACACTTAGGAAACGTGCACCTGTGATTTATTTTCAATGACGATTCCTTGTGTAGAAATGGTAACTCGAAAGCAATCATGCCAACAGCCTGAGGAAACAAATACATCTGGCCATGTTGGGACTTCTGCTCAGGTTTCTGAATCTTTGACAGGTATTGTTCCTGGGCCAGATGTTAGTCAAGATTTCCCTCTTCCCCGGCCTCTTACCAAAACACCTTCCGAGAGACACCCAACGACACTTTCTTTACGTTCATTTCATAATTTGTGTACTCAATTCGGGATTCCAGAAGCTGATGCAAAATTACTGGGCGAGAGCGACTTCGCTGACCTTCCACCCTCTGGCTATGTCACAGTTAACCATTATATGATACTGAGCGGTGCGGTTCCTCCTTTTAACCCATTCTTAGAGTCGGTCCTTCGGCGCTTAGCTATTGCCCCTTCTAACTGCACCCGAATGGCTACGCCATTTTGACAGGGCTTTATGTACTTTTTATGAGGACCAAGCAGCACGCGCCTACTTTTCAGGACATTTTCTCTTTATATGTATTCAAAAGGAGGAAGGAACGCCCATCCATTATTTTCGTCGAAGGAATTCGAAATTCCAAGATTACTACCGACTTGCTAGAAAGTGCTCGAGCATTTACGGATCAATACTTTTATGTTCAGTGCCCGGAAAGCTTTTATGGCATGTGGATGGAAGGGGGTGAACATATTTTCTCAGAGTTTTCTTCATTTCAATTTCCATCTAAGTCTTGACTCTCATACTCTTTCTTTATTTTACAGAACTTCCCTTTTATAATTAAGATGCTGCTCCCGATCGAACTCTATTTGGGATTTGAGAGTCGTCGCTGAAAAAGAGAGAAGTAGAAAGTTTTTAATCACAGAAGAATTCCTTCGTCAATATCATTTGCTTGATCCTTCACGATCTTTTCCTTCCGTGGGAACCCCTTCAATTTCTAAGTCATCACCTACGACATCGAATGTTGCAGCTTCCGAGGGAGCTACGATATCAAAAGATTCTACCAAGGAGGATACTTTAAGAAAATGCTCGGATGTTACTAGCGGAGCTGAGGCATCATCCCAGGCTCAACTTCCTTTTATTGAAGAAGAGGAAATCATGCATCGAGAGGGTAAAATTCCTATGGAAGATGATGAGCAACATGCGGAAGGTGAAATCAATCTCGGAGATGATTTAAATGTTGAGGAAGTTAGTAAGGATCCCACTATTTTGGAAGCTCATAGTGAAGATTCTTTAGGCACTTTTGATGAGTTGAGTGACCTTAATACTGCTAAGGAATTCACCCCAAGAGATATTGTGACTTTTGATCCCGCAGCTAAGGTTACCAAAGCAGCGACTAAGTCGACTTCGACTGGAACCCCGCCATTGCAAAAAACTTTTGTAGATATAGGGCCTATGCTAGCTTCACTGCTAAAGTTTGGTTCGTTATTAGATGTGCATTAGATATTACATTATACATGTTATCAGTTCTTTAACGCTTTGCATATGTTTTACAATCTTCCCCAGTACTTTTGGCTAAGCGCAGAAATCCTGTTTTTTTCTTATTTTAGATCCAAATATGAATCATCAATTCATGAAGAGCTTCAAGCACCAAACTGGTTCTTACAATCCAAAGAATCTTATATAGTCTCATCATTCCCAACACTCGCAATACTTCCAGAGCTTGCAATATTCTTATCAACCTCACCAAACTCATGTCTACATACTGACTGATGAACAAAGAAGGCGGAGGCACGAGGCCCAAGATCAACTAGATAAAGAGGAGATGGAATAAGGCTCTCATGGTGGCCGAAACCAATATAATGACCGCTACGATGATTGATACAATGACCGGTTTTATGATCGTTATGAGCGGAGTGGATGGGAAGATGAGGAGAGCCGAAGAAGGAAGAGAGATAAAGATGGTTAGAGCAGGGATGATCCTCAGAAGCGTCCCAGATTAGATAAACTTCCCATCCCTGCTACCCAAACTACTTCCGGCCATCTGTCCCTTGTTTCACCGTCTGTTCCTCCTTCCTCTGCCGACATTCAAAAAGTCATACATACACCCCGCTACAAACTTGAACCAGCACATACCTCACTTACTGAGTTATTTAAGAGATGGTGTCTAAAAGGAGTATACTTTGATTTAGATATTCGTCCGTCTAATAGGAAGGATATTTCTAAGAGCTGGATTCCCTGAGAGGCAACATTGGTAAGCAGATGGACATAGTCAAAAGCGAGCTTGAGAAGCAGCTAGATGCAGTTAAGGGCCGAGGTGATAAACAGTTGTCTCTATGGTACAGGCTGGCCGAAGAGCTTCAAAGAATCAACAGGCGCAACCTTGATCAAATCGCTACCTTGGAGAATGTGAAGGTTGAGTAGGCCAAGGTTCTCGAGTGTCGGGATGCTACCATTGCATCTCTTACATAGAGACACACAGAGTTAGAGAAGCTAGAGGCTGAAAATCAAAGGCTCAAAGAAGAGCTAGCTACTTCTAAGTTGAGAGAAACTGCGCTGCTTTCACAAGTTAAATATGCTCAATCTGCTCAATAGATCGCTGAAACCCAATTGGCTGCGGAAAAGCATGCTTCTACAACTTATCAACAAGACAATACCAACCTTCAAGAAAGGAATATTGCTCAACACTTGGCTGTTTCTATGCTGACAGCTAGGGCAGAGATTCTCGAGCAGGAGAGAGATTGAGCTTTGGCAGATAAGGCAGCTGCCGAAAAAGCATTCATTGACGTTGAGACGGATTCCAACGCCACCTAATTTAAATTTTACTTCTTTAGTGTCATGAGCCGAGGCAGCTTACGCTATTTGGGACTTGGATTTCCAGCGACTCTGGCCCTAGTCTGGAAGTCAGTGCTTGCACGGGTTGAAGATACTTATGACGAGGAATACCTTTTGGAGAATCTATTGGATGAGGAATCCCGCAAGGCTCTGACCAAGGGGAAGAAAAAGCTTATGAAAGAGCTGGGATTACCAGGCGATGAAGTTGAATCCTCTAGGGAAGAACTTCCAGATGTAGCCACTACCGATGCCCCAACTGACTCTGCTAATGTTGAGGTTTCCACATCTCAGACTCCAACCATGCCTCTTACTGATCCTTTTGGTATTCATGAGGAAAGAAAAGAAGTTGTTGAGGAATAGGCTACTGAAGATCATGACGAGGGGGATGATGAAAACCCAGACAATTATCAAGTTGTGCACATAATATTTCTACCATAGGTAAAACTAAGACTGAACAAGCCGTATCAGACTTAGACTATCTTTGTACTTCGCCTGGGTATATTGTTTTTTGTGCTCACTATTTTCTTGTATTAGGCCTGGTTTCACCAATGCCTTTGCCGTTGTAGTCGAAAAGACAATGACCGAAGCCATCGTCACTGATTCAACCTTGGTATCGACTACTGCTGCCCCATTCAGTACCCATCCCCCAGGTGACGCACAACTAGGATCACAGGATGCACAAATTGAAGCAATCGCCAACTTGGACGACATCGACTATACTCCTAGTGACGAAGCAGAGGATCTTGATGATGCTGATGAGAGTCCAAGGAAGGATACCAGGGACAAGAAAAAGAAGAATATTAAGCCACCTTCATCATCCTCAAAGCATAAGAGAGGAAAGCGCACTGCTTCAAAGAAAGGAGGACCTATCATTCCATCTTCTCCTGAGAGTCCTGTTCGCGGTACAAAAGCTAAGGATGAAAGCCAACCTACCAATACCCCTCCTCCTTCTTCCGCCAAGGTTAATAAGCCATCTTTGAGATCAAGCGACTCGAAGAACGGCATAAAGAAGAATTAATGCTTATGGCTATTTTGCTTTGCTTCCTATAGCTTCTTTTTTATGCATTTCATTCAGACCGGATGTTTATGCAAGTACCGGCCCTTGCACATGACATTATGCTACTGTGTATTTGAGACTTGTGTTTGTTAATGTGAAGCTGTTCTTGCACTTTCTATAATTTAGATGTTAGTTGTTATCTATTTACTTTAGCTGTGTTGTACTTTTTTGTCTGTGCACTTGTTTCTTCATATATTACAAGTCTTTTGTTTGGTGTGAAGTCATGACGAGCTTGTGGTATGTATTGTGAGCATTTATTAGTCCGTCTTAATGCGATGGTGTTGCCCCCATACCAAAGGTCATTGCGAGTCGCTAAAGCTAAATGCAGTCAATTTTGCTAAATTCCTTTATTTAGGTTGGGAAACTAGAAGCTTGTTATTTGTTGTCGGAGTTCTTCTGTTACTGCCAGCGTGCTTTAAGCTTCTGAGCTCGCCAATTCCTTTAAGAAGTTCAACTTTGTCGACTGATCTCGAACTTCTACTCGGACAAGTCGTTGACTTTTGTGCCCTTGCCTAGGAGGTTACTAGTCTTCACTATGGGAAGTACTTTTGGTAACACCTAACGTCTGCTCTTGCTGATTGGTGTTGACGTTGGAGACTTCATTGACTGTTTGTAACTCAACGGTCATCGTCCCCTGTCGACCGAATCAAGCGTCAGAGGCTGCATTGAGGCGACCTTCACGGGCGTCGTGAAGGATTTGGATTAACTCAGTGTTGGTCAGCTCCCACTGATTGGTGTTTGACATCGGAGACTTCATTGAGTGTTTGTAACTCAACTATTCTACTCCCGTCAACCGAATCAAGCATCAGAGACTCTTTGAGCTCACCTCTAATGTGGAGAGGCGACCTTCAGAGTCGGCGCAAAGGTTTGTCACGAAGGATTTTTTCCTTTACTATGCAAAGGACTTTCCGAGCCTCTTGTTGTGGGGAGGTGGACCTTCAGCGTCGATGCAAAGGTCTAACACGAAGGATCTTTTGTTTTGCACTGTTCTGTAGAGCGAACGTCGGCCTCCTGCTGGATGCATCTGACTATGGCAAGCGATCGCAGCTGGGCGCGGGTTTCCCCTTGGAACTTGCAAGGGTTTGCGTCATCCCGCAGGGGGAACATCAATCTTTGTGTGTCGGATGCACTTGTCCTTAGTATGCGATCACAGCTAGACTAAGACGTTTTTTTGAACATCAATCATCGTGTCGGATGCGCTTAGCCATAGTAAGTGATCGCATCTAGACTGAGAGGTTGTGGCCCCTTGAGCGAAACTTGCAATCCCTTGTTTTGACTCTGTATCTGCTTGTTGGAATCTTCACCATTTGTCTTTTGGCAACTCCTCTCGTTCACTTTTCAAGGCGGTGCCTTTCATCGTTGTATTAATTGCGCGTTGATATTTATAGCACTCAACGCTTGAGTTAGTGGTATTGGAGGTTGTTACGCTGTATCAAACTTTGAGAAAGCAAGTGTTTATCGGATAGCCTACATTATAGAATCATCCTTTAGCAAATTTTGAGTTAACGAAAATTTTGCAAAATAAGAGATTTACTCAGACAGGCTTTCTTTTTTTCATGCAACTAGTGTTCAGTACAATGCTTGCAAAAATAATTACAACTTTTTACAAGAAATTTGAACATAGTGTCAAGTAAAATATCGACGAAGATGAATGTTATTCCAGGCTCTTGGAATCAGAATGCCATCAATACTTGTTAATTTGAAAGTGTCGTCGAGTAGCTTTTGACTGATGATGTATGGACCTTCCTAGTTTGGCCCGAAGACTCTAGTTCCTGTCGTAACTCATTTCACTACGAGATCTCCAACTTTGAAGAACCTTTATCTGACTTTAGAGTTGAAATGCCTAGCAATCCTTCGCTGATGAGCTGCAACTCTGAGTTTTGCTTCATCTCGTCTCTCCTCAAGTTGATCAAGAGCATCAAGCAGTAACTTTCATTCTCAGCTTGGTTGAAATGGATTATGCGGTGTGTAGGGACTTCCAACTCCACCAGAATCATTGCTTCTGAACCGAATGCCAAAGAGAAAGGAGTGTTCCTAGTAGTAGATTTATGAGTTGTCCTGTACGCCCATAGTGCAAGTGGTAGTTCGTTGACCCAACCACCTTGAGATTTCTCCAGTCGTTTCTTAATGATTGATTTGATGATTTTGTTTACAGCTTCCACTTTCCCGTTTGCTTGCGGATGGGGCACTACAACAAAGATTTTCCTGATCTTGTACTTAGCATAGAAGCCTTCAAATTCTTCGCTCTCAAATTGTGTTCCATTGTCTGTGATTATCTTTTGTGGCACACCGAACCTGCAAATAATGCTCTTCATGACAAAGTTGACCACTTTCGTTTTGAGGTGATAGTAGCCAGTGGCTCTGCTTCGGCCCACTTGGTGAAGTAATTGAAATCTACAATAACATATTTGAAATGGGATTTTGCGGTAGGTAATGCCCCAATTAGATCAATGCCCCGGACAACGAATGGCCACGTACTGACCATTTAAGTTAGCTCGGTAGATGGTGCTCTGGTGGTCTTTGCGAATCTCTTGCATCTATCACATTTCCTGGTATAAGTTGCAGAGTCTAGAATTACATCCGTCCAGAAGTAACCGTATCGCAGTAGTTTCTTGGCTAGTGTCTGACCATCAGTATGCCCTCCACACTCTCCATCATGCAATTCTTCCAATATTGCTTTTGATTTCTCCTTGGTAACACAGCGTGCAAAGGCATAGAGAAACCTCGCCTATATAACCGACCATCTTGAATAAGATATAAAGGAGACTTTTTGATAAGCTTTTGTCTCTTCTTACGATCATCCGGGAGCACACCTTTGAGGAGATATTCTTTGATTGGAGTCATCCATTAATCTGGCTCTGCGGCAGTTTCCATGATCCAGTCTACATCATTGTCATCTGTGCTAGGATCTGAAAGAACTTCAGCTGGCACTAATCCTAACAGTTGAGAATCTCCCACTGGCGAGTTTTGCAAGCGAGTCAACCTTTAGATTTGCTTCTGGAGTAATATGCGAGATGGTGTAATAATCGAAGTAATTGAGTACTCCCAAGCTTTTGATAAGTAAGCTGGCAAGTTTCCTCCCTTAGCCTGGAAATCTCTTTTCACTTGGCATACCACTAGTTGTGAATCACTGAAAATGTGCAAGGCTTTCAACTATAACTCCCTCACGATCTTCAATCCATCAATCAGAGCTTCATATTCTGCTTCATTGTTCATTGACGGGAATTCTAGTCTCAAGGCATAGCATACCAAACGCCCTTCAGGAGCCTTTAGCACTGCTCCTGCCCCTGAGCAATACTCGTTCATAGCACCAACAATGAATAGTTTCCACCGAGTAATCACTTCGACGGCTTCTTCCTTCTCGTCCCCCCATCCATGGATTCAGTGATGAAGTCTGCTTGTTGATTGCCCTTCGCGGATGATAAGTGATATCGTATTGGCTGAGCTCGATGTTCCACTTCAATAACCTTCCGGAAGTCTCTGGACTAAACAAGACCTGCTTTAGGGGCTGATCTATAAGAACCTTGATAGGGTGAGACTATAAATACGACCTTAGCTTCGTTGAGGCAATGAGCAAACAGTATGCAAGCTTTTCCTACTTCGGGTAGATTAGATCTGCCCCGGAAAGCCTCTTGCCGATGTAATACACTGGCCTTTGAACCTTTGAATCCTCTCTGACTAATGTAGCACTCAATGCATGGGATAAAATTGCCAGATATAAAAATAGATCTTCTCCATATCTAGGCTTTAATAACATTGGTGGCAATTTCATATGCTTGATTAACTCTTCAAAAGTAGTTTGACATTCCGGAGTCCACTGGAGTCTTTTCTTAGAGCATTGAAAAAAGGAATGCACTGATCTGTGGATTTAGAAATGAATCGACTTAAGGAAGCAACTTTCCCATTCAGATTTTGTAGCTCTTTCTTCGTTTTGGGAGCTCGCATTTCTCTCAAAGCAGAAATCTGGGTAGGGTTGGCTTCGATGCCCCGGGCATTGACCATAAGCCCAAGAAATTTTCCTAACGTGACCCCAAACGAACATTGACAGGATTGAGCTTCATGTCGTACTTTCTCAGAATATTGAACATCTCGACCAAATTTTCTAAGTGATCATCGGCTCTTTTGGACTTCACCAGCATGTCGTCTACGTAAACCTCCATAGTCTTTCCTATTTGAGATTTGAACATTGAGTTGACAAGGCACTGGTAAGTTGCTCCAACATTCTTCAACCCAAAAGGCATTAATTTATAACAATATATACTTACATCCGTAATAAAGCCCGTGTTTTCTTGATTAGGCTCATATGATTTGATTATAGCCCGAGTATGCATCCATGAAAGATAAGAGTTCATTCCCCGCTATTGCGTCAATGAGCTGATCAATTCTAGGCAGTGGGAAACTGTCTTTGGGACACACTTTATTAAGATCCGAATAGTCGATGCATACTCGCCACTTACCGTTGGGTTTTTTCATAAGTACAGGATTCAACTTTCAAGCAGGATATGTGGACTCTCGTATAAAGTGATTCTCCATAAGTATGTCTACTTCTTCTTTGAGAGCCATTGACCTTTAAAGGCCCCGAATCCTTCTCTTTTTCTTTACTGGTGTGATGCTTGGGTCGATGTTAAGTGCATGAACTTCCACCTCGGGGGATATGCCACACATGTTAGAGTGACTCCAAGCAAACTCATCAAGATTAGCTTTGAGAAACATAACTAACTCTTTTTGCAGCTTTTAGCACAATTGAGACCCTATCTTGAGCATTATATCTGGATCTTTAGGATGCACGGATATTGGAATGGTGATCTCAACTGGTGGCGCTCTTTCATCCCCTACACTTGTCTTACGAAGATCAATTTCTTTATAATCCCCACTATGCTCACCAGTGCAGGGGTCGCACCCTAATTTCTATAAGGCAGGCTCTTGGATGCGGAGGGGAACCTCCACACCCTTTTCGTTGTCTTTCTTTTTGGCCTCTCGTTGCTCTATCATATAGCACTCTCGAGCAGTTTATTGGTCTCCCCTAACCACCCCGACACCATTCTTAGTGGAAAATTTCATGGTTAAACACCAGGGTGCCAAGGCAATCCTGAATTCATCTAAGGCTGGTCTTCCCAAGAGTGCGTTGTAAGCAAACAACTCATCAACTATCACAAAAGTTTGTTTCGATATGGCCAGTCTCCCACCCTCTCCCAACTCGACTAGCAGGTCAATGGTTCCAATTGGTTGCTTGGGCTCCCCCGTGAACCTTTGGATTTTTGTTTGACATGCTTGTACATCTAACATGGAAAGCCTCATTTGGTTGAATGTGTTGAGGAATAGGACATTGCAAGAGGTGTCGCAGTCCACAAGAACCTTTTTAACAGTTGTCGGGCCAATTCCAATATTTACAACCATGGGATCAAGAGTGGGCGTTATGACGCCTTCAGCATCATCTCCCACAAAAGTGATATCCTCGTAAGTAAGCTTTTGCTATTTAGCTGGCACTGTATTGCTCAAAATCAAGCATCTCTCCTCTTTTGGAACGTACTTTAGTGCACCTTCATATCGCTCAATGTATCCTCAACTTCTTCTGGCTGAGTAAAGACCTCCAGATATGGTGTTGATCACTGGTCGTGTACAGTTTTGCACTGGAGCTTTACTGCTTGGAACTGACTGACCAACTGGTACACTCTGTTCCTGAGGAGCTGTAGAAGGATTTGCAGACTGAGGGTTCTTCACATATTGCTATAGTCGGTTTTTCCTAATCAGGTCCACGATCAATGTATTCAAGTGTATGCACTCATTGGTATCATGAACGGGTTGATTATGAAATCTATAGAACTTTCCCGATTTAATTGCTCGACCGCCTACCCTCATTTACTTTGGTTCTGCATATTCTTCGGAATCCTTTGTTGCAAGGTAGATGTTTTCAGGAGTGTCATTCAGAAGCGTCACCTCTGACGAATAGAAATGGCGAATCTTCTTATTATTCTTATCGCCTTTTCCGTCATTGGACCGCTTTTTTCCCTGATTATTACTCTAAGTATCCACACTCTTTGGAGCTTCAGCAATGCTGTTATCACCAACAATCTGAAGAGGCATAGGTTCATCATCAACTATCATGTACCCCTCTTCTTTTTTTTATAGAATTTCTCGAGCATGATTGTTTCTTTCATTTTTATCCACCTACCGAACTCGCTCTTTTTATCTATAGCGCCAATCAAAGACATTAAGATCATGCGGGGCTCGGGATTCCCCACATCAGATAAAGCAACATTGATTCTACTGAGAAAATCTTTGACAGACTCTCTTGGATTCTGTTCCATTGATGTTATAGAAATTACATCCTTAGCCTTCGTAGCCTACAGCCTGAACTGCTCTTTGAACTTCTTAGTCAAATCAGCGAACTGGTCAACGGACTTAGGCAGCAGCTTTGTAAACCACTGCGATGCCACTCCTTCTAGATAGAGAGGAAAAATAAGTATTTGATCTCATCCGTCGCCTTGTCCGCATTCATATGCCATTCTTACATTTACAAAAATGGTTTGGATCAGAAGTTCCATTGTACGGAGGCAAAGTAAGATGGGTGAACTTTTTAGGGAACTCCGCCTTGCGGATCTTTTTGGTGAATGGATTTTTACTGTGAGAGAAATCCTATTCCCTTTCGTCCTCATTACGAGCCATGCTATCTTTCATGATTTTCTTTATCATATCCGCAATAGACTCCTCTGAGTTGTGTTGTTCCGCAGGGCAGACTTCGACCTCTTTGCCGGATGCTCATCTTGGCGAGCGATCGCGGTTAGAAGATCTAGGCCTTTTACCTCCACTGTGAGGAGATGCCCCCCTGGCGGGACTAGCCACTCGTCAGGTATTTCAGTCAGAATGAGTTTTAGTCTTTGCCTTTGAATCAGCGTCGCCTTTGTCACTCTCCCAGCCATCAAGACCTTTCATGTCACCATCACGATGATGATCTGAAGCTGAGGTATTCACACTCTCCTCAAGGTTGACGTGAACTCTTTGAGGAGGTGCGAGATTCGCTTGCGCATTCAACATTCATCTTATCCATCAGAGCCTGATTAGCATCCATCAAAACTTTATTGGAGGTCTCCATCCGTTGATTTAAATTGGCGACAACGACATCTAACTCATCTCTGGTGACTCCAGCTCCACCTACCGAGCTTTGGCCAATCTCAAAACGGTTGGTAAACGGCGTAGCTTCGTCAGCAACATAGTTGGATCCTTCAATGGTTTTATTTGCAGTTTTCTTTGATTTTTCCATTATCTCGGATAAGGTTTTAAACTTCAAAGAAAAATTTTCAATCGGATTGGATTTTAGATTTTGAGAATCTATCGTAAAAAGCAGGCTTCAAACTTCAACTTCCCACAAAGCTTTTGACCTTGGAAAGTGGATGTAGCCTCACATTGGGCGCCAAAAAGTGTTTATGAAAAAATGGCACAAACACCCCCGAAGAGGAAAATTACACTCCGCAAGGAGTTAGTTCTGAAAGTGGTAGCCACAAAAATAGAAAAGAGTAAAGAACAAGAAGATTTAGAGTGGTTCGGCCTAGAATTGGCCTACGTCCAATATGAAAGGAGTTCTCATTATCACCACTGAAATTATAAGGTACATAATCTCTTCGATCTTATACATTTTTATATCTTTTACAATCAAACACTTCTTCTTTGAGTTTCTCTAACTTTCTGGATCTTAATCGCTTCCAAAGTAGAATCGTTCAATCTTCACGAGAATCGTTGATTGTTGAAGTACTTCTATAATCACAATCAGTGAATGACTCAGACGATTTCTTGATTGGACTGTTGATGGAGAAGCTTGGATCTAGCTTGAAGGAAGATTAATGAGGATTTGGTTGCTTTGGAGAGGTTTGGAAATGAATTGGGCAGCACTTCATGGAGAGGAAATTCGGTCCTTTGAATGTGGGAAGTCACGAGGTATTTATAGTTGTAGAACGAATGGATTGGCAAATCTGAAATTTTTGTGTGTGCAGGCTATGGATCGGATGTCCGATCCATCATTATTACGACAACGCCATTGGGTAAAGTTACAACTTACCCATAGCACAGTGCAGCGACCGATCCACGACACAGAGTAGCGACCGATCCATGACATAGAGTAGCGACCGACCCATGGCACAGAGTAGCGAGCGATCCATGGCACAGAGTAGCGAGCGATCCATGGCACAGAGTAGTGACAGATCTATGGATATGATAAGTGACTGATCTATGGCATTCAGTTCTGACAGTTCCATACATATGATCAGTGACCGATCCATGACATTCAGTACTGACCGATCCATACATATGATCAGTGACCGATCCATGGCATTTAGTACTGACCGATCCATATATATGATTAGTGACCGATCCATGGCATTCAGTACTGACCGATCCATAGACAACAGTTCAGCCCGATCCATAGAATAAGGTAGTGACCGACCCGTTATATTACTAAGTGAACGATCCATTATTTATGCTCTAATTTTAGTGGATTAACATACGAGTTATGTAATTTTCTCTAATATCTTATTATTCAATTATGTTTCAAATGATATGATATGATTATATGCTTACATCTGTAAAATTGGTTATAAGAAACATTTTGGAAGCAAGAAGTATTTATAGCTCATTTTATGATGTTCAGTTACAAATTAAAAAAACAGCCGTTGAACAAAAAAACGTATAATTTTCACAATATTTAAATGAAGTATGAATAGTTAACCAACAAAACATCATGTCAACTATGAAATCTATATAACAATAGTAACATACAATTTTCACAACATTTAAGTGAAATATGAAAGCTTAATCATTAATATAACAATAACAATGTATCAATTTCACAACATTTAAATGAAACATGATCGCTTAGTCATTAGAACTTCATGTCAACTATGAAGCAATGATTGTAGTATCATGACCAAATATTGTGTTAGCATTGTCTGACATGTGATAAATAGGAACAACCGTTTAAAATTGGTATATAGTATATATTTACATTGCTAAATAACTTAGAGAAGTAGTGTATAAATGTGAGTCTCATAGGAAAGTTTCGCTAGAATACTGAGATTTTGGTCATTCCGTTTAAATTTCAGTAAGGACCGAGATCGAACCAAATCAATATTTTGGTTTAAAAAAAACTATTTAACATAAAATTGTGCAAAAAATGTTCAAATAAAGAATTTATTTGAATTAAATAAATATATGTGTATATGTGTGAAAACTAAACAATGAGATTCGAAACCGAATCTAAAATCAAAATTTACGAATTAGGTTAAAAGTCCTTAAATTATAAAAAATGAAACTAGGATCAAAACCGAGATCTCGAAACTTGGTTAGAAAACATGGAATATTGAAGATTCAATTTTTTTTATAATGTGTGCGCCAACGCAAGTGCTCCAATTTCATTTCTTACAAACCCAGCACGTACATTATTACTATTTGTGCCCTTGTATCAATTGTCTGCACCTAGTTGTTCTTATCCTTGTATACTATAATTAATATTTGTAGCTGACATAAACATAACGGAACCACTAATACTTGCGGAAGGAAGCATCAGTGGAAGCTCTACATCAGTCACAATCTGTTGTGGCAGCGCAACAGCAGTCTCGGTAGGAGGAGGATGATGCACCATTGGAGCTTCTAGTGCCATTTTCTGAATTTAGAATAGTAAATTGTGTTTCCAGTAAAATACTATCTTTGTTTGAACCATCTGGAATTTGGGGGGTGAAGAGTCAAAAAATTCAGGCTCATGCAGTAGTTACAGCAGAGTCTGGAAATTTTGCCAGTTCTAATGCTGAGGCAAAGGTGGATGAGATCAGGACAGGCATATAAAAGCTTGTTGCCGCTAACAACGATGACATTTTTTGTTAATTGTTTGACTTCGATGTTCATTTGATACTTCTTGTGTATGTTGATGAGTTTTATTGTATTCCATATATTACTGTTATCTATGTGCATGTTTGTAGAGTGTGGCTTGTGACATTGTGTAGAGGTCAGTTTGCGTCCTCTCGTTTGTCTCTGCTCAAGATGGACCGAGTCTGTGTCACATGGCATATGGAGCTAAAATCATGTATTGTTTGCAGCGAAAAGATAAATTTAACTCTTTTTGGTTCAATTTTACAGTTTCCTTATAACAACTTACATATAAGTGTTAAGTCTGCTTTGAATTCAAAGATACAGTGATCTAATACTAGACAGGAGGTGAACATAGGAAATCAATATCATTTATTGCTTCAAGTTCTTATGGATTGATATATCATAAATGATTACATACATGTCATTTCCTAAATACTTGAAATTTAAAATTTAAAATGAACAGTACCTTATACTTTGCAGCAATATTATCATGACCGGACCATCAATCGAACCATGATGTCCCAAGGTTCAAGGTTTTCAAGGTCCGACCGGTCGGACAGTCAGAATCGTGCATGTTATTTTTTTGATAAAAATTGAAAATTAAAGGGTTAACTGGTCGGACCGTGAGTTATTGGTAAGGTGATTTATGGATTGAAAGGTATTTATATATAAAAAAGTGGGGCAATCTGCAAAAGGAAGTCAATAAAGACATAAAGTTAACAAAAAATTAAATGGGTTTGACTATAAATAAACATAATTCTAGTTGTTATCCTTTTCTTCTCAATTCATTCTCCTCTTCTTCTCTGCCGAACCCCGAAACACTTAAAAAAAATTCAAAATCCCAAATCAGTGTTGGATTTTGATATAGAGAGGAGGAGAGAGATAAAACGTAGAAAAATTGAATGACTACATTCTTATTTCTTCTTCTTCCTCCTCTAAAATTTCCAACAACATGGTATCGGAGCTAGGTTGATGAGAGGGGATAGAGAGATTTCTAAAAAAAAAAGTTAGTTTTTTAAACACTTCAAGTTCACCGGAAAATCTCCATTCGTGGCCGAAATCCAGATCTGAAATTGCTGAGACGAGGACCTGATAATTTAATCAGTTGGAGATAGTAAAGGCCAGCGTTGCAGATCTAGCTTTTCAATATCAAGTCGGGTTGTCAAATACTTTGCGACTGGGAGGAATTGTATATTCAAAAATGAAAAGCAAGAGACCATGACAGATGAAAAACAAGAGAACATGGAACAAGTGGCCGTGAAAGAAATTTTATTTTAGAATTGTTAGTGAGAAAGTGCATCATGGAGAGAAAGTGCTCCAAGATTAATTTATTTTTATTTTTTTGGAAGGTGATGAGAGAGTGCATCACAAATCGAAGAGAAAGTGCTTTGTTAATTTTTGAAGGTGATGAGAGAGTGCATCACAAATCGAAGAGAAAGTTCTTCGAATCAAGAAATCTGTTTGGAGTAGTAAAACCAAGTTTAAGGGAGGATGTTGGAAATCAACTTGGTTTTTAGGAAAATATTAATTGTGCAATGAATTTAATTATTGTATTAATGGAAGGCTAAAATAAATGGTAAGAGTTATCAAATGGAATTTGATATGTTAAGGAAAGTAGAAATTAGGGGTTAAGGAAAATTCTAGAGAAGAAGACTCTAGAATCCTTATAATGCTATAAATGTAAGTGTAATCTCTTATTTTGTGGTATGAAAAAAATGAAGAAGTTGTATGAAAAAAAAATGAAGCAATGAAAGTTTTCTTAATTATTCTTCTTTCTTCTAATTTCTTCTTTTTCCTCCTCTAAAATTTCGAACAATCAGTTAGTCTAATAGCGGTTTGAATGGCGGTTCGATTGGTCTAATGGTGGTTCGATGCAGACTGAGGTCCAACTCCGCTCCGGGCCGTCTTCGCCGCCGGCCAACGGTTAGCCGCGGTCGATCCTCCGGCCGGGTCCGGTCTTCATAACATTGCTTTGCAGTGTTAGAAAACCTTTGTGCGGAATTTTCCTTAATATAAATACTTCAATGCATTAAGTCTACCTGCATAGAATCAACATCTTACCGACCTTTACAGAAATGGTTGCCGACCTAAGAAATAAGGAAAATTTTTCCTGGCAACATAGTTCTGGCCCCTCCCATCCTTTGAGCCCCCTTTTACAGCTCCTCCAACGCTTTCTTTGCCATGCCAACTCCCTTTTCCCGACCTAAGAAATAAGGTGCTGATAAATTCGATGCACGACCTAGGGCACTAAAAAATAGGGCCCCTAGGCCGTAAAATAGTTTAAAAATCTCATTAAATTTCCTTTTTCAATTTTTTATTCGAATTTTACATCGATATGCCGCCACGATTCATCAAGACCGCTCGATGAACCTTTCGAACGTAGATGGACGAGACAGTCTGTCATGTGCACACCCCTTCTATGCCTGAGACGACGATTCTAGACCTACGGATTCTTCATGAGTTACCCCAAAGTTTCACTCACCATATGTTCACAACTCTCGACACCATTGAGATAAACTTTCTGGATTAAACATAATTTTTTAGTGCATAACTTAGTTATATACCAATATTCGTCGGTACTATGTAGTGTTATTTTATGGTATAGTAACCAACAACAAATGTCTTTTTACTAGTCTCGCTACATAAGCGTTCATTGCAGTTGGTCGAAGTTTGTCACACGTACCTTTGACATACTCCCACATAGTATTCGAGAGAGACTACCTGCTAGTCCGTTTGGTCGTTTCTTAGAGATTAGACCGGCCCAGTCCTTTGATTGGCCATTGTTAGGTGCCTTTGTTAAGAGATGGTGGCCTACCACACATACTTTTCTCTTTCCAGATTTTGAGCTAGGTATCACCCCATCATATTTTTATATGCTTACGAGGACTGAGATATGTGCTACTGATAGAGTGTCATACCCTTTTGACTTTAGATATGAGTCACCCGAGTCGTACTTGTTGTACTTATCTGATTTCTTCACTGATCATATACCCTGTGGAGCCATTACGCTTATATATTTACATGAGTATATTGTAGCACATATAGGTACTGAGGCTATGTAGGATGTTGTATTTCTGGCTTTCCTTTTATATCTCTTTGGTTCGACATTCTTTTCGAACCAAAAGAGTACGATTCGATTGGACCACCTAACATCACTAGCCGATTTAGAGCATCTCCATATAATTGAGTAGGGCTCGGCTATTTTGGGATGTCTATACACTGCACTTGACTAGTATGCTTTTGGAAAGGTGGAGCAGATGTTAGCTTTTTGGTACATGTTGCCGTATTGTCACTACGAGTACACGGCCAACATGCATCCATGCATTGTTGAGGCCGCCAGTCATACCGCCGATTCTAATTTCCTATGCATGCGTCGATGGGAGAGTATCCATATAGTACAACGTGCTCCTATTGGTGTCAGACATGACCTAATAGAGGCCCGATCTCAGATCGATCTGAGGTCTAGGGCCAACATTTTACGAGCACCATGGGCGTCCTATTGGATTGCTCTTACACAGGCAGGCCAGCTCGGTGATGCACACCCTCTATCCATTGCATATCTCTACGAAGTTTCGTTTTTCTCCCACTGGCCTACCTCCATGTTTAGTGCTTGGGAGACCGGTGTTATTTCCAAGGGATGGGTGAGTTGTGTGTATCCGAAGATCCACTTTCGTCTAATGATATGTTCGGGATGCATCGTACTATCGGCAGATAGTACACACAAGATCTTAGACAGGGTAGGTAGGTGGATACAAAGACGTTTTTCTTACTGGAAGTTAATTTTGATAGTTATTGGGATAGAGTTGCTCCTCGACAGTACTTGTTGCCAGATTACAATTGGGGTGTGAACTTCGATCGCATAGGACCACAAGTGGAAACGGGTAGAGTTCATCCACTACCATTTACTTTTGATCCAACCCCATCACAGTACTCTGATTATCCTATGGATTATTCTTTTGACGACTCATTCAGGGAATATGATCTTAGCAGGACATTGACCGTCCAGCCTATTGTTTAGCCACCTGATCACACGGTTGTTGGTATCCCCACCGTGGGATTGTATCCTCTCCATGAGGTAATATTCATACTTATAAAATTATTTTTTATACATATTTAAGATATATAAAGTGAGTGTAAATGGTCTTCTATTACGGTTTGCACCCAGGTTAGACCAGCACATACGACATATAGCCGCTATTCAGCATATGGTACTGCTACATTAGGTGTCATTGTATCAGCAGCACCAAGAGGTAGTGCAGAGTTTGTAGAGGAAGATCTACGACCTACAAGCTCGAATGGAAGCGTTAGTTGGTGGTGCAGCAGGATCAGGAGGTGGTGCACGAGGATCAGGTGGTGAAGGAGGATCAGGAGGTTGTGGTGGTGCAGGAGGATCATGAGGTGGTGGTGACGATGACGATGATGAGGATGATGATGTTGACATGGATGAAGATGACGATGGTGAGGAACCCGAGGATGACGATGACGATAGCGATGGTGATGCTGTGGATTTACGATGGCGATGATGACGATGACAATGGTGATGTTGTGATTTATGGTCACGATCTATTACGTATATTATTCCATGATGTATATATGTATTTGTCATGTTATACTGGATTATATGTTCATCTATCATGTCTATTCATGTTTATATGTCATGTTTATTCATGTTGTATTGGATTATATGATATATCTGTCATGTTTATTCATGTTGACCGCTTTGTTTTATGATGTTTTGTGTTGTTGATCATTGTATGCTACATGTTGTTTGTAACGACGTGAGGAATTCAATTTATTAAAATTCCTTTCATTTTATTAAATAAATCGTTATAGTTCGTAAACGATTATACAATGACTTTCTGAAAATTTTATTTTGACATAACTCAAAATCTACAATATGAAAATATGAGTTTTTTTTTTGGCAAAGCCAACCGGTTTTTAAGGTGACCGCAAACACCTTTTATTATAACTAATAATAAAATACATATGAGTACAGGTGATTGTTAGTAGACAATCAGCTATCGGTTTTTTTAGGTGGTCCTACCACCACATACCTAAACAGGCTAACAGTACTGGAGCTAGCTAACAGCTAGACTACAAATAAAAAGAAAAACTGGAGCTTGACCGGTATGTCAAGACTACAAAGCGCTTATAGGGGCTAGCCCCCATCAGCATCTCTTGGTGAGACTTTCATCACTGCCTCAGCAAAATGGGTAGCTAGATCCTACACAAAGAACGGAGAAAGCTGAGAATATAGGTGTCGTCAGTCCCAAATTGAGTCAAGTAGTAACTGCTCGTTGTTTTTTCCATCATCACCATCCGTAGGTAATATTATCCCTTCACCTTCCACTTGGTACATTAATTTCCGTGCTACATTTTCCTCATCCACATGAATGTAATATGTTCCCTCGCTCAAATTTTGTTTCATACCTGTGTTAGAGTGTGTTAGAACCCTTTCTGTTTTATTCTAGCCAAAAGATTGACTTTCAGTTGGCTCTTTTTCAGTCGGTGCTTTATCAGAGAGATTATGAACACCGTCCAAATTACTAGCTGGTGGAGTGGCTACTGATTTGGTTTTGGGAATCCAAACTATAGGCGGGGCTCGCGGTAGAGGAATCTTCTCATTCTGAAAATTATCTCCCAAAACAGAACATTTCCTTGTTACATGACCAAAGGATTTGCACGAGCTGCAAATCTCCGGTGTCCATTTGTATGTCACATCAACATAATAAAGGAGACCTTCTATGCAAACCTTCAACTGCTTAGGAAGAGGCTTATCTGGAGTTACTTCAATCAATGCTCTCGCAAAAACAAGATTTCTTCTAGATACTGTGTTGGAGTCAAAACATTTTAGCTTGCCAATATTGCACGCAAGAAAATTTTGATTTTTCTCTTTCATTAAAAATCCATAATCAAATAGATTCGAAAGATTCTTTTTTCAACGAATTCCGACTTATATTGGACCCTATACATTCAATTGAAGTTCAAAATGTAAAATTACAAACTACCGTGACGTTACGAGCTCGTTTATAATTAATTTATAAATTATACATTCAAATGTCAATTAATTAATAAATTCCTTATAAAAATTCCTTTTATATTTCTAATACAACATTAAAAATAAATTTAAATGTTGAAATTAAACGACTAAAATATCTGGATCTACATGTAATACTCCAAGTCAAAATCATTCTTTTGACATGCATGCATATTGAAAGAACGTAAACCTTGGAGATACAACTGGTAATAAGCATAACGATACAGCTAATAATAAGCATAAAGATACACCTGGTCGTAAACATTTTTGACTAACATAGCATAAAATATTAAACGTAGAATTTAAACCACGTCGAAGTCGGTAATTTGCATAACTAAGGTCGTTGACTTGATTTCGTAGCTTTCTTATTTCTTCTTCCAATTGCAAATCATATGTAATAGCTCTAGAAGGAAAAAAATCGTTTTCCCACTGTCCTAATTCACATCCATTTGTACGTACTAAACAACAATAATATCATCGTCCGACGTCGTTCCCATGTCTGGCGACTAGTTGTGGTGCCTCAAAACCATAAATGCATATAATATTTATAGATTGTACCTCGTCGACTTCAGGCGTAGTTATGGTAGAAGGAATTACAACATGTGACCTTTGGGCACGTTGTTGAGTTTGTTGTAAGACTCCATAATTTTAAAAGACATTATAACATTAAACTAAAGAATACTTAATTAAATATTTGGAATTAAGTAAAATGGACTGTACCATTGCGTTCTTCTAGGAATTCTGCTTGAGATAGACTCCGAGTTTGCGTAAAATGGACATAGTATGAGAAAGATATGAAAGTTAGAAGTTTGTACACATATAAGAGTCTTATATATAAATAAATTCAAACCAGAATTCAAAATAATTCGAAAACGTAAGAGGGAAAAGTAGGTCAGATATAGACCGGCATGGGACGACCTACGCCTGCGTTGGGTCGACCCATGGCCAGGTGGGTCGACCCATCCCCGATCGAGCGAGGTGCATTTCTCTGTACGTGGTATGATTTCTGGAATAGATTCGTTAGTAGCAGGCTATATATAGGACATCATTTATTTTGTTTTCTACACCTAAAACAATGGAGACAATGAAATGCTGCCTCTGCTTGTATTGAATTAGCATATCTTCTTCAACATCAGTTTATATTCACAAAGATTCCTTCTGCAACATCAGCATATTATTCTCTGTTCTTTAGATCCAATATCTGTGACTTCATTTTACTTTTAGATATAAAATTTTAAAAGTAACCCTGACATGTTTATAAATCTAGATCTAAATTCTATAATTGTTAAGAATCTGATTCATACCTAAACAGTTATGCTATGATGTGTATTCTTCTGTATACCTGATCTGTTGTCTAGTTCTTATATGCCTACTTCTGATATGCTTATTCCTACTGTCATATGCCCATCTTTGTTACTATATGCTTATTTTTTTTATATGTCTATTATGTTCTTCTCTCTCTCATTCCCTTTTTATTTTTATAGCCTAGGATACCTTCGAGCCTAGGCCTATATCTGAAATATGCATACAAATGGAATTGGGATAAATTGGGGGGAATGATTGGGAATGATAATTTGGGGGCATAACCTAAACTGTGAAATATGGCTAAAATTTTAGGGGAATATGTTGTACTATGAATTACGACTGGAATTTGAGGCATATGAATCTGTAGGATTAATTTAAGATTAAGTGAAATATGTTAATGGAACTGTAAAGAACCTATCAAACATGTTAAAATATGTTAGGGTAATGTTAACCTGTTTAATCTGTTGGGGTTAAGTAAATATATTGGGGTTATGTAAACCTGTTTAATCTTTGGGGTTAAATATACATGTTAACCTTTGAAACTTAACCTGTTAATCTGTGGAGGTTAGGTGAACCTGTTAATTTGTAGGTGTGACAACCCACATCCGTTAATGTCACTCTTTAATAGAATGCATTAAGTTTCGTGAAGCGTTATAGGTAAATAGAAACAGAAACATCACAAGACAGATATAAAAGCACAGCGAAATTTAAAACTTTATTAAACATAAAACATCATGGTCCAAAACGCAGTTACATCATAGGTTTGAAATACGGAAAACCCATTACATCAAATTAGAACTTCTGTCTTGTACTAAAATCACCAGAGTACGATAATATATAAAAAGCATAGTCTCCAAAATATATCTATATCAGAGAAGATAGGAAATCAAAGCGGCACATCTAAGCAGCTCCAAGCAGAACGAAAGAGAGAATCTAAGTCAAGCGTGAGTATTCCCACCTTGAGAACCTGAGGGGAACGGAAGAGAGAGAAGAGGAAGCAAAATGGGTCAGACATAAAGTTTGGCGAGTCCAATTATTTTTAGCATATAAGTAAAAGCATCATGACAGGCATATAAACCGGATGAGAGATATAACAGTATCATAAGACAGGTATAACAGAATGAGCAGGATAAGCAGAGTAATCAAGACAGAATAGGTTACGCTTCTCTAATAATTTTTCTCTACACCAATACTAGTATAACAGAAACAAGATGATCCCTACAGACACATATGGTAGACTTAGGTGCACTTCTAGTGACGGGTTTTACCCCCAACAATAATTAAAGACAGCCCAACAGAAATGACAGGTGTTACCCCCAACGATAATAATGGGCTTCTAAACAGGCAAGACTAGATGTACCCTAATTACTACCCCACTCGATCGTCTCCCTACCCTGTGGTTACCCCGTGCTGGCTCCACAGTAGGATGTATCACTTCCTAAAATGGCAACCCTTTTATTTTCAAGATGCAAAACAATATCTACTGATGTCACAGTGTCTTAATTTTCCCCGAGCAAGCCGGACCTATGCACGCACATGACTCCGGTGGATCACGCGCTGTCAATACCTTCACCTATTTGAACCACTTACAATCAACTCAATAAGCATGCCCTAACCCCGACCTAGTTCGGGGTTCCTCGTTTGATACCAAGATGGGTTACCGACTGATACGGGTTCCACACAACAGATGATACAATCCACCCCTAGGATTGCATTCCCACTACTAGGATTTTGACAGGTTATGCCTAATAGTTAACAAGGCTGCATAACCCCAACATGTAATACAGGTTAAGTTTGTCGGGCTTATATAACCCCTCACAGATTTAACAAGATTAACTTACCCCACTGATTCAAGCAAGTTTACTTAACCCCTACTCAATTCGACAGGTTCATGTAAACCCCACAGATTTAGATAGATTAAGTATTTCAAGTTAACAAGTCATTATTATATTTCCATTTATGGCTGTTAATGGACTAGACCTTCCACATTAAGTCTACCACTTGTGGATGCTGGATATGCCAGGTGGTTCCTTGCATATTTCTACCACAATTAGGACTTAACCTCATGTCTTAGCACCGTTACGTGTACATTTACACACTTGACCCCACACATTAGATTAACTACTTTTGGTTGCTGGATTTGTCGGGCGGTTCCTGGCAGACTTCTACCATAAGTGTAATCTAACCTCGTGTCTAAGTGCAGTTACAGTCATTATTTACTATAGTTTTAGGCATATTCGTTCTTAGCGAATTATTCATGTTCATCATAGGTTATGCCCCAGCCTTAGATCACGGTATATGTTATGGCCCCAAAAATCCCCATCATGTTTTCCAATACAAGTTATGCCCCAATTTTAACATTCCCAACCATTCCCAATTTCGTGCGTTCGCATATTTCAGCGATAGGCCTAGGCTCGCAGGTAGCCTGGCTATAAAAATAAAATGGGAAGGAGGGAGAGTAGTTAACAAAATAGGAATAATAGAAAAACAAGCATATAATGTCAGAAATAGGCATGTTGATTGAATAGGCATATGGTGACAGAAATAGGCAAAGTAGTAGAATGGGCATATGATTACAAAATTAGGCATGATAACAGAACAGGCATATCAAGAATAGGCATATAAGAACTAATCAGTAGATTAGGTGAACAAGTAATAGAAAATCTAATTAGTTATGATTCAAGTTATTAACAGGCGCCGATTTAGATCCAACTTATGAACATGTCAAGATTACTTTTACATGTTTACGTCTAAAAATAACATAAACTCACTGTGATTAGATCTAAAGAATAGAGAATTGACTGTTGATGTTGTAGCAGAGATTCTTGAATACGTATAACTTGTTGTTGCAGAAGAATAGGCTAATTTAATCTGAGTGGGGGAAGCACCTTGTTATCTCCATTGTTTTTGGTGAATAAAACAATAGAAATGAGGTCCTATTTATAGCCTACGGTCAATAAATACGGTCAAAAAACGAGTCTACGTTCACAGAATTGGATCTGCCCCAGATCTGTCTGGGGTCGACCCAGGGGTTGACACCCCCGTGTAGGGATCGACCCCCAACTGGCTGAATTCCCTCATCTTCCCGCTGTTTGATTTTTTATTTCTGGACAAGATTGATATATATATATATATATTGCTTATATGTATACAAACTTCAAACCTTAATATCTTCTTCATAAGATGTCCGTTTTATGCAAACTCGAAGTCTATCTTAAGAAGAATTTCAAGACGAACGCAATGGTGTAGTCCGTTTTAATTAATTCCCAATATTTAATTAAGTATTATTTAATTATCATTTTAGTGTTTTTTAAAATTTTGGGGTGTTACGTTCTTCCCTACTTAAAGGATTTCGTCCCCGAAATCTCCAAGTTAAGAAGAATGTATATCCTAACCTTCATCATCCATCTATTCATCCACCAATCACAGGCATCCATTGTCTTTAAAATATTTCTAATGATTATGTGAACATATACAAAGGTGTGTGTATATGTTCCTATACTAATGCGAAAGATCAGGCGGTCTACTGATTCAGTTGACCTCCTTAATGCAATGTATGTTAGTGCCATGAATCCAACATGTATGCAAATAATTCTAATAAATCATGTAAATGCTATATGCGTTCACAATCATTCATCCAAATGCAACATTCATATGATGATACACCCATTTCCATCCATAAAAGAAGAAAAATGCAAACGCATCCATATGCAGTATGAGAGTGATTGAGCCGATCTAGTGCCAAGTGTGTGTGTGTGTATATGAATCCACGAGCAACCACAATAAACACTTGCATCCACCTGCATCTATCAAACATAATATGTCTCAAACACATGTTTACATCCATTGGTTCCTTATTTAAAGGTCGAAGATTTGATCGATAGGATATACCTAAATGACAGATGCAAGTACGAATAAAAGCTTTGGAAAAACAAGTTAAGAACATACCCTTGAAAATAAAAGGGTACGAAGTGAGAATCTTGTCTTCAGTCTCCCAAGTTGCATTCTTAGGGTCTTCTCCCCATTGAACTTTCATCAACTTGACCTCTCGGTTACGTAGCTTCTTAACCTCTGATCCAAAAATACGGGTAGGAACTCATCTAACTGTCGCTTCCCATTCCATCTCTACTTCCTCAAGCATGCTCGGCTCCACTACTTCTGCGGTATCATGCAAGCAATTACGAAAATGAGAAACGTGGAAAACATCATGAACACTGGCTAGTCTCTTTGGTAACTTCACTCTATAAGCCATTTGACCAATCCTTTATGTTATGGGAAATGGCCCTACAAATATTGGGGCCAAAATCCCTACAGATCCAAAACGAACCACATTCCTCAAAGGTGATACCTTGATGAAAACCATGTCTCCCACCTCAAACTCAATATCAGTTCTTCTCTTATCTGCATAGGACTTCATCCTGTCCTGAGCTGTCTTCATGCGCCTGCAAATAAGATCAATCTTCTCTGAAGTTTCCCTAATCATCTCAGGTCCAAGTTGAAGCCTTTCTGCATATTCCCACCAACAAGTCGATGATCTATAGGGTCGTCCGTACAATGCCCCGAAGGGTGCCATGCCAGTACTAGCTTGATAGTTGTTGTTGTAGGCGAACTCTACCAAAGGAAGATTCTCTTCCCATGTCCTTCCGAAGTCTAGGATACACAGTCTTAAAAGATCCTCAAGAATTCTATTCACCCTTTCTGTATGTCCATTAGTATGAGGGTGATAAGAGATGCTTAAACATAACTATGTACCTACTTCCTCTTGCAAGCTCCTCCAAAACTCACTAGTGAAGATGGGGTCACGGATAATCACTATGATAGAAGGTACTCCTTGTAGGCGTACTACCTCACGAAGACAAACTGATGCTAACCAATCTACCGTTCTCTTACTCTTAACAGGAATGAAATGAGCGCTCTTAGTAAGCCTGTCAACTATAACCCAAATACTAGTGTTGCCATTCCTTGATCTAGGCAAACCATCAATGAAATCCGTAGAAATGCTCTCCCACTTCCACTATGGGATCCCCAAAGGATGAAGTAGACCGCCGGGCTTCCTTTGCTCAGCTTTGACTTGCTGACAAATCAAACATCGAGAAACAAAACCCGCTACATCTTTCTTCATCCCAGCCCAAAATAAAACCCTTTTCATATCTCTATACATCTTATCACCAACAGGATGAATAGTCATCCTAAAATGATGGGCTTCCTCAAGGACTGTCTTCAACAGACTCCCAACTCGGGGAACACAAAGCCTTCCATCTCATCGCAACCACTTTCTATCATCAGTGGAATATCTACTAAGGTAACTGGAAGTCTCCTCTCTACTGAGCTTATCTAAGATGTCTGCCATCAGTGGGTCCTCTCGCTGCGAAGTTCCTATTTGATCCAAAAGAGTAGATCGTACCTCTAATGATGCCAATAAACCAGGTGTGAACTCGGTAGAGGGTCTAAAATCAAAAGTCGATATATACTCCAAGCTTTGCCTTTCTACAAATAGAGGACGCAAGGTCATCCTCTTCCTACTCAGTGCATCCACCACCACATTACCCTGCCTACTCAGTGCATCCACCACCACATTATCCTTGCCAGGGGTATAAGCAATCTCAAAGTCATAGGATGCTAGGAACTCCATCCATCTCTATTTCCTCAAATTGAGATCCTTCTGTGAGAACAAGTACTTGAGAGATTTATGATCGGTGTACAACTCGAATTTCTCTCCCAGTAGATAATGGCACCAAGACTTAAGCGCAAATACGATAGCAGCTAACTCCAAATCATGGGTAGGGTAGTTCTTCTCATGAACTCTCAACTGTCTACCTCCATAACATACCACCCTTCCCTTTTGCATCATAACCACACCATGCCCTGTACCACATGCATCAGTGTATATTGTGAACACTTTGTTCCCATTAGGAAAAGTCAAGATTGGGCTGTTATTAAAGCCCTCTTCAATCGCTGAAAAGCATCCTCACAGTCTATACCCCAAGAAAATGTCAGATTCTTCTTTATCATCCTGGTGAGTGGGGCCGATATCTTTGCGAAGTCCTTAATGAACTTCCTATAATAGCCCGCTAATCCAAGAAAACTCCTCACCTCCGTTGCATTCTTTGAAATATGCCAATATTGAACTGCAACTAGTTTTGCGGGATTTACCACTATCCCTTCCTTAGAGATCACATGCCCTAGAAGTCTCACTTCCTTTCTCCAAAAATGGCATTTGGAGAATTTTGCCTTTATCTGATGCACTCGAAGAGTTTTTAAAACCTCCCTTAAATGTAGGGCATGCTCTTCCTCGCTCTTCGAGAAAATCAAGATGTCATCAACAAAGACCACAACGAACTTATTTAGGAACTCCCGAAACACCCTACTCATCAGATCCACAAAATAGGCGGGTGCATTTGTCAACCCAAAAGGCATGACGAGCCACTCGAAGAAACCATCTGGAGTTCTAAAAGCGGTCTTGTGTATACTATCATCGACCACCCTCAACTGATGAAATCCCGTGGCCAAGTCTAACTGGGAGAAAACAGATGCACCAAAAAGTTGGCCAAACAGATCATCAACCCTCAGAAGTGGGTCCCTATTTTTCTTAGTGAGCTTATTCAACTCCCTGTAATCCACACATAAGCAAAACGAACCATCCGCCTTAGTTACGAATACCACCAGAGCACCCCATTTAGATATGCTTCGCCTAATAAACCCTTTCTCAAGTAGCTTCCTTACTTGCTTGCTGAGCTCCCTCCTTTCTCTCGGAGCTATATGGCGCACATGCAATGCAACTGGTTTTGCTTTGTCCACCAAGTATATACGGAAATCAATCTAGCGCCTTGGAGATAAGCCCCAAACCTCCTAAAAAACATCAGGATACTCATAGACTACTGGTACAGATAGTAAATCATCGATAGATGTATCAAGTCACTCTAGGAAACTAAGCATGACAGACCCTTTAGGGTCACAAGAAATCTCGAGAGTCCTCCCATGGCAAGTCAAAAGTCCAACAACCCTCCTCTCATAATCTAGAATGGCACCATACATGGCTAGCCAATCCATTGCTAGAATCAAACAATAGCCCATGAGACCAATCACGTATGCGTCACACTCGAACTCGACGCACAACACAGATATTCTCAAACCCCGACAAATCATAGATAAATGAACTGTACCTCCAATGGGGTTTGAGACGACAACGGGATCCAAAAACATTCTTGTACAGTTGTACTAAGGTGCAGAGACTCAACCATAGAATAATATATAAACGAATGTGAAGCGCCAGAATCAAAAAAAGTTATAACATGATGATTGGAAAGAGAAATCAAACCTTCAACATAAACTTTCCTACCTCTATCTGGTACACTGGCCACGAGATCATGCACTGCCCTCCAAAAGATCCTTCCCTTTTTCCCTGTCCTTGCTTCTTCGGGCAATCCTTAATAAGGTGTCCGACCTCTCCAAATTGGAAGGAAGCATTCTTCCTTTTTCTACAATCTTTGCTCAAATGACCCACGTGCCCACAATTATAACATTTCCTCTTTTCTCGGGCTTTGTCGTTCTTTCCACCCTTCTTTGGCTATTTTTGTTATTTCTTGGGCTATACTTTCTTATTTTGTGATTCATCAACCTTAGCCTCTTTCTTTTCACCTTTTCTTCTTCGTACATCAATGCCATATCAACGAGCTTCTCAAAAGTTGCTCCCATCGGAATATGAGACATAGCCAACCCATGGAGGTGTTCATTCAATCCTTTAGCAAACTTCAAAGATTTCTTATGCGGGGTATTCACTTGCTCCAAACCAAACCTCGCAATTGATTGAACTTATTAACATACTCTTTGACAGACATGCCTCCTTGCTTAAGCGCCAAAAACCTTTCCATTTGCATACTTTTCTCAGCTTGAAAAAGAAACTTCATCTCGAGTCTTTGTCGGAAATCATCCCAAGTCTCATCTGGACGTCCCGCATGTGTCACTTCCCACCAAAACGAAGCCTCATCTTTCAGCTGCCAAACGGCCAACTGAATCTTCCTACGATCGTCAACCTCAAAAATCCCAAGCAAATCCTCCGTTTCTTTACGCCAATTCCTTGCTTTTACAAAAGTCTCAGTTCCTCGGAATGGCTTTCCTCCCTAGCACATAAATCATTGCATACCTTAGAGAAATTATCAGCTCGTGGAGGAGGAGGAGGAGGAACAGTGGTGCAGCTGGGGGAGGGGTGTCTGCTTAGCCTTCGGTAGGCGCCGTAGCCTCAAGATATCTATGGAACCAAGCTGGTATCTGAATGCCCCCGGGAATATTAGGTTCCCTAGACATGCTGAAAAGAAAAGGAAAAGGGATTCAAACAGAGAATCGAAAGATATTTCCAATGGCTTTGGGGAATATGGTTTCAAAACAGACTTCTCTTTTGAAAATGCTTTCTTTTAAAACCTTTTTGAAAATAATTTTCAAAAATCTTTTATCCGATTTGGTAACCTTCAGCTCTGATACCAAATGTGACACCCCACGTCCGTTAAAGTCACTTTTTAACTGAATGCATTAAGTTTCGTGAAGCATTATAGGTAAACAGAAACAGAAATATCACAAGACAGATATAAAAGAACAGTGGAATTTAAAACTTTATTAAACATAAAACATCGTGGTTCAAAACCCAGTTACATCATAAGTCTGAAATACGCAAAACCCATTACATCGAATTAAAACTTCTGTCTTGTACTAAAATCATCAGAGTACAATAATATATTAAAAGCATAGTCCCCAAAATATAGCCATATCAGAGAAGACAGAAAATCAAAGTGGTACATCTAAGTAACTCCAAGTAGAACGAAAGAGAGAATCCAAGTCAAGCCTGAGTATTCCCACCTTGAGAACCTGGGGGGAACGGAAGAGAGAGAAGAGGAAACAAAATGGGTCTGACATAAAGTCTGGCGAGTCCAGTTATTTTTAGCATATAAATAAGTAAAAGCATCATGATAGGCATATAAAATGGATGAGAGATATAACAGTATCATAAGACATGTATAACAGAATGAGCAGGATAAGCAGAGTAATCAGGACAGAATAGGTTACGCTTCTCTAATAATTTTTCTCTGCACCAATACTAGTACAAAAAAAACAAGATAATCCCTACAGAAACAGATGGTAGACTTAGGTGTACTCCTAGTGATGGGTTTTACCCCCAACAATAATTACAGATAGCCCAACAGAAATGACAGGTGTTACCCCAACGATAATAATGGGCTTCTAAACAAGCAAGACTAGATGTACCCTAATTACTACCCTAATCGATCGCCTCCCTACCCTGTAGATACCCTGTGCTGGATCCACTGTGGGATGTATCACTTCCTAAAGTGGAATCCCATTTTTTTTTCGAGATGCACAACAATATCTACTGATGTCACAGCGTCTTTATTTTCCCTGAGCAAGCCAGACCTATGCACGCACATGACTCCATGGATCCCACGCTATCGGCACCTTCACCTATTTAAACCTCTTACAATCAACTCAGTAAGCGTGCCCTAACCCCGACCTAGTTCGGGGTTCCCCGTTTGATACCAAGATGGGTTACTGATTAATACAGGTTCCACACAACAGATGATACAAACCACCCCCTAGGCTTGCATCCCCACTACTAGGATTTTGAAAGGTTATGCCAAACAGTTTAACAAAGTTGCATAACCCCAACATGTAATACAGGTTAAGTTTGTCATGCTTATATAACCCCTCACAAATTTAACAAGATTAACTTGACCCTCACCGATTCAAGCAAGTTTACTTAACCCTTACTCAATTCGATAGGTTCATGCAACCCCCACATATTTAAACAGGTTAAGTATTTCAGGTTAACAAGTCATTATCATATTTCCATTTATGGCTGTTAATGGAGTAGACCTCCCACATTAAGTCTACCACTTGTGGATGCTGTATATGTCGGGCGGTTCCGGGCAGACTTCTACCACAATTCGGACTTAACCTCGTGTCTTAGCACCGTTATGTGTACATTTACGCACTCGACCCCTCACATTAGATTAACCACTTGTGGTTGCTAGATTTGTCGGGCGGTTCCAGGCAAACTTCTACCACAAGTGTAATCTAACCTCGTGTCTAAGTGCAGTTGCAGTCTCTATTTACTGTAGTTTTAGGCATATTCATTCTCGGAGAATTATTCATGTTCATCGTAGGTTATACCCCAAATTAAAGCCTTCGATCACGGTATATGTTATGCCCCAAAAATCCCCGTTACGTTTTCCAATACAAGTTATTCCTCAATTTTAACATTCGCGACCATTCCCAATTTTGTGCGTTTGCATATCTCAATGATAGGCCTAGGCTCGATGGTAGCCTAGTTATAAAAATAAAAAGGGAAGGAGGGAGAGAAGAGAACATAAATAGGCATAATAACAAAATAGGCATACTATGTCAGAAATAGGCATGCTGACTGAATAGGCATATGGTGACAGAAATAGGTATAGTAGCAGAATGGGCATATGATGACAAAATTAGGCATGATAACAGAACATGCATATCAGGAATAGGCATATGAGAACTAATTAGTAGAATAGGTGAAAAAGTAATAGCAAATATGATTAGTTATGATTCAAGTTATTAACAGGCACCGATTCAGTTCCAACTTATGAACATGTCAAGATTACTTTTTACATGTTTACATCTAAAAATAACAAAAACTCACTATGACTAGTTCTAAAGAACAGGGAATTGACTGTTTATGTTGTAGCAAAGATTCTTGAATACGTGTAACTCGTTGTTGCAGAAGAATATGCTAATTTAATCTAAGTTGGTGCAGCACCTCGTTGTCTCCATTGTTTTTGGTGAATAAAACAATAGAAATGAGGTCCTATTTATAGCCTATGGTCAATGAATATGGTCAAGAAACGAGTCCACATTCACAGAATTGGATCTGTCCTAGATCTGGTTGGGGTCGACCTCGGGGTCGACACCCCCGTGTAGGGGTCGACCCATGGGTCGACACCCATAAGGCATTGGGTCGACCCCTAACGGGGCAAATTCCCTCCTCTTTCCATTGTTTTATTTTTGATTTCTGGACATGATTTATATATATATATTGCTTATATGTATATAAACTTCAAACCTTAATATTTTCTTCTTACGGTGTCCATTTTACGCAAACTCGAAGTCTATTTTAAGCAGAATTCCGAGAGGAACGCCATAGCGTAGTCCGTTTTAGTGCTCCTTAAAATTTCGGGGTGTTGCAATAGGCTTAACCAGTTAAAAACCCAAGTTAATTGGGGACTCAAGTTTAGGGGTTTGGCTTGTGTCATCTACTATGGGGGACCCATATCAGTCAGTATCCCATTTTGGTATTAAACGGGGGCTCCGCACTAGTTAGGGGACATGGCACGCATACTAAACTGATTATAAGAGGTCCATCTGAAAGGGGGTGTGTACAAGCGCGTTCCAACAGAGTCATGTGCGTTCATGAGTCCGGTCTGAAGGGGGAAAATAAGCCGCTATAGCACTAGTAAATAGGTTTGTGTCCTTCTCTAGGTTGCCGCTTTATGAAGTAATACACCCTACCGTGGGGCCGACAAAAGGGTATTTATGATTTAGGGAGCCAATCGATAGGGGGGTAGTAATTAGGGTACATCTAGCCTGGCCTGTTTCTGTGGGGTACCTGTATTTCTGTTTGGGGTAACACCCGTTATTTCTGTTTAGGTACCTGTTATTTTTGTTTGGGGTAAAACCCGTTACTTGAGTACACCTAGAACTACCATTATGTTTCTATTGGGATCATTCTGTTTCTATTAAGTAATTGGGGATACCTAATCTCGTCACATATCTGTTGTACTAGTATTGATGTAGAGAAAAATATTTGAGAAACATAACCTACTCTGTTCATTCTGCTTATCCTATTCAGTTTATTATACCTGTTATATGATACTGTTATCTCTCATCCAGTTTATATGCCTATCATGATACTTTTACTTCTTTATATGTTAAAAGTCACTGGACTCGCCAGACTTTATGTCTGACCTGTTTTGTTTCCTTTTCTCTCTCTTCCTTCCCCCCTAGGTTCTCAAGGTGGGAACACTCAGGCTTAATTAGGACTCTTTCTTCTGTTTTTGCTTGGATTTGGATCAGCTTCGATGTATCGCTTTGACTACTTGTCCACTTTATTATGGTTATTACTGTGGATTATGATTTTACATTTATTTACTCTGATAGTTTTTAGCGCAAGACAGATGTTTTGTTTTGATGTACTCAGTTTCAGTACTTTATACCTGATATTGTAACTGGTTTTGAGACTACGATGTTTTCTACAAAATAATGAAGTTTTAAATTTCTGATGCTATTTTATATCTGTCTTATGATGTTCTGTTTCTATTTACCTATAATGCTTCACAGAAATTAATGCATTCTAACAAAGAGTGACATTAACGGACGTGAGGTGTCACATTTGGTATCAGAGCGAGGTTACAAGATCGGATAAAAGGTTTTGAAAATTGTTTTCAAAAGGTTTCAAAAAGAAAGTATTTTCAAAAAAGTCTGTTTTTGTAAAACATATTCCTCAAATCCATATAGAATATCTTTCGATTCTCTGTTTGAATCCGTTTTTCCTTTTATCTTTTCAGCATTTTTAGGGAACCGGATATTCCCGAGGGCGTTCAGATACCGGCTTGGTTCTGTAGGTATCTTGAGGTTATGACACCTGCCGGAGGCTAAGCAAACAACCCTCACCCAGCTGCAGCCACTGTTCCTTCTCCTCCGTGAGCGGATAATTTCTCTAAGATATGCAGGGATTTCTGTGCTATGGGAGGAAAGACATTCCGAGGAACTGAGAACTTTGTGGAGGCACGGAATTGGATAAAAGAGACGGAGAACTTGTTTGGACCTTTGAGGTTGAAGACCGTAGAAAGATACAGTTGGTTGCATGGCAGCTTAAGGATGAGGCTTCATTTTGGTAGGAAGTGACACAAGCAGGGCGTCCAGTTGATACTTGGGATGATTTCCGACAGAGATTCAAGATGAAGTTTCTTTCTTAGGCAGAAAAGAGTATGCAAATGGAGAGGTTTATGGCACTTAATCGAGGAAGCATCTCTTTCAAAGAGTATGTCAATAAGTTCAATCAGTTGGCAAGGTTTGATTTGGAGTTGGTGAATACCACGCACAAGAAAGCTTTAAGGTTTGCAAGAGGACTGAATCTACCTCTTTAGGCATTGGCATTATCTCACATTACGATGGGGATACTTTTGAGAGACTGGTTGATATGATATTGATGCACGAAGATGGTAAGGGTGAGAAAAAGGAGGCTAAGACTGATGAGACACAAAACAAGAAAGTGTGTCCCAAGAAAGAACAACAAAATAAGGGTGGAAAGAACGACAAGGCTCAAGGCAAGAAGAAGTGTCATGGTTGTCGGAACGTGGGACATTTGGTCAAAGATTGCAAAAAAAGGAAGAATGTTTGCTTCCACTGTGGCAACGTCGGACACTATACTAGGGAGTGCATGAAGAAGCAAGGACATGGCCAAAGGGCAGGATCTTCTGGAGGGCAGGTGCAGTCTCTCGAGGCCAGTGTACCAGACAAAGGTATGAAAGTTTATGTTGAAGGTTTGATTTCTCTTTTCGATCATACTGTTAGGACTCTTTTTGATTCTGGCGCTTCTCACTCTTTTATACCTGATTCTATGGTTAAGTCTCTACACCTTAGTACTAGTATTGCTTCTGATCCCGTTATTGTCTCAAACCCCATTGGGGGCATGACTCATCTGTCTATGATTTGTCGAGGTTTGAGGATATCTGTGTTGGGCGTTGAGTTTGAGTGCGACGCATATTTTCTTGGTTTTATGGGCTATGGTTTGATTCTAGGGATGGATTGGGTAGCCTTTTATGGTGCCATTCTGGACTATGAGAGGAGGATCGTTAAACTTTTGACTTGCCAAGGGAGTACTCTCGAGATTTCTTGTGACCCAAAGGGGTCTGTCATGCTTAGTTTCCTAGAATCACTTGATGCTTTTGTCGATGATTTGCGATTTGTACCTGTTGTCTGTGAGTATCCGGATGTTTTTGAGGAGGTTAGGGGCTTACCTCCGAGGCGCGAGATTGATTTCCGGATATACTTAGTGGATAATGCGAAGCTAGTCGCATTGCCTATGCGCCACAAGGCTCTTAGAGAAAGGAGGTTTCTCATCAAGCAAGTAGGGGAGCTACTTGAGAAGGGATTTATTAAGCGAAGCACATCAGAATGGGGTGTACCAGTCGTCTTTGCAACTAAGGAGGATGGCTCGCTTCGCTTATGTGTGGATTACAGGGAGTTAAATAAGCTCACTTAGAAGAATTGGCTCCCACTTCCGAGAATTGATGATCTGTTTGACCAACTTGTTGGCGCATCTGTTTTCTCTCAGTTAAACTTAGCCACGGGGTTTCATTGGTTGAAGGTGGCCGAGGACTGTATAGAGAAGACCGCTTTCAGAACTCCAGATGGTTTCTTTTAGTGGCTAGTCATGCCTTTTGGGTTGATGAACGCGCCCTTGTATTTTGTGGATCTGATGAGTAGGGTGTTCCGGGAGTTTCTAAATAAGTTTGTTGTGGTCTTTGTGGATGACATTCTGATCTTCTCAAAGAGCGAGGAAGAACATGCCCTACATTTAGGGGAGGTTTTGAGGACTCTCCAAGTGCACCGGCTTAAGGCGAAATTCTCCAAATGTCACAATTAGAGAGAGGAAGTAAGACTTATAGGGCAAGTGGTCTCCAAGGATGGGATAGTGGTGGATCCCGCGAAAGTAGTTGCAGTTCAAGATTTGAAGGTTCCAAAGAATGCAACGGAGGTGAGGAGTTTTCTTGGGTTGGCGGGCTATTATAAGAAGTTCATCAAGGACTTCGCAAAGATATCAGCTCCACTCACCAGACTGAAAAAGAAGAATCTGACGTTTTCTTGGAGCAATGACTATGAAGATGCTTTTCAGCGGTTGAAGAGGGCCCTGACAATAGCCCCAGTTTGGACTTTGCCTGATGAGAACAAGGTGTCCACAGTGTACACTGATGCATGTGGTACAGAGCTTGGTGCCGTCTTGATGCAAGAGCGAAGGGTAGTATGTTATGGTGGTAGACAGTTGAGAGTTCATGAGAAGAACTACCCGACCCATGATTTGGAATTGGCTGCTATAATGTTTGCGCTTAAGACTTGGCTACATTATCTACTTGGAGAGAGGTTCAAGTTGTACACGGATCATAAATCTCTCAAGTATCTATTATCATAGAGGGATCTTAATTTGAGACAGCAGAGACGGATGGAGTTCCTAGCATCCTATGATTTTGAGAATGCTTATACCCCTGGCAAGGGTAATGTGGTGGCGAACGCGTTGAGTAGGCAAAGGATGACTTTGAGTCCTCTATTCATAGAGAGGCGGAGCTTGGAGTACATATCGACCTTCGATTTTAGGCCATCTACGGATCTTACACCTGGTTTGCTGGCATCCTTGGAGGTGCGACCTACTCTTATGTATCAGATAGGATCTTCGCTGCGAGAGAACCCACAGATAGCAGACATTTTGGATAGGCTCAGTAGAGGGGAGACTTCTAGTCACCTTGAGAGATATTCCACGGATGATAGAGGGTAGTTGCAACGGGAAGGAAGGCTTTATGTTCCCCAAATTGGGAGTCTGTTGAAGACAGTCCTTGAGGAATCCCATCGTTCTAGGATGACTATCCATTTGGGCAGTGATAAGATATATAGAGATATGAAGAGGGTTTTCTTTTGAGCTGGGATGAAGAAAGATGTAGCAGAGTTTGTCTCTCAATGTTTAGTTTTCCAGCAATTTAAAGCTGAGCAGAGGAAGCCTGGAGGTTTGCTTCATCCTCTGAAGATTCCATAGTGGAAGTGAGAGAGTGTCTCTATGGATTTCATCGATGGTTTTCCTAGATCGAGGAAAGGCAACACCAGTATTTGGGTTATAGTTGACAGGCTTACTAAGAGCGCTCACTTCATTCCTGTTAAGAGTAAGAGAACGGCAGATTGGTTAGCATCAGTTTGTCTTTATGAGGTAGTACGCCTACATGGAGTACCTTCTATCATAGTGAGTGACTGTGACCCCATCTTCACTAATGAGTTCTGGAAGAGCCTGCAAGAGGCATTAGGTACACAATTATGTTTGAGGAATTGGGATAAATTGTGAGGAATGATAATTTGGGGGAATAAGCTATACTATGAAATATGACTATAATTTTGGGGGAATATGTTGTACTATGAATTATGACTGGAATTTGAGGTATATGAATCTGTAGGCTTAATTTAAGATTAAGCGAAACATGTTAATGGATCTGTAAAGTACCTGTGAAACCTATTTAAATCTGTTAGGATTATGTTAACCTGTTTAATCTGTTAGGGTTAAGTAAATCTGTTGGGGGTTATGTAAACCTGTTTAATCTGTTGGGGTTAAATAAACATGTTAACATGTGAAACTTAACCAGTTAATCTACGGGGATTAGGAGAACCTGTTAATCTGTAGGCTTAACCAGTTAAAAATACTAGTTAATTAAGGGACACAAGTTTAGGGGTTTAGCTTGTGTCATCTGATGTGTGGGACCCATATCAGTCAGTATCCCATTTTGGTATTAAACGGGGGCTCCACACTAGGTAGGGGCCTGGGCATGCATACTGAACTAATTGTAAGAGGTCCATCTGAAAGGAGGTGTTTACAGGCGCGTTCCAATGGAGTCATGTGCGTGCATGAGTCCGGTCTTAAGGGGAAAATAAGTCGCTGTAGCACCAGTAAATAGGTCTGTGTCCTTCTGTAGGTTACCACTTTAGGAAGTAAGACACCCTACTATGGGGCCGAGACATGGTATTTACGATTTAGGGAGCCAGTCGATTTGGTGGTAGTAATTAGGTTACATCTAGTCCAACCTATTTCTGTGGCGTACCTGCATTTTTGTTTGGGGTAACACCCATTATTTCTTTTTAGGTACCGGTTATTTCTATTTGGGGTAAAACCCGTTATTAGAGTACACCTAGAACTACCATTATGTTTTTTTTTGGGATCACTCTGTTTCTGTTAAGTAATTAGGGGATACCTAATCCCGTCACATATCTGTTATACTAGTATTGGTGCAGAGAAAAGTATTTGAGAAGCATAATTTACTCTGTTCATTCTGCTTATCCTATTCAGTCTGTTAAACCTGTTATATGATACTGTTATCTCTCATCCAGTTTATATGCCTGTCATGATACTTTTACTTCTTTATATGCTAAAAATCACTGGACTCGCCAGACTTTATGTTTGACCCGTTTTGTTTCCTTTTCTCTCTCTTCCTTGCCCACAAGGTCTCAGGGTGGGAATGCTCAGGCTTGATTCGGACTCTCAATTCTGTTTCTGCTTCGATTTGGATCTGCTTCGATGTATCGCTTTGACTACTTGTCTACTTTATTATGGCTATTTGGGGATTATGATTTTACATTTCTGTACTCTGATGGTTTTTAGCATAAGACAGATGTTTTGTTTTGATGTACTCAGTTTTAATATTTTATGCCTGATGTTGTAACTTGTTTTGAGACTACGATATTTTCTGTAAAATAATGTAGTTTTAAATTTCTGCTATATTTTATATATGTCTTGTGATGTTCTATTCCTGTTTACCTATAACGCCTCACGGAACTATATGCATTCCGATAAAGAGTGACATTAACGGACGCGGGATGTCACATTTGTTGTTGTTGTTGATGTCCTATTTGCATTTGATGCATCCCTTCTTCTAGTTCTATTTGTCGTAAATCATCATGAAGTTTTTTTTTTTGAGGAAGACGGGTGTGTAGCGTGAAGCTACACAGCCGGACGCGTAGTCATAGTAGCTAATAATATAAGCTGGTTGACAGGCCCAACCAGTGGCATAATAAGTCTAGACCCAGCTGGTCAATAAAGATAATACAAGTACTAAGCAGAATACGTACATCATAGAGGATTAAACATAGCATATAGATACACAGCCAAAATAAACCAT